>CAMAPE010000068.1:2292500-2885000 GCA_945859875.1 Cuscuta europaea | reverse complement strand
AATTAAATACATTTATTATTTATGAGAGTGCAATTAACATTCTTGCTTTTTTTGACAAAACTAATATTGCCTCGGTCTATATATATATATATATATATAATTGCAACACTTTTGGTTTGGTATTTGTCAATGTACGACTACGACTTTACTCGACTTTAACTATTAACAATGACTATTAGTAAAATTCATAGAGTTTAACAAGTCACATTTTAAAATTTTAACATGGGATAAATTTTATAATGTTTTATATAAGAAAATTGTTTAATACATCAATGAATAAAATAAAATCAATGTAGAGTGTGTGAATAATGTAAAATCAATTACATATGTTAATAATAAAAGTCGTGGCAATGATAAATAAGAAATTTAAAGCGTTGCAATTAATTTACTGTAGTAAAATTGTTTATTTCACAATGGAGGTTTAGAATGTTATTGTATTCTCATGAATGCTAAATATTTTAAATTGTGTGCTTCATTACATAAATTACATTTATGATAGAAAAAATATATGATCATGGTGCTACTATAACTTTTTTTATAATGTTGGGGGTATATATATTACACATATAAGTTTGGGGTACTTACCTCACACTCCTTCAAAGTTTGAGGTATTCAAATTATTTTCCCCTTATTAAAACACATTACTAAGTTACAATTTATCTGTTTTATTTTCCACATAAAGGTAACTCTGCTAACCAGGCAATTGAGCTGCTCATACAAAAAGGAGTCCCAGAATCCCACATTGTCTTCTTAAACCTTATTTCTGTAAGTTTTTTGTCATTCCCGCATCTCAAAAAACATAATTGTTGAACAATTTTTAGTTGAGGTGGTGGTTTTCTGTGAGTCGGGGGTCTCATGGTGAGACGATCCAAAAAAGAATGATCAAGGTGATAGGGACCCGGGCAAATTAGAGTTAATACTTAATAATAGTAATAGAATAATATCAAATAATTGTGATAGTGTTTTAAAGGGTCCTGGGCCAGGTACTAGTTAGCTTTGGGCTGGCCCATAAGTAAGAGTATAAGTAGAAGGGAGGGAGAAATTAGAAGGCAGGCAGACTTTGGACTGGAAATAGACTTGGGAGAGGAGACTGCTCTAATATACGTCAAATTTACCGACTGAATTTGAGGGATCTAACTCTTTAACTTTGTTTAGAAACAAGTCTACGACTGACATATTAATTGTAATGAGTACTATTTAAATTCATTGGTTGGTTTAACTCAATTTATTAGTCTCTACGTCCCTAATTTATCTCATGAAGTACAAATGGCACATGGATTAAGATAGTGGCCTAGTGAGTATTGTGTGGTGGAGAGTTGTGCAGAGGAGAGAAATATGTAAAAATGTGTAAGAAATGGGGGGAACCACAAATTCTTTGACAAAAAGGGTAAGATGAGATAATTTTGGGACGAACGAAAAAGGAAAGTTTGAAAATGTGGGACGGAGGGATTATATATTTATATGTAACTTGTTTATGGTGATGATATTGTACTTTATTAGATAAAAGTGCTTGATAAATGACTGTTGCTCTTTTGTTTTATTTTTGGGGTGGTGGAGGTATCATAATTCGCCAAAAGTTGCAGTATCACTGTAAAGCTTTAACTTGAGTGCTCCGTCCTTTTCAAAAAGGAGTCATCATGTTTGATTAAGATATATCCTTTTTATTTTGACAATGTGCATGTTTTAAAAGTCGTGAATTTTTATATTTTTAAAAATTTATGTTTTGGTTTAACTAAATTTGTGACATGTTTATAACTTCTCAGGGGGACAGGAGGGGGCAAAATTACATGCTAAAGTGTTAAACTAGTTCTGCTGTATTAAATATGATTCTTTTTGGGACTAAATGAAACAGTCCCTCTAAATTCTAGTCTGTGAGATCATTTGGTACAAGTTTTGGTCATAGGGTTCAAGAAAAACTTGAAAAACCATCATCAATGACTCTTTTCTCTCCCTGTGTATAGGCACCAGAAGGGATACATTGTGTATGCAAGCATTTCCCTTCTTTGAAAATCGTAACTTCGGAGATTGACATTGCGTTGAATGAAGAATTCCGAGTCATTCCCGGGCTGGGTGAGTTTGGTGATCGTTACTTTGGTACTGATGAGTAGTGAGAGATGCTTTGGGCCTGCGAACTTTAATTGATGGTCTCCTCGCAGTTGATTTGCACTCTACCTCAATCCCTCCTCTATTATCCATCCTCTAGGTTTCTGGTTATTTGCCTGACAAGTACGGTAATGATTTGTTACTTGTGAATAGTTATGCCATAATTTAATTGAGCTGAACAAGTTTGTGTATCGTTCTCCAAGAGCAACCCTAATGTGTGGTGACACGCTAAACATGACACAATAAAACTACTTTTGGATCAAGAGTATAGGACTGGTCAAGTGGTCACGTGGGAGATATTCAGAAACAAGTTTAGGAATGTTTCTTTATAGTGGCTCTTGTGTTATATGCTGGTATCTTTTGATAGCAACAACACATGTGATATTGTTTGTGTGAAGAGGAAAAACTTAGATTCACTTGTTCTGAACATGTGTCACATGTGTTGTGTTATCTAAGATTTTGGACTCTGTTAAAATTGTGAGTAGATTATTATTTATAGGTATACATACGTTTTTAGTCCCTTCAAATATGACACTTTGTTTTAGGTTCATGTAATTTTTTTCATCCTTGTAACATGCATTATTTTGTTTTTAGTCTATGTCTAACTCTAAAACCACTATTGAGAAAAAAGTTAGTCGGTTGCATACTTGCATAATACTACTAAAACCTTTTAAATTTACCTTTCTATAAGAGTTAAACCAATGTAAAACTAATTATTGCCATTTTTGAAATATGTAATTAATAGCCTTCTAAAAAACAAATTTAAATGTTTTTTGAATAATAAGATAGAATGGGAGGAGATTTATTAGTTGGAGTTGTTTTTTGTAGTTGTTATCATTGATGATGGATTAAAATGAAAATTAACATAACTTACAAGGATGAAGAAGATAATAATTTTACAAGGATGTCATCATATATTTGGGTCATGCTAAGTTGCTAATTAGAGGTCCCCGTTTTTGAAATTAGAGGATCGGAACCGGACCGGTTTTTTACAGACTTTGTTCTGGTCAGATATGCTCGGTCGGTCCCGGTCCGGTCCTTTAATTTTTTCAAGTTATTGGAATATTGGAAAATAAAAACATGATGTATATTTATTATTATAAACACTACAATGTCACATGTATCAAATATCAATATTCAATATCATATTTGAAAATTACAATTGAGAATATTTTAAAGTTGAAAATTACAATACATGAACTAATCGTCGTCGTCGCCGCTTCTGGCGTCGGTTGTCGTTTCCTCCATGAAATGGTGGTCCGGTGCTATGTTGAGTTCTTGTGTTTTACGGTGGGCTTTCAACCAATCGTGGAAGCCAATGAGTGTCTCGAGAGATGAAGCGCTTAATCTCGTTCTATAGTAGTTAAAACGTTATCGGCTTGGCTAAACTCTTGTTCCACGGCAACAGTTGAAATTGACATCGACAACGCTTGTTTGACCATTTTTTATAAAATCGGAAACATCCCTTCGTGTTTCTTCCATCATTGCAGAATATCAAAGTCCTCCGCTTCATTATACTCACAAGGAAATGTTAGATATAAAGAGAACTCGTTAGTCGAGCTTTGTGCAACGGCATGAGTTCATTTACTTTTTTTCAAAAGAGTAGATATTGTTGATTTTAAAAAACCTCTTCATTTAGATGAGGAAGCACTCAGTATTGGGGAAGGGGGTGCATTACCATATTGTGCATGAAACTCATTAAATAAAGCGTGAAATAGATTACTAACCTCGTTGAATTGGTGTTGAGGATCTATAAGTGTGTCTTCGTACATAGGGGATGGACCGTAGAAAGCAGTATAATAGTATTCTAAAAATGTTTTATAATGCGAAAGTTCGAAACGAGCATCAAGACAAAAAGCAATAGAATAGAATAAATAGGCGGAATGTATGCAAAATATATTAAAAACGTTTCTTTCATGAAATTACAAAAATAATGTACATAAGTAGCTTCAGAAAATTCTGTAAAAGAACCGGCGAGATTAACAGCTTCTAAAAAAAATTGGTTGCTAGTTGGTTTATACACATGGGAAAAAGTTTGAGTAGCGTTGTTAAAATAAACTAAAACGTTGCAAATCTTTTGCGTTGTGTCGATCTCAATTCTCAACCGGTTCTATAATATAATTACAAGTTTCTTTCATGAAAGTAGGAAAATGATCTTTATATCTAAGAAGCATAAGAATTAAATTATAAGTACTGTTCCAACGAATAGAAAGATCTTTAGGAAAAACACAATACCTTACACCTTTCAACTTCAAATAAGCACGCCATTGCATTTTAAGTGGATTACTAGCCCAAATCATTCTAATAGCTTTCTTAACCTTCTCCATCACATTTCCTAATGCGGCTAAGACGTCTTTCACACATTGTTTAATAATATGACATGCACACCGCTGATGAAAAAATGTACCCATCAAGGTAAACAGATCACATAATTCACGCATCTAGGTATAACGAAAGTATTGTTAGTAGCATTATCAAAGCCAATAGAAAACACCTTATCAATCAAAGAATATTCAACTAAAATACGTTCCATGAGAATATAGATATTATCATCCTTGAGTCTTTCATTAAAATCTTGAAAAGCGATAACACGTTTATGCATTTGTCAATCATCATCAATCCAATGTGCAGTTGATAAGTTCGTATTACAACACGCATTTGATGCATGTTGGAGTCGGATTTTGATAGTTTTCCTAGCTTTAAGGGGTTGCAAGTCTCAATTTTAGCTCAAGATGTAATTATCATGCGTTGGGTCGAGTTTTGTGGCGTTTGAAGTCAAAATCGGAGAATTTGAGCCCGACATCGGCATACGAGAAGCATTTGAGATGAGTTGAAGAGCGTTCGAGAAAGATTTGAGAGATTTGGAGGTCATCGGGAGGTTCGTGACGAAGAATTGTTGAAGAAAAAAAGCTTTTGGAACGATTGCGGGGGCATTTAAAGTGAGGAAAAGAAGAGAAAATCAAGTTTTTACATACGCACGGTCATGCCCATGAGGTACGCACGCCGTGCGTACGTGACAGTAAGCCCCAGGAGACGGAACGAGATCACGCACACCGTGCGTGCACGAGGGCCGAAGCGAGGAAGCTACTGGAGGGTACGCACGCCGTGCGTGACTGTTGCGCACGCCGTGCCTAAGCGCGAAACGCACGTTTGCTCCGGACGCACGGACGCCACGCACGACGTGCGTAGCATTGTGCGTGGGTCCGAAACCCCAATCCTGGACGAATTTTGCTGTGTTTCCTTTAAATATCACCTCCCTAATCCTTTTAGGGGGGCAGGGGTGGAACTTAGAGAGCAGCTTAAGGACGAATTTTGAGAGCTTTTCAGTCTTGGTTTTTCAATTCTTTAAGATTCTTTGTAAGTTCCTACTTTTTAATTAATGACAATTATTTCTATTTTCCCCAATTCTATTGATTCTTCAATTATGAGTCGGGAGTAATTTTAATTAGGGATTGATGGAGGGGTAAATCATGATGTATGGTTAGTTTCTTGGTGGTTTAATTTCATGAATGTCGTTTAACTTATGTTTGAACAATTTAATTGCTATCTTTTGTAACCTGGAACCGCGGCTAAACTTACAATTGCTTGTAGAATAAATTAAGAGAGATCTAGTTTATTCTAAGACACCTTCACACACACTTAATCGTTCGCTAAGAGATTTGTAGCGATTAAGGGGCCGTAAGCTCGCTCGTCTTGGCAATAATTTAAAATCTTGTCGCATGAGATATCAGTCTGGTCCCCTAAATTATTGTACTCTACGCCGCGAGAGCGGTAAGAACTTAGTATTGATTAGATAGGCTCAATTAAATTAATTTCATGTAATTAAGCCTGATCTGCCAGAAATCTGATTACCCCGGAATCAGTCCCTGTTCCCTTCGTCGTTAATTAAGAAGAACCCCATCAACTATTTTTATTCGCTCATTCGCATTAGTTAAATTTCAAGTCAACCAAATCTCGCACGACTGCATTTATTTTATTTCCGTTCTTTATCGCTGATTTTAGTTAGTCCTAAATTGTGGCCTACTGAGTTCCTTGATCCTAAGATACCTTCCAGTTTCACTTAGTTTATGGGAAGGCTTGCCACCTTCCAGTTGAGATTGAGCATAAGGCCTATTGGGCCTTGAAAACGTTGAATAAGAATCTTTCTTTGGCGGGTCGTGAGCAGCTTTGGAAGCTCAACGAGTTGGATGAGTGGAGGCTTATGGCCTATGAGAATTCTAAGATTAGTAAGGAGCGTACCAAAGCCTATCATGATCGGCATATCAAACAGGGAAAAGAATTTTGTAAGTGGGATCAAGTTCTGCTATTCAATCCCCGAATGAAAATTTTTAAAGGAAAGTTGAAGTCTAGGTGGTCTGGTCCTTTCGTAGTAAGCGAAGTTTTTTCATACGGAACAGTTTAAATAGACCATCTTGAGAAGGGTCGTTTTAAAGTTAACGGCCATCACCTGAAGAAATACTACGGAGGACCGTTAGATCGCGAACGTGAGGTGACTTTCGTCACAAATTTTGAGAGATGAGTGCGTAGTTGCGTCGGGCAAACGCGTTAAAAATAGCGCTTCTCGAGAGGCAACCCGAGCCTAATTTTTGCTTCAGTAGTGTAGTTTTACTGCTTTTCAAAAAACCCACAAAAAAACCAAAAAAAAAACTAGCATGTTTTGGGTGTGCACACCATGCCTACTAAGGATGCACGTCATGCGTGCACGCGAGGGAAGCAAGGGAGCTCACTACCAGACGTGCACGCCGTGCGTGCTGAGTACGCATGCCGTGCGTGCATGCGAGAGATGACTTGAAGGCTACTGCCAGCCACGCACGCCGTGCGTGAATGCTACGCACGCCGTGCGTGACTGCTATGCACGCCGTGCGTGACTGCTACGCACTCCGTGCGTGACTATTTTTTAAAAAAACTTTCACGGGATTAAAACAACACTACGCACGCACGCCTCCCCCTATTCCTTGCGATCGAACGACGCACACACCCTTCTCTCCAGTGCACGAACGAACGACGAACGAACACTGGCCCTCCGCCTGCGACCGACCGACGCCAGCCAACGAACACCCCCCCCCTCTCCCTCTTCTCTTCCTCAATCAATGTACTCACTCTTCTTCCACCATTAATGGAGTTTTGAAGCTTTTTGTTCAAAAAACAATTTTGCTCGAAAATTAGGGATTCGAATTTCTATGATTAAATTTAGGCTTCTTGTTGGTTCATTGATGTTGTATGAGTGTTGAGAAGCCTTTATTACATGGAATCCCTAATTTTCGAGTTAATTTGACCAATTTAGGGTTGTAAATTGCTAAATGTGCGAAAATTTGGAGATTTTGAGTTTCTTGCTTCACGTGTGGTTCTTTTTCCATGATATTGCTGTTCTATGGTTGTTGTGAGCCCAATTGTTGATGAATCCCCAATTTTTTCGGCTCAACTTTGTCGAATTTGAGAATTTAGGATTCTTTCCCCAATTTCGACATTTTAGCTAAATTTTCTGGGAAGAATCCTAACCTTGACAACTGGTTGTGCTGATTTACTCTTTCATGTGACCTCATTTACATCGTGTGTCGTTAAAAATTTGGATTTTACTTAAAGATTTTTTCTTCAATAAAATTCCAATTTTTTTAACTATTCTGGTTAAACTTGGGTTTGTTTTAACATATAACGATGCTTCCGAGTAGTTATTCCTAACAGGGCTATGTTTTTATTGTGATTGTACCTAACATTTGGAAGCCCCGTTAGAAGTTTTTCTTGACTTGTTTTGACAGATGGTCCGAATTAACCGAACTGGCAAGCGCTCCCGAAATGCCAATGCTGCCAGCTCCAGCAGGGCGACAAATGCACCCTACCAGGTGCGGTTTAGGGATGATGAGCAGATGGTCAAGTATACGGAATTTATGAAGAAGGACGTGGGGACAATGTACCACCCACATGAGCCCACATTAGCACAGGCGGACCTCAAAGACGATGTCATGTTCTTGCTACGTCAAGGATGGTGGCGACACCTTTTATTCAGGATCCGTGACCCGACTTTCAAAGAGGTAACATGTGAAGTGCTCTCCTCCATCAAATTGCCCAAGATGATCACCGAATATCTCCGGCCACTTATTAGATTCCGAGCATTTGGTGAAGACCTAGAGAATTGCATTAGTGTCCTTGAGCAACAGTTGGGTTTTCGAGAGGTTGAGGTAGCCGAACGGGATGTTCCGGGTTTATGTGAGCTGCCAACCGATGTCAACCGCCAAGTTTTCTGGGAGTCTATCTCCATTGGCAACACTGAGTAGGACCCTCGGACATCCGGCAGCACGCTCCTCCATCCGCGCAAGTACCGAGTTATTCACGCCCTCCTCAACTCCACCGTGACCGGGAAGGTCGAAGTGGGTGGCAAGGTGTACGCTACCGACCTTCTATTCTTATACTGTATGGTGCACAACAGGAAGCCGCACATGGGCTCTGTAATCGCATGACTTCTTCACCGCCAAGCCACACACCAAATCAAGGCTCTTTTCTGTGGTCCCTACATCACCCGCATGTTGGAAGCGATGGGATACGGAGATTAGCTGAGAGGGATGCAGTGGATCCTTAAGTTTTCACCATTGATGAAGCTCCCGGAGGCCAACACGGGACGGGGAGCAAGGGTACGGCAGCAGGGAGCCGGAGGTCAGGAGCAAGGGGCATTGCAGATTAGACTTGGTGGCGAGGCAAACCACCACGAGGAGGAGCAGGAGGAGGAAGAGAACGCAGAGCATCACGCCGAGGGAGGCGATGCCATGGACCATGATGCCGCACATGACACTCCTTAGGTGCCACCCCCTATGGACACGTGTATCCCGATACTTGCGCGGGGGTGCACAGGCACCAAGAGGACATTTATCATAGAATACACCAGGAGCAGCAGGCATGGCAGCAAGAGCAGTGTGCGTGGCAACAACGGATGAGAGAGGATCAGCACACTTACTTCACCCGGCTGGATGAGCGCGTCTCTTCTCTAGAGTCCAACCGAAGTGCCTTCAGTGCTAGACACTAGTCGCCGCCCCCTCCAGAGCTGTAGATTATGCGATTTAGATGATCTCCTTTAGCTTTTGTATTTCCATTCTGTTGGATAACTGTATAATTCACCATCACACTCCTCACTTGTTACTCGTTACACTGCTATATTTTTTGTTGTTTGATTTGTGCTTGCAGCTTTCTTTTGCATTATGGATGACGCGCAAAGATTCATAGTTGACTCGGTTCTATTTCTGCACCGATCAACGCTACGAGGGAAGTTCCTTGACTCTTATTTGTCTGTCTAAAATGTCGACTTGAGTTGATTTGAGCACATGTGACCCTTTCCTCTTTACCCCTTGTGCATAGTGCATTTTTGGTCATCGAGGGTGATGCCAAAGTTTAAGTGTGGGGGAGTGAATTGGGCATTCGGGCTGTAGTTATCACATGAGATTATTAGAGTTAGCATGCGTAGGTGTTAGTTGTATATTCATAGAAAAGTCATGTCAAAATTTTTGAATTTTTTTCCTTAAATTGTGTCTTTGTGAGCTGGCTAGCGTGTTGACTATGCTTTTAGACTATCTTTGAAGTGTTTAGGCTTAAATTGCTTGCACTATAACCCAGTTTTTGAGAGGATGAAGGCATTAGTCACCCATTGAATCATTTCACAATTCATCCACCTGACCTGAATAAGTCCTTTAGGAGAAGCCATTTTGAGCCTGACCGTTTATTCTTTACCCAATTAATTGAGATCCATATCCAAATGGCATGCTTCCTTACCCGTGAATATTTTTGACTTAGTCTTGATGTTTAGGGAACTAAGGAATTAATTTGTTAAGTTTAGGGAATTGGTGTAGGAGCCAATTTTGGCACTGTTCCTATGCTCCAAATGGGGTAAGAGCAGTCACTTTTTAGGAATTTGATATTTTCGAGGATTGCATTGTAGGCATGGATTCACTTTTAAATTAATGAACTTTAATTGCTATTTTTCGTTGGTGAGGCCGAGATTGGAATGTGGTAATGTCTAGTGAGAATCCGAAAGGTGAAAAAATAATATAGCTAGACCTCTTACCTTGCGAAAAAGAGAATGGGAGCCCGGTCAAAAAGCGTATGTGTTTTGCACATTAAGATGAGACATTGGGTATCTTTCGAAAGAAATGACGTTCTCGTGCCAACATGACAAGGAAAACTGAACTTATTTAATGAACTTGGAGGCTTTAGCAAAATTAGCTTTAGTCCTCCGCGTACTTCAAGTATACGTCAAAGCACCAATGTCTCGCGACGGTTTAGCTTAGTTGTACACCATGTCTACTCTTTGCATAGGTTTAGATGATTGTTCCTAAATTGTAGTTGATGGAGTATATGGGTCTAGGCCCCAATACCCACATACTCAAGAGAACAGAAGGCACAGCTGTCGCCCAGTGGGACCCTCATCGGCCAGGTGACCCTCATCGGCCGGAACGAAGACAACCCAGAACGTGATCCGGAAGCCAGAAGAACCGGGTGACCTCGTCGGTCGGGTCTTCGTCGGCCATGCACTCATCGGCCAGACCCTCGTCGGCCACAAAGAACTCCCAGAACCGGATTTTACACTTACTCATTTGTATACTCCATCATTTACTTTGTATTCGGCCCAATAGCGGTCCAGTTGTAAATGGGCCTCCCAAGCCCAAGGCTTGGGAGCCCAGCTCGTATTTTTCCTATAAATACTTCCTCTGGAGGTAGTTGTAGGGGTTGGAAAATCATTTATTGAAGCATTTACTTGCACTTCTCTCTCTCTAGCTCTCACTTCTCTCTAGAAAATAATTTATCATTTGGTGCTTTCATTGAGAGCTAGAACAATCAAGTTAGCATCCTTCGTCGCTACCAAGCACAGCTAACCACTGATCATGGGAAGAACTAAGTCAAACTGCAACCTCGTCAGCAAGGCTATCCCTGAGGATCAGGAGAACAGGGAGCGTGAGGCGGACGCCACAGCCGACCAGGTCGGAGGAGGGGATGTCTTCCAGGAGGCCATCAACCTCACGGCGGATCTGCGCAACCAGCTCAACGGCGACGCCCCTGATGCCCACATCGGCCTGGATAAGAAGCGCGCAGAGAAGGCAGACAATGCCACGGCCCGACCGTTGGCCACGGCTTCTCCGTCTGTTGACCCACAGGTTCAAGCCGCACTATCGGTCATTATTGCCAACCTGGCTCAGAACCCCACCGTCCTCAACGCACTCATGCCAAGGACTAGGGAGAACATCACTCCACCTCCTCAGCCCCAACCGTTGGCCATCAAGCTAGGCAACAATGAGGGGGTGATAGCCCAGGACACGACGTCGTCCGACTCCCACCCTGCTTCCCCTCTTTGGTCCGGACTGACCCCAGCGCGTGGAAAAGCCTCTGCCTTCAATAGGCAGGGTGACATGTGCCGTCGTCCGGTATCGGAGAGGATGGCGGGACAGATTGGTGAACGCCGGCCTGGCTCGCTAAGGGAAAGCCTGGGGTCTGTGTCCCGGACAGCGGACCAGCCCCGCCTGAACAAAGGCAAGGGAAAGCTGCACGAGGACAACGTGCGCCACCAGATCAACACGGCCCACGAGGTCCGCATGCGAAACCAACAGGGCGCCACAACGGCCGCCATGGACCCTCGGGATGAGGTTATCGCCCAGCTGGATAGAAGACTGGCTCAGATGGAGGCCAGACAAGCGGCGAACATTCCCACGGCCGGCGCCTCCAATGACCTCGACCTCAATGCACTCATGAACAAGGTCAGCGCCCTTGAGAGGGAATTGGCTGAAGGACGAGGTGACCCTGTCATCCAAGTCAGGACCAGGACTCCCTTCACTAACAGGGTGCTCTCGGCTCCCATCCCGGAGAAGTACAGGGGAAACACCATCAAGTCCTACAATGGCCGCTCCGATCCTTAGGAACACTTCAGCCGCCACCAGAACAACATGTTGATGGTGAACGCGTCGGATGAATACCTCTGTCGTTGGTTCATCTCCACTCTCGAGGGGCCAGCGTACGAGTGGTTCAATGCGCTTCCCGAAGGAAGTATAGACTCATGGCAGGACCTTGCCCAACGCTTCCTCACCCACTTTGCCGGGAGGAAGCGTGCGAAGAAGTACTTCACCCATCTCCTCTCGGTCAGGCAGCAACACGACGAGTCACTCCGGTCTTTCATAGATCGGTGGACGAAGGAGACAGAGGAAGTTGAGGGGGGCGATGAGTTCACCCTCCTCGTCCTCTATCAGGGAGCTCTCCGCAGCACCCCCTACGCAAGGAGTCTCATCACCGACCCCCCGAGGTCATACGCAAAGGCGCTTCAGCGCGGGAGTTTGTACGCTGACGCCGACGAGCTCCATAGCCACAAGAAGGACGGAGGCCACCCCTCCAAGAAGACAAATCCTTCGCCGGCCCCGGGAACATCCCCGGCCGGCCAGGGTGCCCAGGGTCGTCACGGCTCTGGTTGACAAAGCAAGAAAGACCGCCATTGGCGGCCGCGGCTGGAACGGCCGAGGATCCCCCTCACGCACTCGGCCAGCACCATCCTCGACTACGCCGAGAAGCACGACCTCATTGAACAAGCTCCTCGAACGACGGAGGAAGTTCATGCCATTCAACAAGGCGGCACCTACTGCCGTTTCCACAAGAACACCTCCCACAACATCGACGACTACATCACGCTGAAGAAAGTCATCGAGCGCCTGATTCGGCAGGGGGAACTCTCCCAATTTGTTAAAGGTGGCCTGCGTAAAAATATGTGGGTAAACACCAACAAATCTGGGGGTGAACCCTCTACGAAGAAACGGGAGATCGGTAGACTCAGCGATGATGAGGAAGACTTTGAGGAGCCTCCACCAAAGAAGAGTCACATTCACCTCATCGTAGGTGGAAACACTAGGGGGGACTCCGTCACCCAGAGGAAGAAATGGGCCCAATCCCTCTACATTGGAGAGGTGTCCCACGTTCCCCCCAACCGAAGAAGCAGCGGACGGAGGCGATCACCTTCACCGACAAGGATCTACCTCCGGGTACTGAATCACATAGGGACGCCCTCATCATCTGGTGTGAGATTGGTAACTCGATCATCCACCGCACTTACATCGATACGGGGAGCTCCGTCAATGTGATGTACCTGGACACTTTCAAGCAACTGAAACTGAACAAGGCTTTGCTCAAGCCGATCAAGACACCGTTGTCCGGCTTCACCGGGGACTCTATCGACGCCGAGGACACAATAGTCCTTCCCGTGGAGGTCGGTGACGGCTCCCACCGCGCGAAGATTGACATGGAGTTTATGATGGTCAACCTTCAGTGCGCCCACAATCTGATCTGGGGGCGGCCCGCACTGGAGGACCTGGAGGCCATCATCTCCATGAAACACTTATGCTTGAAGTTCCCAACCAGCGGCGGCATCGGCTACGCCAGAGGGAACCAAAGGATAGCAAGAGCATGTTACCTCAAGCTAACGAAGCCGGCCGAAAAAGAAGGACAAAGAATAGACACCATCACTGCAACCGTCGCTAAGGACGAGGAGAGGCCACACGCCGAACTGACCGAAGAGGTCGAGGAGGTCCCCCTGGACGCCTCCCGGCTGGAGCGGGTCCTGAGAATCGGGAAGCAACTCCCACAAGACCAACGTGATGGCATCCTCCTAGTCCTAAGGTCGTATGCCATCATCTTCGCATGGGGCCCGGACGACATGCCAGGCATCAGCCGGAAGGTGGTCACTCACCGGCTATCAGTCGATCCGGCCTCCACGCCTATCAAGCAGAAGTGGCGCTACTTATCATCCGACAGACGAGACTTCGTCAAAGATGAGGTCACCATGCTTCTCTCAATAAACAACATCAAGGAGGTGAAGTACCCGACATGGCTAGCCAACGTTGTCCTTTCCCAGAAGCCGCCAACGTTCAGAATATGCATCGATTACACTGACCTGAACAAGGCATGCCCTATGGACCCGTTCCCTCTCCCCAATAAAGATCAATTGGTAGACGAGACGACGGGATGCGAGTTGATGTCATTCCTCGATGCTTTCAGAGGGTACCACCAGATTTTCATGCATGAAGATGATGCCGAGAAGACGACCTTTATGACCCAGAGGGAATTTTTTGCTACCTCGTCGGCCTTTGGGCTCAAAAACTCAGGCGCCACCTACACCAGGATGGTAGCCAGAATCTTCAGAGCGGTCCTCGGCCGGACGATGGAGGCATACGTCGACGACATGATCGTCAAGAGAAAGTGGACCGCCACACACGCTGACGACCTCCGGGAAATTTTTGAAATCATGAAGGAATTCAATCTCCGCCTGAACCCCAAGAAGTGCGCCTTCGGCGTCCAAGGCGGAAAGTTCCTTGGCTACATGGTCAGCCGAAGGGGCATTGAGATAAAGCCGGAAAAGATACAGGACATTATCAACATGGAGCCACCGCGCAATGTGAAGGAGGTGCAACGACTGACAGGTCGCCTGGCGGCCCTAAACCGTTTCCTCTCCAAGTCAGCCGAAAAGTCACTCCCTTTTTTCCAAATCATGAGCAAAGCAAGCAGCTTCAAGTGGACGATGGAGTGCCAACAAACATTTGAGGAACTGAAGCGGTACCTCTCGTCCCCATCGTTGCTCTCTAAGCCCAAAGCCGGTAAAACCCTCTTCTTGTACTTAGGGGTGAGCACATTGGCCATCAGCTCCGTGCTCATCTGCAAGGACGAAGGGGTGCAGAAAGCCGTATTCTACATCAGCAAAACACTTCGGGAGGCCGAGCTCAGGTACTCCCCCATTGAGAAGATGGTGATAGCCATCGTCCATACAGTGAAAAAGCTGGGGCACTACTTCCAGGCCCACGTCGTCCATGTACTGACCCAGCAGCCCCTCGGCGCACTCATGAGGAGCCCCACTAGCTCCTCAAGGATGTTGAAATGGGCGATCTTCCTCAGTCAGTTCCAGATTGAGATCAAGCCAAGGCCATCTATCAAAGGGAAGGCCTTGGCCGACTTCGTCACCGAATGCACAGCAAGGGAGACGACCGCCGCTACCCTCGGGCCAGAGCCAGACGACACGTGGACCCTCTTCACTGACGGCTCTTTGGCCGCGAAAGCATGCGGGGGCGGCGTCGTCCTCATTTCCCCTGAAGGATTCAGAGCATACTACGCCAGCCGCTTCAACTTCAGGGTGTCAAACAACGAAGCCGAGTATGAGGCCCTCCTCAGTGGCCTCAGACTCGCCACCGGCCTCAAAGCCAAACACATCAGAATCAAATGCGACTCCAAGCTGGTGGTGGGCCAGGTTGAGGGCTCGTACGAGGCCAAGGAGGGGAGGATGAAACAATACCGGCAGGCGGCCGAGGAATTACTGAAAGCGTTTGAAACCCACGAGATCAAACAGATCCCTTGGGCCGAGAATGCCGAGGCCGACATCCTCTCCAAACTCAGCTCAGATACTCCAAAGCACATTTCCAAGATAGCTAAGGTCGATGAGCTGAGCATGTCCAACATCTATGCCAGCCCCGTCTCATGCATCCAGCAATAGCCGGAGGACTGGATCTCCGACATCATGACCTTTATCATAAGGGGGGAGCTACCCCAGGATGAGGAGAGGGCCAAGTTAGCCAAGCTCAGGGCTCCAAGCTACACCATCGAGGATGGCAAGCTCTACAAGCGATCCTACAACGGCACTCTCCTCCGATGCCTGCACCAGGACGAGGCCGAAGTGGCCATGGAGGAAGTCCATTGCGGTATTTGCTCCTCACATCAGGGCCCATTCAGGATGTCCAGGCGTCTCGTCGTACAGGGCTATTTCTAGCCGACGATGGCGCGAGATTGTGCAGATCTTGCCAGGAAATGTACCGCATGCCGGGTACTCCAGAAGGCCCCTGGTCGGCCAGCCGTCAACTACGCCCCGGTCAGCACTGCCATTCCATTTTCAAGGTGGGTGATTGACCTGGTCGGCCCATTACCATGAGCTGCTGGCAACAACCGCTACATCATCGTCACGGTCGACTACTTCACCAAGTGGGTCGAAGCGGAACCTTTGGCCAGCATCACAGGGGCGAGATGTTAGAAGTTCGTCCATAAGAACATCATTACCCGCTTCGGCGTCCCCCAAGAGATCATATCCGACAATGGCACCCAGTTCGAAGCGGCACCCTTCCAGGAGCTCCTTCGAGAATTAGGAATAAAGCACCGTTTCTCCTCCGTCGCCTATCCTCAGGGCAACGGGCAGGTTGAGAACGCCAACAGAACTATAATGGATGGGCTGAAAAGGAATCTCCAGGACGCAGGAGGAAGTTGGGTCGACGAGCTCCCCAACATCCTGTGGTGCTATCGTACTACGCCGAGGAGGGCAACAGGTGAAACACCTTTTGCCCTGTGCTATGGCTTTGAAGCAAAGGCACCCACGGAAGTCGCCATTCCCAGCCGACGGGTGGAGCAGTATGACCCTGAGGTCAACGAGGAGAACATGAAGATCGACCTCCACCTGGTCAAAGATCGACCGACACCTACAAACTTAAACGCCCAAATGGGACCAATATACCACGAACGTGGAATGTACACCATCTGGTGAAGTTTTATCAATAATCCGAAGGAGGTGCAGCCGGCGAAGCCCTCACCCCTTAACGGGTTATTGATTGAACACCACTCTCGGCCTTGAGCCACTTATGAATAAAAGTCATATTCCTCTTGATTTTTTGAAATTTAAAGTAAAAAATTAACGGGTGCCCGCATCGGTCACCTTAGAGCGAAAGGCTCAGGTATGGCCAACGCAGCGCCTTGCATCAGCAGCCTTAGAGCGAAAGGGCTCAGGTATGCTCCATTGTATTTTGTATCAGCAAAGGGCTCAGGCCTGGCTGAGAGAGCACATCGTATCGGCCCCTGAGAGCGAGACGCTCAGGTAGGGCCGACGATGTCCCCAGGACGAGGGGCCCGCAAACAGCCCGCGTCTTGAAATGGGAAGTTCACCGCGTCGTCCACGCGCCAGATCGCAGGACGACAGGCCTGAAATCATGGCCGAGGCGACAAAATCCCCAAACTCGGGGTTGGGCAACGACATCCGTTGGAAACCAACCAAAAGTCTAGCCCGCGTCATAAATAGGCGACGGGACCCCCCGAGTCCATGGATGTTATAAACGAAGTCCAAACCGGCCGGAGGACTATCGACCCCTTCGGCCGAAGCTTGAAAGAAGGACACTCCCCGAAATAGGGAACAAAAAAAAAAGAGGGAAGCCGACGGACCAATTTCACTTGCCGGCCTAGAGCAACAAAAAATAAAATCCCCAGAATTATCCAAGTACATATCAGGCGAACATTGGGTATAACCATCAAAAGTGTACATGGCCGACGAGGGTGTATATGGCTGAAAAGGGACACCACAGGGCCTCGTCTGCCACCCATAAAGAAAACAATCACCCAAGTATGTTCAAACACTTAGAAAAATTTCTAAGTGTTTGAAGAAATCCCTGAGTAGCGTCCAGAGCGGCCGACGAAGACAGAAATCCGGGCTGCCCAACACTTGGAAGAACTTCCAAGTACTTAGAAGAATTTCTAAGGGGCATTACGGCCGACAACGGCACTAAGGCCGAGCAAAGGCCCAACACTCCCACCATCCCATAAGGGGTGCACACTCCCAGCTCAAATTACAAAGACAAGACACCCCCAGTCAGGAAAAGACAGGAACCTTCATTGGCCACGACTATGGAGAACAAGATTGAGGGTTCTTGTTCGACACAACTACAAATAAAAAGGCATGAGGAATGGCCGTAGTGGCCGTATCGGCCAAGCTTTGAAGGGCCCCAAACTGGAGCAACTACTTAATTTGACACTTAGAAAATTTTCTAAATATTTTCTAAGTATTTTGACTCACGAAGTCCACGTGAACAAAGAATTAGAGGGGGTAACGCCAAGACGAAGCGAACACTCATACTTAAGCTACCCGCTTCGGCCACAATCAGAGGACAGTCGAAGACGACGATGACCCAACTCCCAACACAATTGGACATCTTGTAACAAAAAAAAAGAGGGAAGCTGACGGACCGTGCGCACTTGCCGGCCTTGAGCAGCAAAAAATGAAATCCCCACAACAATACTAGGTACATATCAGTCCACTACGAATAGGTGTCGCGACTGACGCGCATCTACAAAATCCCAACTGACTTGGCTGGGTGGGACAAGGTTGGCCACCCTCTTCGGCCACGAGAGGACGAAATTCAACACTTAGCACATTTCCCAAAATGTGGAGAAATGAAAAGAAATGTTACTTTCATCGGCCACACTACAAGCGAAATTAGCTACTAAATTTGACACTTAGAAAAAAAAATCAAGTGTGAAACGATAAAGGGAAAACGTGCAGGCCCACAACACTGCCAAACACGTTACCTTCCCCGATTGGTTTCAGCCGACGAGGCCCTCGGGAAGGATGACACAGGTCAGCAACGCCCACGTCGGCCGGGAAAACACCAAGATGTGCAAACCAGGCCGATAAGGTCACTGAACTAAAAGAGGCTACAACAATTGGACACTTAGAAGAAATTCTAAGGTAAAACGACAACGGGTATGACGTAACGCCGAAACGACGCGGGCACTCACACATTTGTAAGTTACCCGTCTCGGCCACAGCCAAAGGAAGCGACTACCTATGTTTTGGCTTGACACTTAGACGAATTTCAGAAACTAAAATAACAAAAGCAAAGGGCAGTGCAGGCCGAAGACGATAAGGTAAACATTAAAGACAAAGAAAACGATATATATTCATTCATCCGTAAAGATACATGGGGGCACTTCGGCCATTACACTACAGATGAGCAAACTAGAAAAGAGTAAATTACAAAAGAATAGCCGGTCAACTCTCCTGAGCAGCCTCATCAGCAACATGCCCCACTTCGGCCTGCTGAACCTCGACATCAGCACCCTCATCGGCCTCTGTGTCCACGCTGGCTTCAGCACCTGCAGAAACGACGGTGTCGGTCAGGGCATCGTTGTCCAACCAATCTGACTCATCAATGCCAGAGCCGTCTATAGCGGCCTACCTTTCAGAAAGGGGGAGCTTAGCCTCGGCCTCCGGGTCCTTCATATTCTTGGGGAGCTTCAAATTCTTCCTAGCCCACTTCCGGGTGACCTTCATCTTTATGAAGGTGCGACGCAGCCTCCGGTAGATGAGTTGTTGCATCCGCCGCTGACCCATGTTGTAGTACATGGACATCTCCTTCTCGAAGTATTCCTGGCCGGCAGAGGAGTTCTCAGCCCAGTCCTCGAGCTGGCCGCCACCACGTCGTAGCACCAAGGCAGATTCTCATCGGCCTTCCAGCCTTCCTCAAGAAACTTCTTGATGGCAGCATCAGCGGACTTCTCCGCGGCAGCCTCGGAATCAGCTTTAGCCTTCTCGGCCTCATCGGCACGACGGCGCTCAGCTTCCAGCACCACCCTCTCTTCGGCAAACTTGGCCAAGGCGTCGTCCCTGGCAGCAACTACTTCACGGTAGGCCGCGTCGGACTCATCGACCTTCTTCTGCAGGTCCGCCACATCGGCCCTCAGCTGATCTAGGCAAGCCATGGCCTCTTCGGCCGAGGCAGCCTTCTGCTCAATCTCCCTCAGGCGGGCAATCTCCCGCAACTGCCTTTGTTGGTTCTCCATCAGCAGGAAGGCACCCTGCACAATAAAACGGTCAGACAACACATTCATGAAAACAGTGAAAGAAAACGACAAAGTACAAGGGAGAGAACTCACTTGGACGACGAGGTCCATCCCACCGTCGTAGATCTTGACGTCGCCAAGCTTGTCAAGGTAAACCCGGTCCTTGGCCGGGATGGCCTGAGAAAGCACATTGTGGTCGTCGACAGCTTCATTGAAGACGCCACCATCCACAGGATATTCCACTACCTTTGTGTACGTGGTGGTGGCTACGTCTTTGCCAGCCCGCTTCGACCGGGTTTCTTGGACGAGGGAGAGGGGCTGATCAACGTCAAACGACGGCCCAGAGGTGAGGTCCACTACAGCAGCAGCACTAGAACCTCCTTCGTCCCTAGCCGGGACGGCCAAAACTCCAGCCACGGAATAAGTGGCATCCTTCTTCAAGTTCTTGGAAGGCTGCATTCCGGCATCGGTCAACTTCTTCTGACCGTCATCCACCAACCGTTTCTTCTTCGGCTGGGTGGGTGGCTTCTTCGGCACATCAGTGCTCGGCTGTGCCCCACTTGCCGCCGCCTGTTTTGCGGCCTCCTTGGCGGCCAACTCCGCCTTCGCCTTTGCGACAGCCCTATTCATCACTGAACGACGATCCATCACAAAACCTGCACAACAAAGGAAACAAACATCAGACAAGAAGCATAACAAAGTCGAGGATGATGAAAGGGTATTACCGTCGGCTTCAGCGGGCACACCCAAGTCCGGGCCATCAGGCACCTCAAACGTAGTAGTCATCTTCGGCCACAATTCGACGTCCTCCTCATTATCGCCGTATACAAAGTATCTAAAGAAGCCGAGGGCGGTTATCTTGTACTAAGTGATATAGTCCTTCACGCTCCTCGGCCCTCCTTCCAAGAACGCTACCACCTGAGCGTCCAAGATCAAACTCTTCGGCGTATCATGAAGATTGAACCTCCCATCATGGCCGACGGAAGGAAACTCGGTGCCTCCTTCACCCAGCGACACAAAGACGAATTTGCTCTTCCAACCATGGATGGACGAAGGAAGATCGACGAAGCTCCTCTTCTTTGGCAACTGCTGGAGAGTAGCATAGCTGGCGCAATTCTTGTGACTCCCTCGGCCTACCTGATACAGATTCGTGAAGAGGGCCGTCGTCGGCTTGTAGTTCAGCTCGGCGCAACGAAGAAGAAACCCGACTATCAGCGAGTAGCTGTTAGGGTTCAGTAAGGTTGGAGGAAGTCCCACCATGTCTAAATACTCAGTGACGAAGGGATTAAGCGGGAACCGCAGTCCTTTGGCGAAGCTCATCGGGTACACTCCAAAATATCCCGGCGGTGGATTGAGAACATGGTCCGTCGGCCTGGGAGCCCTTACCCGACCGAATGGCCCCATGTACATCTGGGCGACCAAGTACTCACCCGCGTTGCTCTGCGGCCTAATGATGTGGACGTTGGTGAGATCCGGGTAGGAGAAGCCTGGTCCTTTCTTCGGCCGCTTGACTCTCTTCGGCGGCGCTGCCCCCTTAACAGCGGATACTGGCTCCGGGCATGGAATAGTAGCCGAAGTAGATGCCCCGTCCGCAACTCGGGAGACCCCTGCATCCTCATCCGCAGCCGACGAAGCGGAATCCTCATCCTCGCCATCTTCGTCCACCTGCTCCCCGGATTTGAAGGGGCTCAAGTGTTCAATCTCCTCGCAAAACTCTTCGACAACTTGGAAGTCAAGGGATTTGGTGAAGGGCTCATCGTCGTAAGGATAATACTCCTCGTTCAGGGTTTTCATCTTAACAACTTCTAAGACACTAAGGGGATCTACTTTAGATCTAAGGTGTTTTTGTGGCTAACACTGAATCAAAGCCTAAAGGAAGCAAAGTATGCAAAGAATCGAGGAAAAGTTTGAAGAACTGACCTTGAAGCTTTGAAGAACACGAAGAACACTTGCAAGGACTTTATATCTCTAGAAATTTGGGCAGCACTTCGGTAGCTTAGATCGCAAATGAGGATTTTCTGCGGAATGGGAGGGGTATTTATAGCCCCCCCAACGGTCACTACACGTGGCACCTCTCTAGTGGCCACAACAACGGCCACCAATGGGATACCACCACTTCGTAAATGGGCCAGGCCCAGTCCACAGATCAACAGCCCACCAGCAAAGCAGGCTCTACGGAGCAAGGAATGCGAAAATAGCACCCACAGCGGCCAAGGCATTCAATGGCCAACACAGGCTACGGCTACCCAGGTAGCACCCGTATCGGCCATTCAAGCGGCCATACATATCATGTAAAGAAAGGCCTTACAACGGCCACAACACCACAAGGGAAGGGAATCCAACGGCCATCGGCCCTCGCACAAAACCCTTGATGATAACCCTTTGAAAGCGACCTGCATTGTAACACTTGAGATTTAATTTAAAGGGATTGATAGTACTACTCATACCAACAAGGTGCATATCCTTTTAAGGGAGCTCATTAGCCAAGAACTCCAAAGTTAAGCGTGCTTGCACGGGGGTAGTCTTGGGATGGGTGACCCCCTGGGAAGTTTCTCAGGGCGCGCACGAGTGAGGACAAAGTGCGCGGAAAAGGCTAGTGGCGGTTTGTGAGGACAGTACTAGAGGTCAGAAGTAACTACCTTGGGGCCTACGGGGTCGGGGTGTTACAAATGGTATCAGAGCAACCCTGCGACAGTGTGCCGATCCGTTGGATATCGGGCGGGCACTTAGCAGGGGAAAAGATTCTGGGATATGATTGAGATTGGTTTATGGGCGCAATGAGGACGTTGCGTTCCTAAGTGGGGGTGATTGTAACACTTGAGATTTAATTTAAAGGGATTAATAGTACTACTCATATCAACAAGGTGCATCTCCTTTTAAGGGAGCTCATTAGCCAAGAACTCCAAAGTTAAGCGTGCTTGCATGGGAGTAGTCTTGGGATGGGTGACCCCTTGGGAAGTTTCTCAGGGCGCGCACGAGTGAGGACAAAGTGCGCGGAAAAGGCTAGTGGCGGTTTGTGAGAACAGTACTAGAGGTCAGAAGTAACTACCTCGGGGCCTACGGGGCCGGGATATTACATGCATCCAAGGGTTCTCCCACAGGGTTTCCTTGGTCAGGAAATCGCCAAAGGGTTGGATTCAAGGGCAGTATGAGGATCCCGCTTTGGCCTGGGTCTCACACTACTCCTTTACCCCTCACTCTTCGGCCTGAAGCAGTGGGGGACTGGGGGACTACACCGGCTTCAAAACACAAAAATGGAAAGAGTCAAAAATACACAAGTACACAACTACAAACGTGATCATATCGGCTATGCATCACAACGGCTTCAAGGTCCGTGTAAGTGCCATCTCCGGCCAGGGCAAAAGTGCAACACGCGCATCATCCCCAAGACCTCGGGCAACGAACCACCACACACCGCCTCAGCTAAGGGCACGGTAAGTGATCAACGACAGCCAGAAGGAGTGAACAGCGCCCTCAACGGCCACTCAAGACAAAGGACGCTCATCGCCCTCCAACAAGAGATAGCCACAATTGGCCTCCTCGGCCAAAAGTACGACATTCAATCAACAACGGCCAGAAGGAGTGAACAGCGCCCTCAACGGCCACTCAAGGCAAAGGACGCTCATCGTCCTCAAGAAAGACGCAACCGCAGTGGCCTCCTCGGCCCAAAACCAAAATTCAGCCACCGAAGATCGTGAAAGGGTAAGAATGTCCTCATCGACCACTCATGCCAAAGACACATATCGGCCATTCACAACTGCGGACCTTCACCACCCCCATCAAGCAAGGGTATTCATCGTCCTAGAGAGCAAGGAACATGTACCATCCGCATGACTAGGATCTCTCCCGTCCACGATAGGGGACACGCAACGGCCAAGCATAAAAAGAACAAGAATCTACTCTCCTTCACTTCGTCTATATCTCAGCTTAGAGAGTGGGGGACTCCTGATGGAGTATATGGGTCTAGGCCCCAAGACCCACATACTCAGGAGAACAGAAGGCACAGCTGTCACCCAGTGGGACCCTCATCGGCCAGGTGACTCTCATCGGCCGGAACGAAGACAACCCAGAACGTGATCCGGAAGCCAGAAGAACCGGATGACCTCGTCGGCCGGGTCTTCGTCGGCCATGCACTCATCGGCCAGACCCTCGTCGACCACAAAGAACTCCCAGAACCGGATTTTACACTCACTCATTTGTGTACTCCATCATTTATTGTGTATTCGGCCCAATAGCGGTCCAGTTGTAAATGGGCCTCCCAAGCCTAAGGCTTGGGAGCCCAGCCCGTATTTTTCCTATAAATACTTCATCTGGAGGTAGTTGTATGGGTTGGAAAATCATTTATTGAAGCATTTACTTGCACTTCTCTCTCTAGCTCTCCCTTCTCTCTAGAAAATAATCTATCAGTAGCCTACTGAGTTCCTTTATTCTAAGAATAGCCCTGAAGTTCCTGAATGCATTGAGTCTTTGTTAGAATATTCCAATCTCTCAAAATAAAGGGACTATTTATTACTATTCACCATTCACCATCACCTTCACAAGTCCTTCTGATCAACAGCTAGTATATTTGTGTATGTTGTCATTACTTTAAGGATGTTGTAAATAATTTTATCAAATAGTTTAGCTTGAGTACAAAGATGTAGTTTAGAGAAGAATTTTCTTGGTTTAGATTGTCTGTTCTGTGAATATCCTTTTAGCTACGTGTGCATGCTAACTGTTTTAATTCCGTGTGGTGATTATCGTAAGTCCCGTTGTTCGATTTGCTTGAGGATAAGCAAAAGCTTAAGTGTGGGGGAATCTGATGAGTTCATATTACAGCATGCATTTGATGCGTGTTGGAGTCGTATTTTGATAGTTTTCCTAGCTTTAAGGGGTTGCAAGTCTCAATTTTAGCTCAAGATGTACTTATCAGGCGTTGGGTCGAGTTTTGTGGCGTTTGAAGTCAAAATCGGAGAATTTGGGCCCGGCATCGGCATATGAGAAGCATTTGAGATGAGTTGAAGAGCATTCGAGAAAGATTTGAGGGATTTGGAGGTCACCGGGAGGTTCGTGACGAAGAATTGTTGAAGAAAAAAAGCTTTTGGAACGATTGCGGGGGCATTTGGAGCGAGGAAAAGAAGAGAAAATCAAGTTTTTACATACGCACGGTCGTGCCCATGAGGTACGCACGCCCTGCGTACGTGATAGTGAGCCCGAGGAGACGAAACGAGATCACGCACGCCGTGCGTGCACGAGGGCCGAAGCGAGGGAGCTACTGGAGGGTACGCACGCCGTGCGTGACTGTTGCGCATGCCGTGCCCAAGCGTGAAACACGCGTTTGCTCCGGATGCACGGACGCCACGCACACCGTGCGTAGCACCGTGCATGGGTCCGAAACCCTAATCCTGGCCGAATTTTGCTGTGTTTCCTTTAAATATCACCTCGCTAATCCTTTTAGGGGGTGGAACTTAGAGAGCAGCTTAAGGACGAATTTTGAGAGCTTTTCAGTCTTGGTTTTTCAATTCTTTAAGATTCTTTGTAAGTTCCTACTTTTTAATTAATGACAATTATTTCTATTTTTCCCAATTCTATTGATTCTTTTGTAACCTGGAACCGCGGCTAGACTTACAATTGCTTGTAGAATAAATTAAGAGAGATCTAGTTTATTCTAAGACACATTCACACACACTTAATCGTTCACTAAGAGATTAGTAGCGATTAAGGGGCTGTAAGCTCGCTCGTCTTGACATTAATTTAGGATCCTGTCGCATGAGAGATCAGCCTGGTCCCCTAAATTATTGTACTCTACGCCGTGAGAGCGGTAAGAACTTAGTATTGATTAGCTAGGCTTAATTAAATTAATTTCATGTAATTAAGCCTGATCTGCCAGAAATCTGATTACCCCGGAATCAATCCCTGTTCCCTTCGTCGTTAATTAAGAAGAACCCAATCAATTATTTTTATTCGCTCATTCACATTAGTTAATTTTCAAATCAACCAAATCTCGCACGACTGCATTTATTTTATTTCCGTTCTTTATCGCTGATTTTAGTTAGTCCTTAATTCCCTTTTACCGTCCCTGTAGAGACGATACTCGTACTTTCACCACTATTCTACTACAAATTTTAAGTGCTAGAAAACTCACATCAGTAGTAACACCCAAATAATACAAGTGATGATACATATCTTCCCATATATCACTACAAACAGTCACACGCCCACTAAAGTTTGCAAAAAATTGAATTAAATTTTCCTTTTTCAAAAGAAATTGTTCAATAACTTTTTTTTAATTGTTTTGTAGCTATAGTTTCGAATTGTGGATTTAAAGAACCTTGAAAATAAGCACGTAAAGCAAGACTTTCAGAAAAAATAAAAAGGTAAATTTTCTTCAACAGTTAATTCATACATAGCTTTTAAATGTACCTCATCATTGTAAGAGAAATTACGTACTGAGTGGTTGTTCATTTCCAAACCTCGATATTTGTGTTTACGTCCCCTTGCACGTTATTTTCGCTGCCTCCGTGGGGTGCCTCGAGATTAAGTGCCTTTTCACTGTGTCGTATCCCTCCCGAAGTACCCATGCACAATATTTGCGGACAATGTTGGCAATGTGCGTAAAAATTTCTATCGTTGTTATCCTTCTTAAAGTGACCAATGCAAAAAGAGGAGATTTAGACTTAGACTTATGTTTGCTGACCGCTTTGGATCTACCCGTGACGCCTCCATGCTCCTCTTCGTCATCCTCGCCATACTCTTCCTCGCCATGCTCCTCCTCATTCCCGCCGCCTCCTCCAGCATCCTCTTCGGCGTCATCGTCCCCCAACTCCTCTTCAATGGTGGGGATGTTTTGTTCTTGGTAAAATCGGCCTTGGTGTTGGCTCAAGAGCTGTCGAAGTTGCTCACCGGTTATCGCATCTCTACGATCACAATCAGTCGTCCAATCATCGCGTGATTGGGACGAAGATGTTGTCCCTTTTTGTCGTTTACCTTTCGATCGCCCCGACCGGCTCGAAGGATGACCTCTCACAATCTCATTTGTTAGATTGCGTTGGAGATTACCTATATCAACAGATCTCCTAGGCCGGTCCATTGTCTTAAAAATGTTACAAAACATACAAATTACAAATTAAAATGTCAAGATTACAAATTACTAGCCCAAAATTTAACAATAATTCAAGTTTAGAAGTACTACTATGAAATAAAATGTACAATGATTAAAATGTAACGACAATTAAAAATGTGACTAACTAATTGAATGCAACTACAATTAAATAAAGGGAAAAATAAATAAAATACTCCAAAGTTTGAAGGGTGTGAGGTAAGCACCCCAAACTTGCAGATTTAATTTAAATACCCCAAACATTATATAAAAAGTTATTTTAGCACCATGGTCATGTATTATTTATTTAAAAATTTCAATTTTTGGTGTTCATTTCATAATTTAAAATATTTTAGCATTCATGAAGACACAATTAACATTCTAAACTTCTATTGTAAAATAAAGAGTAGTACCCCCACTCTATTTAATTGGAACATTTTCAATTTGTTGTTTTAAACTATGCAATTAACACCATAAATTTATATTTTTGAAAGAAATAATACATGATCATGGTGTTAAAATAACCTTTTATATAAAGTTTGGGGTATTTAAATTACATATGAAAGTTTGTGGTGTTTATCTCACACCACTTCAAAGTTTGGGGTATTTTAATTATTTTATCCTTAAATAAAATGTAGAACTACAATTTAACAAAAAAAAATAAGATTTAAAGAACTAGTTAAATATTTAAATCACTTAATTGCAACTAATATGAAATAAAACGTAGAAAAAATTAAAATGTGACAAACTACTTCAATGCAAGTAGTATTAAATAAAGTGTAGAACTATTAAAATCTAACAACAAATACAATTTAACTAAAAATAAAATTTGAAGAACTAGTTAAATATTTAAATCACTTAATTGCAACTAATATGAAATAAGATATACAACCAATTAAAATGTGACTAACTACTTAAATGTGACTAACAATTAAAATGTGACTACCTACTTAATGTGTAGAACTATTAAAATTTAACAACCACTACAATTTAACAAAAATGTATCTAAAACAACTACAACAACTACAATGCAAGCAAAATGTTAGTAAATGCAACTAAACAAATTTCGACTATTAGTGATTATAGTATTTATATGTGTGTATATATATATTGTATATATATTATATTATATATATATTTAATATATTTTAGACTATTATATTAATATATATATATATATATATTTCGTATATACATATTAAATTATATATTAATGTATAACAATTACTTAAATATACAATGGGAAGTAATGTAGGAAATAATTAACAAAAATGTTTCTAATAGTAGGAACTAGTTAACTACAAATGTATATAATTAAAGATAAAATGTTAAATGTGAAGGTGTAGGAGTATATAAACATAATTATAATATAATATATTTAATAAGAAAGATTGAAAGAGTAAGAGTAGGAATGTAGAAATAGAAATTATAAATAATTATATAGTATTATTGTGTAATTAACATAAGTAGATAGTAGAAACTAGTTAACTACAACAATGTAGGAACTTGTTAACTACAAATGTATATAATTAAATATATATGTTAAATATTAAAGTGTAGGAGTATATAAATATAATTGTAATATATATAATATATTTAGTAAGAAAGATTGAAAGAATAGGAGTAGGAATGTAGAAATAGAAATTATAAAAATTTATATATATATATTATTGTGTAATACTAAATAAGTTTATATATGAATATAATATAATTATAAATGAGAATATATGAATTATAAGATGAAAGTGTAAATATGAGTAGAGCAGAATTAGTGATTGAGAAATTGAGAATTGGGAGTATAATGTGAGTAGATGTAGAATAGTGTGAAAAAATGTATAAAATGAGTAGGTATTTATAGGATTTTTTTTTTTGTTAACCCACCCAAACCCCCAAACCCTCCCCAACGGCCAAACTAGCCGTTCCAAACGGCTAGTTTGACCCCCAGCCCTACCCACCCATTATTTAATTAAAAAAACTTGACTGTTGACATCTGAACTGGGTCCGGGACCGTCCGTTCCGGTCCCCAAAACAGCAGCCCAAGTCTGGAACCGTTACCCATCCACCTAGTCGGGTACCCGGTTCGGTCCGAAACAGTGCCGGACCTGGTTCTGGACCGGTCTGGGACCGCCGACCGGGTCCATGCCTAGCTAACAATGTAACAGAAAGAATACTTTCCATGATCTTGATCAATTAACTAGTTTGCCACCCGTAAATAGTTTTAAATTATCATTATTGCATGAAGAAGTTACTTAAATAATGTGGCCCAAGCACATTATTTCTATAATCATTGTATAAAGAGTAATATTTTGTTTTCTAGGTGAGGTGTTGAGGTTTATTCTTTCAACATCAAAGATCCAACACCTTCCTTTGAGTTTTTAGCTCATTACCTAAGAATTCCAAGTTAAGCGTGCTTGCACGGTAGCTACCGAGGTGTGGCTACATCGGGCCCTGCGGGGTCGGGGTGTTACATGTGCTTCTAGAGAGGTCTTGGCTCAGTCCCCTTTCGTCTGCATCTACCCATTTATTTTAATAAAACTTGGTAAGTGTTCCCCGACATTTATCCCACCGATTTTGGTGGTTTGCCTTCCGGATTTAAAAAAGTATATTATAATGGAATAAAGACAATATATTCAATATAAGGATGAATGAAAAAATATACGTAGTATATGACTATCCAAATATTATTGAACATTGTATACCACAAATTTAATGAAACCTATAAAAAAGAAGCACAAGATACAAAAAATGGGCAAGATGAAATGATTAATACTACCTCCGTCCCCGAAAGGTTCGTCAAATTAACTTTTCTTAGTCAATGATGGAAAAACTTTGAGCAATAATTTTAGTTATTATATTTGTATATAATTTATAAATTTTATACTTTTATGGAAATATTTTCAATAAGGAATATCTTGATATAATTTTCATATTCTAAATAATTTCGTATTAAAATATATCATTGGTCAAAGTTGAATGTCATTGATCAAGAAAAGTCAATTTGGCAAACCTTTTCGGGACGAAGGGAGTATGAAATAAGATTGATAAATACCTCATAAGTGTGTCAGTCAAGAATAATATTATTTAGATAATCGTCAAATTCATCCTCCATCATATACAGGGGCGTAGCTAGGGAGGGCCCAACTTTGGCCCCGACCCAACCAAAGTTTTAAAATTAACTATATATTTAAAGTAAATAATTTGAGTAATTTTTTTCAAAAATATTCTTTGTGCCGGTCCAGTCCAACCCAGTGTTCTGGCTCCGCCCCTGATTATATAAGAAGATTGTAAAAGATTTATAGAAGCATTATAATGTGTTACATATATTTATATAGTATTTGTATATATTTTAGAGATACTTGGTTTTTAGAAACAATGTTAAAAAAAATTAAATATTAAACTTGTTTTTATTGAAATAATTATCCATTTATGACTAAAATAATGGTAGTTTACAAAAATGTAACTAGTGACTAAAGTAGGAACTAAATTATACAGAGTAGTAACTTATGTTCAATTCCTAAACGAGGAAAGGGTCAATTCAGTACACCAACTTGGAGGGGCGGATCTAGCATTTACGTTCAGGTGGGGCCAAAATTTAATTAAATAACGTATATTTTAAAAAAATGTCAAAATGTAGTACAATATAATAATATCTTAGAAGTCAAAATGTAAATTATAGAAATGTCAAAGAATAAATTGAATATTACAGAACCGACAATACAATTATCTTAAAAGTCATAGATATCGAACCGAAGTTTTATCGGTTACCCAAATGTTTAGTGCCAATTTTTAGGTTAGTTTCTTAGAAACAAGAAAACCCGATTTTTTTACTTTAAAATCTATACTCTATGTAAAGAAAACTTATTTTCACCAACGAAATCCAGTGTATTCAACTAATTAATTTTTCGGTCAATATTCAAAAGCCCAATGAATTAAACTAATTAATTTTTAGGACAATATTCAAAAAGCTCAATCAATTGAACTAATTGGTTTTTCAAACTAATAAAGCCCAATTAGTTGGACTACTTAATATTTGCATCCTAGTATTCAAAAGTTAAAATTCAGACTTGATTTGTGTAAGATAACATGTTCCTAGACTTGGATAGAAAATACAAAAAAAAATGCTGCTCCAGCTAGAAATCGAACACATAACCTCTACACTGCCAATCACACAACTACCATCACACCAACGTAACTTTTGTTTACAATAGGACGTTTCTTCTAATTATACAATTTCTTCCCAGTACATATATAATACGTAGTGTATATATATATACTAGTAATTTCTTTTTTTTTTGAGGTGGGGCCTAGGCCCTCCCTGGCCCTATGCCAGATCCGCCCCTGCCAACTTGTACGAGGTGGAGTAAAAAATACACTATATTGCATTTGATCTTTTTAAGTACACAAATTCGGGATTTTAGTGTTAATTGAATACATTTGTTAGATTAACACGTTAATACAGCTGAGTTGGCTAACAAAATGTCGAGTAAGAAGTGGTAATAGACCAATGTTATGGTACCGACCTTCACAAAGTCGATAAAAAAGGAAAAATTGACCTTCAGAGGTCGACCTGCGGGGGTGTCGGCCAGTAGGGGTGCATCGACTAAGGAGAAGTCGACCTGCAGGGGACTGACGTCGACCAAGGGGAAGTCGATCAAGTGACTGGGGGCTGGCACCGACCTTCAAAAAGTTGACCTATTAGCATTCCGTTAGCCAACTCAGTCGTGTTAACATGTTAATCTAACGAGTGTACTCAGTTAACACTAAAAACTCGAATTTGTGCATTTAAAAAGATCAAATGCAATATAATGTACTCTTTACTCTACCTCATACAAGTTGATGTACTCAATTAACCCTTAACTCATTCCTAAACCAAGTAACTATTAGTGATATTTATGTAAATAAGTTTGATTTTAGTAATATCTTTTTTTGAAAAAACTCCATTTTTATTTTAAAAAAGCAAGTCCCATTAAAAATCAATACGAATGAATGGTGATATGATCATGATAATCTTGTACGAAGAATGTTTTTTTCTATATTCAATATAGGGAGCATCAGGTGTTCTTTTATTCATCTTATTCTTATTGCTTATTATTTATTTTTATTTTAGCCAGATCAGAAAGATGTAGATTAAAAAGGTTCAGATAAGATCATACAAGATCAGAAACATTCATATCAGATCACAAAATTCCAGAACATGATTTGTAATAGGCAAAATAATAATTATGTCCATTATAATTATAATTTTAAATATAATTAATTATAATTACAATTAATTATAATTATAGAGATAATTATAATTATAATAATTATAATTATAATTATAATATAACAATAATAATTATAGCACATGTAATAATATACCTATAGCTATAATTATAGTTATAATTATACCTGTGATTGTTATTATAATTATATTTTTAATTTCATTATTGTTAAAATTTTAGTTATAATTGTAATTAGTGTGGTGTTTATAGTTAGAATTGTAATTATATTTATGGTATACGTAGTAACTAATAATAATAACAATAACAATCACAACAATAATGATAATAAGTTTTTTTAGAATATTACTAAAACGTATTTACACAAATATGACTAATAATTACTACTACCTCTGTCTCATTTGAATTTTTACACTTTCCTTTTTGGGACATCTCGATCACTCCTTTACTTTTCCTTTTTAGGCAACTTCTTTTACATTAAATATCTTAACTAACCTTCATTACCCACCCACTGACCCACTTTTTACATTTGGGTGGATAGCATTAAAGACATTTGTTCTTCTATTAATTGGGCTCCTAAAATATCGTACCAAAAGCAAACGTCAAGTTCTATCTGGGACGGAGGGAGTACAATGTAGTGTCATGGTAACTTAAGTTTAAAAATTGAATATAAATTACTATGATTTCATTACCACTCTAATCACCCCAGTTATATTTTTGTACACAAACTTTATTTTAGTCATAAATATGTAATTATTTCTAATAATAATAATAATAAACACTGAATCAAATCGAAAATATTTAAATCAGACCAAATCAGAAGTATTCAAATCAAATTAGAATACCTGGTGGCCGGCCCCCACCAGTGTACCCAAATCACCACCGACCGACCACCAACCACCACCGCCCAACCCCGGCCAGCCCCTCCTAGCCCCAACAAACCTCTTCTCCGACACACTCCACCCCCTCCGGGCGCTCCAACCATCCAATCCCCGCCGCACGCCAACTCCGACCACTCTAACCAGCCCAAATCCACCCCTCCCAGCCCCACTTTTGACAGCCCAAACCATCCCCGACCACCGGCCAATGAGCCATAGTAGCCCCCCCCCCCCCCCCCCCCCCCCAGATCTGGTTGCTTCCTGGTCGGCGTGTCAAATCTGAAGGACGACAAGGCGGAGAGGCGTCAAATCCGAGCTCGCCGTCGTCACATGGCGAAGCTCTTCGCCGAATTCATGAAAATCATAGCCTTACGCAAAATATTGCGACGGATCAAAGATTGAGGCACCTCACACTCTGTCTCGGTCCTCATACACCTCTGCGCCACCTATACGACGACGGTGACAGAGCGACGAGACGGAATCGCCGTCTCTAATGGTGAACCCTAGCCCCATTTGTAATCGCCTCGTCATTTGCCTTCGTAATAGATGATGTAATCCTTGCTCGCCATCGTCAGATCTCCACCATCGCCTTGCCGCCGCCATCGCAGGTTTTGAGATTCATCGAAGAAGAAGAGAGAATAAAACAGAGACATACATGCGATGTTCGTACAACAGGAAGATGGCGGCGGCGTGGAGAGAACGGCGTGAAGATGGCGGCGGCGACGTGGAGAGAACGGCGTGAAGATGGCAGCGGCGACGTGAAGAAGGTAATATCCTGCGGATGGGTGCGGCCGATGGAAGAAGCAAGGCTGGTGCGATGTATCCAAAGTGACGAGAGAGAAAAAGACTAAAATGAATTAGGGCTGCAGGGTATTAAAGTCAGTCCACACAATTTCAATAACTTTTTTGTCCAAACGAGATTGTGGTCATAATTTTGTCTATAATAACTCTAAAAGTGATATCCATGCCATTATTTCACACATATATATCTAATTAAAGAATAAAAATTTTATGAAAATATTGCATATATAATAGAAAAATTTGAAAGTACAAGCCCCCTAAATCCATCCCTGAATGCAAAGGAAGAACAAGTGGTAGGTTTAGAAAGAGAAATGTTGTGGCATCAGCTTATATTTTGTAGGTTTGAAGAATTAATCTTCCATGTATTATTGAGCCATCCGGCAATGATATAAATACAAAATTATAGATAAGCTAAGGTTTGTTACAGATCCTAATATTTAGGATCTATCTATTCTTATCTACACTGCGTGTTAATCTAAGAGTTAGAGTCCTAAATCAACTCGACTTCCTATCTATACAGTCCCGGATGTACACATAATAAAATAACATGAATATGCTACATTTTTCTACACTCCCCCTCAAGTTGGTAAGTATATATCATACATTCCCAACTTGCTTATAAGAAACTCAAACACTGGTTTAAACGGCCCCTTTGTAAAGATATCAGCTGTCTGCTCTTTAGTAGATATGAATGGTGTGCATATAATTCCAGCTTCAATCTTCTCTTTGATAAAATGCCTGTCCACCTCAATGTGTTTAGTACGATCATGTAGCACAGGATTGTGAGCAATATTAATGGTTGCTTTATTGTCACAATATAATTTCATAGGTAGGTTCATTTCCATATTCAACTCTGTCATCATTCTCTTGATCCAAAGTAGCTCACAGATTCCATTAGCCATAGATCTAAATTCAGATTCTGCACTACTTCTGGCAACAACATTCTGCTTCTTACTTCTCCAAGTCACCAGATTCCCCCATACATAAGTACAATATCCAGATGTAGACCTTCTATCAGTTATTGACCCAGCATAATCTGCATCTGTAAAGGCTTCTACACTTCTATTGTCACTTCTTTTAAAAAATAATCCTTTCCCTGGACAACTTTTCAAATATCTTAGGATCCTGTAGGTAGCATCTAGATGTTCTTGGAATGGATTATGCATGAACTTACTAACCATACTGACTGCAAAGGCAATATCTGGCCTTGTATGTGCCAGATAAATCAACCTTCCCACCAATCTTTGATATTGGTGAATATTAACTGGTACTCCTTCCTTGACATTTCCTAACTTCTGATTAGGGTCAATTGGAGTATCTATTGGTCTGCATGCACTCATACCTGTTTCATGAAGTAGGTCTAGTACATACTTCCTTTGGGATACCACAATTCCCTTCTTTGATCTGGCTATCTCCATGCCAAGAAAATACTTCAATTCTCCCAGGTCTTTGATTTCAAATTCCTGAGCAAGCTTCTTCTTCAGGTCTTCAATCTCTTCACAATAGTTTCCTGTAAGAATTATATCATCCACATAAACAATTAGTACTGCAATTTCTCCCTTAATGGAGAATTTCATGAATAGTGTATGATCTGCTTGGGCTTGTTTGAATCCCTGCTTCTTTATGAACTGAGTAAACCTTTCAAACCAAGCCCTTGGGGACTGTTTAAGCCCATATAAGGCTTTCTCTAGCTTGCACACCTTTGAGCCATATTGTTCCTCAAACCCAGGAGGAGGGCTCATGTATACTTCCTCTTCAAGCTTCCCATTTAGGAAAGCATTCTTCACATCTAACTGTTGAAGAGGCCAGTCTAGGTTAGAAGCTAGAGATAGTAGAATCCTTATAGTATTTAATTTTGCAACTGGTGCAAAAGTTTCTGTATAATCTATGCCATAGGTTTGTGTGTATCCTTTGGCAACCAGTCTGGCCTTATATCTTTCAAGTGTACCATCTGCCTTGAATTTAGGAGTAAACACCCATTTGCATCCAACCCTTGGTTTATTTTTGGGTACCTCTACAGTCTGCCATGTCTGATTCTTTTCAAGGGCATTCATTTCTTCTAAAACAACCTTCTTCCACTCAGGTATAGATAGGGCTTCCTGTATGGTTAAGGGAATAGAGACACTGGAAAGGCTAGAGGTAAAAGCTGCAAATGATGTAGATAACTGAGAATAGGACAGATAGTTTGAGATAGGGTATTTAACACATGACCTTTTTTCTTTTCTGAGAGCAATGGGTAGATTTAGATCACTGAAATTATTACCTTTGTCATTTTCTGGCATTGAGTCGGATTTATTGACAGTGGCAGGATCAGGGATGTCCTCTATTCTGTGATTTGGAACTTTCCTTTCATAAACCTTGCCAAAAAACTTACTTATCTGCTGTTCATCATCTTTCCTTGTTTCAGAAAAAAGTTTTTCATTTTCTTTTGACTCTTGACTATTTTCTAGTGCATCTAACTGTCTATTATACTGTGCATCTAGATTAATGTCAAGAGGTTCTAGTTTTTCAAGGATATGTGATACATTATTACCATCTTCATTAGGAATCTCCCCCTGAAGATGAGTACCAAAAAAAGGTTGATATTCTACAAAAACAGTGTTCATAGTTATAAACATCTTTTTTGTTATAGGGTCAAAACATTTATAGCCTTTCTGAGTTGAAGAGAGTCCTAAGAAAACACATTTTTTTCCCTTAGGGTCAAATTTACTTGCAGTTCTGTCAGGATTGGTAATAAAAACTGTGCACCCAAAAATTTTTATGGGAAGAGAGTTAATTAGTCTAGTTTCAGGAAAACAAGTTTGAAGAGTATCAATAGGAGTTTTGAATCCTAGAGTTTTTGATGGCATCCTATTAATTAGATAGGTAGCATGTAAAACAGCTTCTCCCCATAAATATTTTGGAATTTTGGCAGAAAACATTATTGCACGAGTAACTTCAAGTAAATGTCTATTTTTCCTCTCAGCTATTCCATTCTGAGCAGGAGTATTTACACAGGAACTTTGATGAACAATCCCTTTTTCAGCAAAAAAAAGTATTTAACTTCTTAGAAAAATACTCAAGTCCATTATCACTTCTCACAATTTTGATATTAGTGTTGAATTGAGTTTGGATCATTGAGTAAAATTGTTTGAACACCTCTTCAATCTCAGATTTTTCTTTAAGTAAAAACACCCATGTGACCCTTGTGTGATCATCTATGATAGTTACAAACCACCTTTTTCCTTTCAGAGTTGAAACTCTAGATGCACCCCAGATATCACTGTGTACAATAGTGAAAGGACTAGTTGGTTTGTAACTATGAGGGATGTAAGAACTCCTATGATGTTTGGCAAGTGCACACATATCACAATGAAATGATGAAGGATTTTTATTAAGAAATAACTTAGGAAACAACATTTTCAAGTAGGAAAAACTCGGGTGACCTAATCTATAGTGCATTAGGTACACTTCATTATTACAAGGAAAAACAGTTTGCAAACAAGTTTTTTCTTGACCTTGTTTATTCAATTGTGTTCCTTCATCAAAAGTATAGAGGCCATCTTCCTCTCTAGCACTGCCAATCATCTTCCCTGATGCCAGATCCTGAAAAATGCAATAAGAGGGAAAAAATTTTACACAACACTGAAGATCTTTAGTAATTTTGCTAATAGAGATAAGATTGCAGGAAAGTTTAGGAACATGTAAGACTTTGGAAAGGTTAATGGACGAGGAAATTTTAATATTTCCCATCCCTGCTATGGCTGAGAAAGAGCCATCTGCAACTCTAACTTTTTTATCTCCTGCACAAGGTTGATAAGAAGAAAAAAACTTTGGAATATAGGTCATGTGGTCTGTTGCACCTGAGTCAATGACCCAGGTGTTTTTAGTTTTTTCAGAACAAAAATATGATGTTATTTTACCATTCTGGGCAAAAGAACAGGTAGGGTTTTCAGGATTGGAGATTTTCTGGGTAGGTATGAATCTGAGTAGGTACTCTATCTGTTCCTGAGTGAATGGTAGCTGTTTAGGTTCAACTCCTGCCTCTTGTTGAGTCTCAGTCACAGTAGTTTGTAGGGCCCTTTCTACTTTCTTCTTCCCAGCTCCTGGTGGTTTTCCATGGAGTTTCCAGCATGTATCCCTTGTGTGCCACAGTTTCTTGCAGTGATCACACCAAGGTTTTTTCTTGTTGTCATCACTTCTGGCCACCAAAGCTGAAGATTCCCCAGGTTCCTCATTAGGTGCTGGGGTGTTCTACATGACCTTCTTCCTGCTATCCTCCATCCTGATTTCAGAAAATACCTCCCTGATAGAAGGTAGAGGTTTTTTCCCAAGTATCCTCCCCTTAACTTCATCTAGGTCCCTATTGATCCCTGCTAGAAACATATAGACCCTATCATTCTCTTCTTTTTTCTTATGTCTGGCCAGATCCTTAGCACTCTCCCACTCTTCATCATCATAGCATTGATCTAATTCTTGCCACAGAGATACCATTTCATTGTAGTATGAAATAATATCCCTATTTCCTTGTTTAGATTGCCACAATTTGGTTTTGAGTTCAAAAATTTGAGAAGAGTTCTCAAGGTCTGAATAAGTTTCCTTAATAGAATCCCATACCTCCTTTGCAGTTTTCATAAACATATGAGGTTTGGCAATTAGGGGCTCCATGGAGTTGAGAAGCCAAGCTGTTATGAGTGAATTCTCTGACCTCCATGTACTGTACCCTTCTTCTGCTTGTATTTTTGGTTGGATTTCTCCTGTGATGTAACCCAGCTTTCCCCTCCCATCAATTGCAAGTCTGACAGATTGAGACCACTCCAGATAGTTTGTTCCATTCAATCTATGACTAGTGATTATCATAGATGAATGAATAGGAGACTGGTAACTTGTCATAGAGCTAATTTGGGAGTTAGGGTTGGTAGTGTGTGAGGAATCAGCTTCACTGGTTTCTATCATTGTTTAAACCGAAGCTCTGATACCATGTAGGTTTGAAGAATTAATCTTCCATGTATTATTGAGCCATCCGGCAATGATATAAATACAAAATTATAGATAAGCTAAGGTTTGTTACAGATCCTAATATTTAGGATCTATCTATTCTTATCTACACTGCGTGTTAATCTAAGAGTTAGAGTCCTAAATCAACTCTACTTCCTATCTATACAGTCCCGGATGTACACATAATAAAATAACATGAATATGCTACATTTTTCTACATATTTAAAAGATTCTAGCTAAGCTAGAGTTAACAAATAGCATAAATATTATCAAAAATATGATCAAAATTGGTTTTGCCATAATTGTTGGACAAAAATATGATCAAAATTGGTTTTACCACAAATGTGATCAAATTTAACGGTTAAATTTTAACCCATCCCTTTCCATTTTTTCTTCTGCGCTTGTAGACCAAACCCACGAAGGGGGGTTTCCTTCTGCAATTCGTAATAGTCATAACAACTCCACAGAGCGGTTGTTTCCAGGAGCCAATATATCTCCCCCACTCCTCCGCAGACAAAGCCTCACTATCGCCCTTCGCGGACAGAGACACCGCCATCGCCCTCCGCGGATAGAGCCGCCACCATCGCCCTCCGAGGACAGAGACGCTGCCATAGTCTTCACCGTCATCGCCCCTTCCTCTGCCTACTCACTTGTTCAGAGTTATCGTCTGCCCTACTGTCAAGATCTGTGATGACATCGTACCTAGGGTGTCTAGGCAGTGCGGCGCTCCGACGCCGAGGTGCAACACCGGCGGTGGTCCAAATCCATATGGAAACAGCTAGAGTTGGGGTTGGTTAGGGTATTTGTGATGGTTTGGGATGAGATTTGGGCTAGGGGAAGGTAGGGAGGGACTGGGGACGGGGCTAGAGGCTGGAGAGGGGAGATTTAGGGGATGACTCGGCTGAGGATGGTGGGCTATGAGCTGTCATCGGTGGCGGTGAGCCAGGTGGCCAGATGTTGGCGGCCGGAATGTTACGGTGGCGATAATGGCGGTAGGTGGCGGGAATGTAACAGACATGTATTGGTGTTTCCTTGTCACTATTAGCCGGACATGGTTGGGGTTGGGGAGGGTGAGGTCACTATGTCAGCCGCGGTGTGGTGACACTTTTCAGAGCAGAAATTATGGAGGTTGTAAAGCATTTTGACGGGAGAAAGTCACCGGAAATTTTTCTGGCGACACAGTGACATGTTTATTGACGCTAGTGACACGTTTATCGACGACAATGACATTCGAAAAGTGACATGGAAATGGATAGTGGCATTAAAGAGTGACATAAAAATCTAACAATGACATAAAAATCTGACAATGACATAAAAATTTGAAGGCGATATCATGTTTTTTCCAAATATATGACCTTTCTGTCACATTTTTGTCCTTTGAGAAAATGATCACTTGTTTGAAAATTGATATTAATTTAGTAATATTCCAGTAAAAAAGCTGTTAGATGGATAGTTCCAGAATCCAGACTCTTATTTTACAATTGGGCCTGCTCCAATCTATTACAGTAGTAAATTTAAAGAAATTTTAATACTCACATCTAAGAAATTCATATGGATAAATAGACGCGTCAGAATCCAGATTCTAAATTGTACTTATTTGAGTGGAATCACAATCAATAAAAACCAATTTTCCTCCCTAAATATATATCGATTGATACAGTACTTTTTTTTGAAAGGGGGGAAAAGGAAGGTGATCTATCTATCGATCGATCGATCATTAGTCCCAAACCCTAAAACCCAATTCGGGCGAGGACTGCGAGTCGAGTGCTGTAATGATGACCATATCTATGAAGCATGCACGCTCCTCTTACGCCAACATCACTTTCTTCATCCGTACAACGGCTTCTCACGCCCGCCATTTCTCTTCATCACCCGCCACTCTTTCTGCTACCTCACCCATAACCCAACCCTTTAGCGGCAATTTGAAGGTCAATTTTGCTATTCATCTTACTGTTGTGAAAGAAATGCAGTTTGAGGATGCTCACAAAGACGCAAGCTGTTTGTTACACTTATTCTTTTGATTTGAACATTCAAATCAAGAACTACTTGAATGATGCACACTTTAATTTGCTGCTTCTAATAATTTCATTCGAGACACTGACCAGAACATTTGTCGCTACAGAAAGCACTTGCTGGCATAAGACGAATAGATCTGGAAGGCTTAAGGTGGAGGGTATTTGATGCCAAAGGCCAGGTTGGGATGTGCTGTATCTAGTGATGCTGTGTGTACTTCAATGAAAATGTTGTTTACTGATGTCTGTTCCCGTCCAGGTTCTTGGGAGGCTCGCAGCTCAGATATCAACAGTGGTTCAAGGAAAAGATAAGCCAACTTACTCACCTCAGTGGGACCAAGGGGATATGTGCATTGTGATCAATGCAAAAGATGTTTGTGTGACGGGAAGGAAACTCACTGATAAGTTTTACCGATGGCACACTGGGCAAGTAGCAATCTTTTTTGTCTTTCTTTGTTGTATGTATTACTTCCTCTTTGCTATTGCCTAAAACTGCTCAAGTCAAAGTGTACTTGTGTCTCTTCGAATTTGGATAAAACAGCTTCTTCCATGTAACTTATTTAAAAATATACCAAAGACAAAATCTAAAAATAAAGGTAGTACGAGTAGTATAAATTTTAATTTCCACAAAAAATGTAACTAGTACACTACGCCTTTCATTCTCAACTAATTCGCCAACATAGTGGAAATAAGTTAATATTTGTTGAAAAAATTATTAAATAAATTATGCATCCTGCGAAACAGGCCCTTAATCTTTTCCTGCAAAATTTTATTTTATCTAGTTTTACTGGTTGTCTTATATGGCTTAGTATCCTTCAGTAGTCAGTACTCAGTACATGAATTGTTGCTGGTGTTTGAGTGTGGAACTTTATGTCTGAAGTATCCATGTTGATACCTCAAGTCCTCATCTGTTTGCTTTTGTAGGTATATTGGACACCTGAAGGAGAGGAGTTTGAAGGACCAATTAGCAAAGGACCCCACGGAAGTCATCCGCAAAGCAGTACTTCGTATGCTCCCAAGAAACAAATTACGTGATGTAAGCCTTTCTCATACAGAATAATGTATAATTTGTTTTGGATCCTTAATTGCTAACAAAACAGCGTTGTAAGAAGGGAAAAGCTGCAATGGTATCCCGTCCACCTCTTTTATGTTCTACACAAAAATAACATACCTGCTTATATGCTCTTCAATTTCTCTTTAGGGTCCATATTGAATGGATAGTTTTGGAGGTCTTTAGAGTTTAGAGGATTAAATATACATCTTGCTATTTATTTAAGTTTTGGTAAAATTGAAGGAATAATGTAATAGGTTATCTCACAAACGTTTCAAGCATCCTTTATTTGTTCCGAGAAACGTTCAAGCTATCAAGTGGCATCATCGAAACTGAACTTTTCACTATGTGTGGAGATTTTCTACTCCCAAGGAAAGAAAAATATTTAAGGAAAACAAGGAGGGAGAAAGAAGAAAGAAGAAAATGCCGTAATTTTTAATTTTACCCTGACCATATGAATTAACATATAGCTTATCATGATAAGGTTAAAATAGTATATGAAAAGGAAACTTTATGCATAACTTTCAAACTGTGATATGGAGAGAATGGAGAGAGTAAACCCACATTTGGTTTCTCTTCATTCCCCAACAAGGAAAATATCAATTCTTTCTTATTTTCTTGTCATGGTGTTTAACTTTCTATATTGTCTCCCTATTTCTAGACAGTCGGTGAATGAAACATGATGTGTTATAAAATTTCTTCAAATGAAGACTATTGAGTGTAGTAATGATCATATTTCATTTGATGTGTGCTTACTTGATTATTGTCGTCCGATCACTAGGACCGAGACCGCAAATTGAGAATATTTGCGGGCAGCGAGCATCCCTTTGGTGACCGACCTCTAGAGCGCTATGTGATGCCACCTCGGCAGGTCCGTGAAATGCGGCCCCGTGCCAGGCGGGCCATGATTCGGGCTCAAAAGAAGGCCGAGCAACAGCAACATGGATCTATAGATTCAAAGAAAGGCAAAAAGAGAGAGGTTGTGGAAGCCGAGAGTTATGCATAAGATTGGAGTTAGCCGATCCTACACTGCCTTGGAACATGAAAGTCATTCCTCATTATTATATACTACGTATTTATATTCAAACTTCATCGCTTCTAAATTACAAGTCGAAAAACATGTTTTCATCATAATGCATAAATGATGTTAGTCAATATATTCCTTCGCCCGAGTTCTGATCTGGGCATTTATTTAAAGGTAACGACAAACATAAAAAGAGAAATTGGAAGTCTGTTGCAAGTTGCAACCTATGGGTGAATAGGTGAAAACCCCAAGTATGATTGTGTTACTCCCTCTGGCTCCTATTAAAGTTCTCATTTTGACTTCACACAGATTAAGAAAATAAATTTGACTTTACTGTGGAATGCACTGTTTGGCACTGTTTGACACTGTTTGGACACTGTTTGACACTGTTTGACAATGTTTTGTTTCCTACAATGGAAGTGTGAACTTAAATAAGGGACATTCCTAAAAGGAAAGTGAAAACTTTAATACGAACCGGAGGGAGTATTATGTGCAACCCAAGTACACGGAGTAGGGATGGAGTGGGACGGGTCGGCCCGGCCCGGGACCTGGCCTGGTGGTAACGGGGCCGGGGGCCTGAACCGGCTGTTTATGGGGCGGGCTATGGGCCATGAATTTAGTGGACCGGTCGGTCCGGACCAAATTATTACTCCCTCTGTCCCAAAATGATAGTCCTATATTTCCTTTTTGGGATGTCCCAAAATGATAGTCTTGTATTTCCTTTTTGGAATATCCCAAAATGGTGGTCCTGTTTCCTCTTTCGGAAAGAAAGATGTGGTCCATATCATTTCACTTTATTATATTCAAATCTCAACCACAACTTTTACCTTTTCAACTACATTATTAAAACTTGTGCACAAAAGAAATGAAACTATCAAATTGGGACGGAGGGAGTGTTTTTTAATTTTTTGCAATGGCCTGCTGCTAGGTGGTTTGGGTGTTTTGGAGGGGTTTGGGGTGGGGGAGTGGGGGGGAGAGGAATAAATTTGAAAAAAGCTAATTTAAAAAAAAATGACTGACCATGTCCTGGCTCGGCTTGGTCCCGGTTCAAACTCAGGCCGGTATCGGGCCTTCATCCCAAAACCCCAATCCCGCCCAATCCTGGCTCGGGGCCAGGCCTGACCCGGGCCCGATCCATGCCCAACTAGGAGGGTACCAAGTGGGCATATTCACCCGAAGGGGAACACACATTAACTCGATGGCAAGAGGGATTATAAATTTTGAGAAAAAGGGTCAAATAAGCATGTCTACCATTTCCAATTCGTCACTTAAGTCCATGTACTAAAAAAGTATTTCCTCCGTTCTTATTAAAACTTTCAACTTTCCTTTTTCATCCGTTCCAATTAAAATTTCCATTTTCCCTTTTTATTAAAGAATTTATGCTTCACAACATTTCTTACACATTTCTCTCTCCTCTGCACAACTCTTCACACACAATACTCACTATCTTAAATTGTGTGTCAAACCTATTTGGAAGATAAAATAGGAACGGAGGGAGTATCATATAAGTACGTCTACTTTACAAAAATTGATCAATTTGGACCATTTAATAAGTTTTTGAGCTATAATAACAGATTTTTAATATTTAAAAACTCTAAAATATTATTAAAATTTGAAGTAATATATACAAAAGTTGTGAAAATTTTAAGAATATCAAAGTCAATATTTTTTACCTTTTAAAAATATTTGTATATTCTACTTCTATTTTAAAGGCTTTTGATTTTTCAATTTTTTATTTTTTTATTTTCACTTTTTTCCAGTTTTATGATTTCTTATATATTTTATTTTAACGTTTTAAAATTTTTATGTATTTGTACATTTATACTTTTTTACTCTCTCCGTCCCGTAAAGAAGTTCCTAGTTTGACCTACACACATATTTATGTAAGGTAGAGTTTTGTTTTGACTTTCCAAGTATACCCTTACTTTATGTCAAATCAAACAAAAAGTTGGTAAAAAGTAAGGGTAGTTGTGACTTTTTGGTTAAAAGTGGTTTCCTTTTATATAAATGAGAACTTATTTTTGGGACATTCATAAAAGGAAAGTGGGAACTTCTTTGCGGGACGGATGTAGTATATTATTATATTATTTAGTCAAATTTATATGAATTTTTGTAAGATGTGTCAATATTCCTATTTTTTTTTAAAAAAATAATTGCTATAGCAGATCAAATAGCTCGATTGATTGTATTTTAAAAGTAGACGTACTTACATAATACTTTTTTTAGTACAAGGGCTTAAGTGACAGACTCGAAATAGTAAGACTTATTTGACCATTTTTCCTAAATTGTGTACCATAAATTACTAGTGGTATTATTCGAGAAAAACTAAAAAATTGAATCATAAATTTTGAATATGATGAAGGTTAGATAGAATAAATTTCACTTTTGGTCTTATGAGTATCACAACAATCCTACAATTGGTCTATATTTTATTTTATTTTGACCACTTTTGGTTTATGATTATTGTGTTTTCACCAATATATGGTTCTTCTATTAATGTTTTCGGTGGTTAAAATCGTCGAAAAAAGATCACATATGGTCAAAAAACATTAGTCAGGTACTAAAAGACGACAAAGTGAAAGATGTGAAATAAATACGAAGTTGACATAAAATTCACGGGCCCAAAAGTGGAATTAGTTCATTTTAGATATATCAAAGTAGATATTAAAATTGATTTTACTCTAAGTTTAACAAAGTGTAGGTGTATACACGATTTATATTCTTTAAGTAATATTATCTTCGTCCTTTATAACATTGCCAAAGTTGATTGACATTTAGGATAATGAAATAAAAATTGTATGATTGATATTTGTGCAGATGAATGATAAATTAACACAAATTACAAATTGATTAATTAAGAGCATGTTTGGAACCGCTTTTACAAACACATTTTGCTGTTTCAAGGAGCACTTTGAAGGGGAATGAGTTCTCTACGTGTTTGGATGTGATTAGAAAAGTTCTATTAAAACGAGTGTAAAATCAGTTTGGTAGAAGAAGCCGGATAGTACAGACCACCGACTTCTAAAAGTCAACTTCCGATTCTAAGAAATTGTAATCCTAAAATAACTCGTCAACTCTCGCATCACTTACACAACACAAATCATCGATCCAACCTAGGGCATTCATTCATCTCTCCCTCAAGAGATTCTCTTCTCCAACCATCATATCTGGGCGACACAACCCTTTAGGCCGGCGCTTGGCTTCTCCAGCGAGCGCTTCTTCAACCATCATCTCTGGGTGTCACGCCCCGGACCGCATCCGGGCCACGTAGACAACCGCCGTACAACCCGATAAGAACAACAACAATTCATCCCTATTGAATTGTACAAGGCGCCCGATTGATTCTATTGCCAAACCGATTAGTAAACACATACAATCAACATCAATATCATAATCAACAAATGCGGAAATAATAATATGTTTAATACTTAGCCACACGTGGCAAACACGGGCACGCATGCCCCTAACTGTTTTAAAGAAAACATTATTCGAAAATCCATGAGCAGTTTATAAATTTGAAATAAGAATGGAAGCACGAACCACGTCTTCCTTCTTGATCAATCACCCTAGGCAAATGTGCAGGTAGTAGGACTCTAGCCTCAACCTGAAAAATGTGAGGGCCCCCCGGAGGGGTCAGTACTCCATAGAAGTACTAGTGACAAGCAGGCTATATAAAGAATAACTAATGTTTCAGACACGAGACCCAAAAATAGGGTGATACATACATATATATATATGTGTGTGTGTGTGTGTGTGTGTGACTCATCCATCCGATGATACATACTATATATATATATATATATATATATATATATATATATATATATATATATTTGTAAAATACTCGACCCGTAGGTCATTTCATTCAAAGAGTCTTTTAGAGATAAAGTTCTTACCTGACCTTTCTCACTCCTTTCCCGAATGCGTAGCTCACAAGCTACATTCTACATTCATAATATCCTACCGAGTTTTGGGAGCATTTAGCATCCCGGGGATACTCAACCCCAACCGAGTTTCAGGATCATTTACCGTCCCGGGGATACTCAACCCCAACAGAGTTTCAGGATCATTTGCAGTCCCGGGGATACTCAACTCCAACCGAGTTTTAGGATCATTTATAGTCCCGGGGATGCTCAACCCCAACCGAGTTTCAGGATCATTTATAGTCCCGGGGATGCTCAACCCCAACCGAGTTTCAGGATCATTTATAGTCCCGGGGATGCTCAACCCCAACCGAGTTTCAAGATCATTTATAGTCCCGGGGATGCTCAACCCCAACCGAGTTTCAGGGTCATTTAATGTCCCAGGGATACTCAACCCCAAACTTAATCCTTACCAAACCCTAACTTGGATATGGCTAACCTTTCGTTCCTTTAACTATGGACAATACCTAGCCCTATAGACATATAACCATCCTTAGGAACCAACGTGGGCGGGTCCCACCTGAACGGCCCACATTAACCCGCTCAAAACTACCCGTTTTGAGCATAACCCAATACTCGATCGAGTATCTACCCATACTCGGTCGAGTATAGGAGACAGTAGCCCACAAAGCCAATTTTCAATGTATACTCGATCGAGTATCTACCCATACTCGATCGGGTATAGGAGGCAGTAGCCCCCTGGGCAATTTTTCAACAAATACCCGGTCGGGTATGTGTCAATACCCGGTCGGGTATGGCAGTTGACTTGGCGGTCAACGCCCGTTTGACCACCCAAACAGAGTCCGATTAACGTGAAATTTTATACACATATACTTCTTGACATCCTTGATCCAAAAATACCATTTTGGATCCCTGGAACATCACGCATAATAAGTTATCACATTTTTTATCACCAAACCTACATAACATGCTTTTCAACTATGTTTTATGTATAATCATGGCATAAGCAAACACTTGGTTATCTTTAATCATTCCACAAAACATATCCTTGATTACTTTAGGTAATCTCATGCCTCACGCAAAAGTTATAAAGCATAAAGCCGTCTTCTCACCTTAATGAAGCTTATGAAGTTCTAGCCTTCCCGATTTAGCTCCGGCGAAACTACGTCGAATTTCAACGAACTCCGGCGACAACTCCGGCGACCCTTTCAACTCCGTGAAAGTTCCTTGAATACCTTAGACAAGTTACTAACAAGTTTTTATCATCATAAAACCCATAGTAATACAAATAACCTCAAAAAGGTTATTTTCCGGCGAACCGGTCACTTTGGCTTCTAAGTCCGTTCTTGGACTTAGAACTACCTTCCAACCCCTCATTCTACTTCTCTAAACATGTAGAAAAATTCTAGGGTTCCTCCATATAACATATAAGTCATATGGTAATTAAAGAGTAGAGGAAGAGTTAAAATGAGGTCATTACCTTAACCACCCTACTTTTTCCTTCCTTCTTCTTCTTTAAATTTCTCACTTTGACCTCATTGAGCTTAGCTCGGATTTGGCTGTGGGAGAATGGGGTTTCAGAGCTTCCTTTCTTCCTTTCCTTGGTCTTGGCCGAGTTAGTGGGAGGGGGATGGGTAGGAATACCCTTTTTGGCTCATTTGAGCAATGAGTGATGGGAAGGTCCCCCCCCCCCATGTTTTGTATGATGCCAATCATCTCAAACCAACTTCCTCCCACCTCCATCCATTTTCCACGCCTCCCAGCTCACTCTGATGAGGTATACTCGTGGGTTGGCCCCCACTTATGTGGGAGGTCAACCCTTTGTGTCCCCGAGTGTACAATCGGTCTCGAAAGTTGTATTTTCCGGACTGCTTTAACTATATTTTATTTTATCGGGTCAAATAAAATATAACGCTTGTTCCCAATCCTTTTTGGACCTTAGAATAAATATGTATTCTCCAATTTTAATTTAGAAGTCTCCGAAATCCCTTTTTGGGCTGTTATCTGATAAATTGCCGATACTGATAATTTGGCCCCGTTTGACCAACCGGTCAACCCTGTGCCATTGCCATGGACCAATTAGGATATCCACCACCATACACATATTATGTAGTCCAAGATTAATATAATATGTGGTCCCGATAATATCAGGCAGCCCCACATCCGGTGTGGGCCCCACGTGAATTTTACTATTCACGTAAAAGAAATGATAATAATTTACAATCACGTAAAAATGCTTCTATACATTTCTCAGGGTTCAATACATAATTTGATAAAGTACAAATACTTGGGGGTGGTGTTACAAGTTCTACCCCTCTTATTTGGGATTTCGTCCCCGAAATCCACGCGTCTAGTCGAACAGAAATGGATATTGTTCCCTCATTAGGGTCTCCACTTCCCAAGTTTGCTCCTCGACACGATCACTCTTCCAAAGTACCTTTACCATCGGCACCTCCTTGCTCCTTAGCTTCTTCACCTGTCGGTCCATAATCTTTACCGGTTGCACCGTATAGTGTAGGTCTTCTCGGATTTCTGCCGGTGGTTTCTCAAGAATGTGTGACGGGTCCCGCACATACTTCTTGAGCATAGAAACATGAAACACATTGTGAATCTTTTCTAACTTTGGAGTCAACTGAAGTCGGTAGGCTACGACCCTGATCCTTTCAAGGATTTTGAACGGACCTATGTAACGTGGGTTAAGCTTACCCCGACTGAGGAACCTGATGATCCCTTTCCAAGGTGATACCCTCAGAAATACCTCGTCGCCAACCTCAAACTCCAACGTCCTCCGACGTTTATCAGCATAGCTCTTCTGCCGGTCTTGGGCAGCCTTGAGCCTATCCTGTATGACTTTTATCTTCTCTTTAGTGATCTCGACTAGCTCGATGCCCTCGAGCTTAGCCTCGCCGACCTCGTCCCAACACAATGGTGTCCGGCATTTCCTCCCATACAATGCTTCGTATGGAGGCATGCCTATACTCGCCTGATAACTGTTGTTATAGGCGAATTCCACTAAGGCCAACTGATTGTCCCAGCTTCCTTGGAACTCCAAGGCACATGCCCTCAACATGTCCTCCAAAATCTGAATCACCCGTTCAGATTGCCCATCCGTTTGAGGATGAAAAGCGGTGCTAAACCTCAATTTCGTACCCATGGATTCCTGGAACTTAGGCCAAAACCGTGATGTGAACCGCGGGTCTCTATCCAATACTATAGTAACCGGAACCCCATGAAGCCTCACAATCTCATCTGTGTATAATTTGGCCAATCGCTCGAGCGTATAAGTAGTGTTAATAGGTAGAAAATGAGCACTCTTGGTCAGCCTATCAACCACCACCCATATTGCGTCGTAGTTTCTAACCGTCTGTGGCAGACCCACCACGAAGTCCATGGTAACATGCTCCCACTTCCATTCTGGAATGGTAAGTGGTTGTAGTAACCCTGCTGGGTGTTGGTGCTCTGCTTTAACCTGTTGACAGGTAAGGCAACGGCTCACGTATTCTGCAATCTCTCTCTTCATCCCCGACCACCAGTAACTTTCTTTCAAGTCCTGGTACATCTTTGTACCGCCCGGGTGCATGGCATACGCAGATGAGTGAGCCTCCTCAAGGGTAGATTTTCGTATCTCCTCATCCGATGGTACACACACTCGTTCCTTGAATAGTAGAAGTCCATCTTCTCTCTCACGGAAACCCTCGACGGGCCCCCCAAGCATCCGTTCCCGGATTTTCCGAAATTCCTCGTCATTGCCTTGACATGTTCTGATTTCATCTAATAAGGTGGGTCTCACCTCAAATCTGGCCAATAGCGCCCCATCCGTGGATACCTCCACGCGTGCCCTCAATGCCCATAAGCATGTGAGTAAAACCCCCGATGATGAGCTCTTCCTGCTCAATGCATCGGCTACTACATTAGCCTTGCCTGGATGATAGTCAATGATCAAGTTGTGATCCTTGATCAACTCCATCCATCTTCTCTGTCTCATGTTCAACTCTTTCTGAGTGAACACATACTTCAGGCTCTTGTGGTCGGTGTAAACGTGACACAACTCTCCGTAGAGGTAGTGCCTCCAAATCTTCAATGCAAATACCACAGCACCTAGCTCCAGATCATGTGTGGGGTAGTTTACTTCATGCTTTCGCAACTGCCGGGAAGCATAAGCAATTACCTTTCCCGATTGCATCAGTACACATCCCAGTCCCTGAATGCTAGCATCGTTGTAGATGTCATACCCTAACCCTTGCACGGGCAAGGAAAGCACTGGTGCTTCGGTCAAACGTTTCTTTAACTTAAGAAACCCCTTCTCACACTTGTCATCCCACACAAACTTAGCCCCCTTTTTAGTGAGCTTCGTGAGTGGAGATGCTATCACCGAGAACTTCTCCACAAATTTGCGGTAATACCCCGCTAAACCGAGGAAACTCCTTATCTCCTTCACATTCTTGGGCCTCTCCCAATTAGTGACCGCCTCAATCTTTGAGTTATCAACTGAAATGCCCGATCCCGATACTACATGCCCGAGGAAACCGATCTCTCCAAGCCAAAATTCACATTTAGAGAATTTGGAAAAGAGTTGCTTCTCCCGCAGTGTTTCAAGCACAAGCCTTAGATGTTTTTCGTGCTCCTCTTCATTCATGGAGTATATCAAAATGTCATCAATGAACACTATGACGAATTGGTCCAAGTATTGATGGAATACTCGGTTCATGAGGTCCATGAATGTCACAGGTGCGTTCGTAAGCCCAAACGACATTACTAGGAACTCATAGTGACCATACCTTGTACGAAATGCACTTTTGGGTATGTCACTCTCCTTGATCTTCAGTTGATGGTAGCCTGACCTCAAGTCGATCTTAGAGAACATGGTTGCCCCCCGTAGTTGATCAAACAAGTCATCGATCCTTGGCAAAGGGTATTTGTTCTTTACCGTGACCTTGTTCAACTGACGGTAATCGATACACATTCTGAATGTACCATCTTTCTTCTTTACAAAGAGTACCGGTGCTCCCCACGGTGAATGACTCAGCCTAATGAATCCGCTGTCCAGTAATTCTTCTAATTGAACCTTCAACTCTTGAAGTTCAGCCGGTGCCATCCGATATGGAGGAATCGAGATGGGTTTTGTACCGGGTTCTACTTCAATGGTGAACTCAATTTCTCGATCTGGTGGGAGTCCCGGGAGTTCTTCAGGGAAAACTTCTGGGTACTCACTCACCACCCTCACCTCAGTGAGACTCTTTCCCTTGCCTTCCTTGCCTATGACATAGGCCAAGTATGCCTGAAACCCTTTCCTCATCATACGCCTTGCTCTTATGGCCGATATGATACAAGGATTGAATTTTCCTCTATCTCCCTCGAAGCATAGATTATTTCCTTCTCCATCTATTAGTTCTAACACCTTGGTGTAGCAATCTACTTTCACATGGTGTTTTTCGAGCCAATCCATGCCCAGTATAGCATCAAACTCGAGCATATCTAACGGCACAAAGTCACCCGTTAGACAGTGCCCCCCTATCCCTACATTACACGAGGGATAGTAGTGTTTCCGCTCTACATCATCTCCCAATGGCGTCGAGACCAACAAAGGTTGCATCATTGCTACCAAAGGCATGCCCAAACCCTTGGCAAACGCTTCGCTCACAAATGAACGTTGTGCTCCGGTATTGATGAGAATTCTCGCATCCCTATCGTTGATCTTTAGTGTCCCTACATACATAATCATGCAAGACACACTACTCAACATCCCAACTGAAAAGGATCGAACGAAAAAAAAATTCAGCCTAGGGATACCCTATACCCGGTCGGGTAGGGTCCTCTACCCGGTCGGGTATCACTCGAGTTCTTAAGGAAAAACCTTCTGTTTTCCTTGCTCGGTCAAGTACCGGCCTCGAACCCGAACAATTTATTCATACCTGGTCGGGTATATTCCCGTACCCGGTCGGGTATGGCTAGAAACACCACAACGTTCTGCTCTGATACCACTTAATTGTCACACCCCGGACCGCATCCGGGCCACGTAGACAACCGCCGTACAAACCGATAAGAACAACAACATTTCATCCCTATTAAATTGTACAAGGCGTCCGAATGATTCTATTGCCAAACTGATTAGTAAACACATACAATCAACATCAATATCATAATCAACAAATGCGGAAATAATAATTTGTTTAATACTTAGCCACACGTGGCAAACACGGGCACGCAGGCCCCCAACTGTTTTAAAGAAAACATTATTCGAAAATCCATGAGCAGTTTATAAATTTGAAATAAGAATGGAATCACGAACCACGTCTTCCTTCTTGATCAATCACCCTAGGCAACGGTGCAGGTAGTAGGACTCTAGCCTCAACCTGAAAAATGTGAGGGGACCCCGGAGGGGTCAGTACTCCATAGAAGTACTAATGACAAGCAGGCTATATGAAGAATAACTAATGTTTCAGACACGAGACCCAAAAATATGGTGATACATATATATATGTGACTCATCCATCCGATGATACATACTGCATATATATTTGTAAAATACTCGACCCGTAGGTCATTTCATTCAAAGAGTCTTTTAGAGATAAAGTTCTTACCTGACCATTCTCACTCCTTTCCCGAATGCCTAGCTCACAAGTTACATTCTACATTCATAATATCCTACCGAGTTTTGGGAGCATTTAGCATCCCGGGGATACTACACCCCAACCGAGTTTCAGGACCATTTACCATCCCGGGGATACTCAACCCCAACCGAGTTTCAGGATCATTTGCAGTCCCGGGGATACTCAACCCAACCGAGTTTCAGGATCATTTATAGTCCCGGGGATGCTCAACCCCAACCGAGTTTCAGGATCATTTATAGTCCCGGGGATGCTCAACCCCAACCGAGTTTCAGGATCATTTATAGTCCCGGGGATGCTCAACCCCAACCGAGTTTCAGGATCATTTATAGTCCCGGGGATGCTCAACCCCAACCGAGTTTCAGGATCATTTAATGTCCCGGGGATACTCAACCCCAAACTCAATCCTTACCTAACCCTAACCTGGATATGGCTAACCTTTCGTTCCTTTAACTATGGACAATACCTAGCCCTATAGTCATATAACCATCCTTAGGAACAAACATGGGCAGGTCCCACCTGAACGGCCCACATTAACCCGCTCAAAACTACCCGTTTTGAGCATAACCCAATACTCGATCGAGTATATACCCATACTCGGTCGAGTACAGGAGACAGTAGCCCACAAAGCCATTTTTCAATGTATACTCGATCGAGTATCTACCCATACTCGATCGGGTATAGGAGGCAGTAGCCCCCTGGGCAATTTTTCAACAAATACCCGGTCGGGTATGGCAGTTAACTTGGCGGTCAACGCCGGTTTGACCACCCAAACGGAGTCCGATTAACGTGAAATTTTATACACATATACTTCTTGACATCCTTGATCCAAAAATACCATTTTGGATCCCTGTAACATCACGCATAATAAGTTATCACATATTTTATCATCAAACCTACATAACATGCTTTTCAACTATGTTTTATGTATAATAATGGCATAAGTAAACACTTGGTTATCTTTAATCATTCCACAAAACATATCCTTGATTACTTTAGTTAATCTCATGCCTCACGCAAAAGTTATAAAGCATAAAGCCGTCTTCTCACCTTAATGAAGCTTATGAAGTTCTAGCCTTCCCGATTTAGCTCCGGCGAAACTCCGGTGAACTTCAACGAACTCCGGTGAAAACTCCGGCGACCCTTTCAACTCCGTGAAAGTTCCTTGAATACCTTAGACAAGTTACTAACAAGGTTTTATCATCATAAAACCCATAGTAATACAAATAACCTCAAAAAGGTTATTTTCCGGCGAACCGGACACTTTGGCTTCTAAGTTCGTTCTTGGACTTAGAACTACCTTCCAACCCCTCATTCTACTTCTCTAAACATGTAGAACAGTTCTAGGGGTCCTCCGTATAACATATAACTCATATGGTAGTTAAAGAGTAGAGGAAGAGTTAAAATGAGGTCATTACCTTAACCACCCTACTTTTTCCTTCCTTCTTCTTCTTTAAATTTCTCACTTTGACCTCCTTGGGCTTAGCTCGGATTTGGCTGCGGGAGAATGACGTTTCAGAGCTTCCTTTCTTCCTTTCCTTGGTCTTGGCCGAGTTAGTGGGAGGGGGATGGGTAGGAATACCCTTTTTGGCTCATTTGAGCAATGAGTGATGGGAAGGGGCCCCCATGTTTTGTATGATGCCAATCATCTCAAACCAACTTCCTCCCACCTCCATCCATTTTCCACGCCTCCCAGCTCACTCTTATGAGGTATACTCGTGGGTTGGCCCCCACTTATGTGGGAGGTCAACCCTTTGTGTCCCCGAGTGTACAATCGGTCCCGAAAGTTGTATTTTCCGGACTACTTTAATTATATTTTATTTTATCGGGTCAAATAAAATATAACGCTTGTTTCCGATCCTTATTGGACCTTAGAATAAATATGCATTCTCCAATTTTAATTTAGAAGTCTCCGAAATTCCTTTTTGGGCTGTTATCTGATAAATTGCCGATACTGATAATTTGGCCCCGTTTGACCAACCGGTCAACCCTTTGCCATTTCCATGGACCAATTAGGATATCCACCACCATACACATATTATCTAGTCCAAGATTAATATAATATGTGGTCCCGATAATATCAGGCAGCCCCACATCCGGTGTGGGCCCCACGTGAATTTTACTATTCACGTAAAAGAAATGATAAAAATTTACAATCACGTAAAAATGCTTTTATACATTTCTCAGGGTTCAATACATAATTTGATAAAGTACAAATACTTGGGGGCGGTGTTACACTGGGCGACACAAACTTTTGGATCGGCGCTTGCCTTCTCCAGCGAGAGTTTCTCCAACCGTCATCTCTCGCCAGACACTTCTCTTTTCTAGCCCACACTGTTGGAAATAAACCAAAATTAATGCTGAGAAAACAGTTTTTTCTAAGTGTCTCTTTACTTGCCACAAATTATTATCTAATATCAGTTATATGGCTCTTTGTGTTGCCAGAGTTACTGCTGTTTGTTTTTAATGTCACTCAAGTATTATAAATATGTAAAAACTTGGGATGACCATTGTAGAGTGGTATGCTGAAATGAGAAATAATAAAAATCCTCTCTGCATAAAACTTTTATACGTGCATACCTATTAACCATTTCAAACTGGTATCAGAGCCAGGTTTTAAAAAAAATGTCATCCAGTCCTGTTTCACTCGTGCCTTGATTCTCTGGTGAAACAAATGACTACTGGAGCAATCTAATGAAGTTGTGTCTTGAATCTCAAGATTTGTGGAGTGTCGTTGTGGATGGAATAGGTGCTCCAGAAGATGAGTCCGAACTTACAGAAGCTCAAAAAAATCATTTGAAGACTAGAAAGCAAAATGATAGGAAGGCTCTCTTCCAGATTTATCAGGCACTTGAAATTCTGGTCTATGAAAGAATTTCAAAAGTCTCGAATGCCCAGGAAGCATGGAACATATTGGAAACGATGTACTCTGGGCAAGATCAAGTAAAGCAGGTCCGTTTGCAGCTCTTGCGAGCAGAATTTGAAAAGCTTGAAATGAGAGAAGACGAAAAGCTAGCAAAGTATGTCGATCGTGTCGCTTCAATTATCAATCAAATGGTAACAAATGGAGAAATTATGGAAACTAAAAAGGGGGTTGAGAAAATCTTACGAAGCTTGCCCCCAAAGTTTGATCATATTGTGGTTGCCATTGAAGAATCAAACGATCTCTCCACAATATCTCTTGAAGGTTTACAGGGAAGATTAGAGGCGCAGGAGATTAGACTTTTGCAGAGAAGTTCTAGGCCTATTTCGGCTCCTCAGTTTTCAGACCAAGCATTGAAGTCACAGATTACTCACTCGAGAGGCCAAGGATCTATCCGTGGACATGGTAGAGGCCGTGGTGGAAAACATTTCTCAAATCAACGTGTTTTTTATTCGAGAAATGAAGAGAAATTTTACCAGAACTCACAAAGAGGTAGAGGTCGCAACACTTATAAAGGTACAAAACCTTATATCGAGTGTTACTACTGTCACAAACCTGGGCATAAAGGAAGTGATTGTTGGGAAAAACATCCGGAAAAAAACCTACGGGTGAAAGGAGGCATGTGGTTGGTTTCGTACATAATGATGAAGGAAATACCGATACTTTGCTGCTTGCTGCTAATAATAATATTGAAGACGTATGGTATTTGGATAGCGGAGCAAGTCGACATATGACTGGAAATAAAAATTTCTTTTCCAGTCTCAAGGAGGCGGAAAATGGACAAGTTACCATTGGAGATGCCAAGTCATACAAAATTAAAGGCATTGGTGAAATAAGTTTCAAGACAAAAACTGGAACAATTGAGAAGATGTCGGAGGTACTCTATGTACCAGGCCTACAAAGCAATCTCCTAAGCGTAGGTCATTTACTAGGGAAAGATATTGATATCAAATATTCTGGGAATGTGTGTATCATGAAGAAGAACAATCAAGTCATTGCGAACATTGTTCTAGGATCAAACAATCTGTTTCCTCTGAAAATGAATATCATCAATGACACATGTCTTGTTGCAAATTCCAGCAATGAAGTTTCGAAATTGTGGCATGACAGATTCGGGCACTTAAATTTTCGAAGTTTGGTAGAGCTTTCCTAGAAAGGCATTGTCGAAGGATTGCCAAAATTAGAGGAAATCAATGAAGTATGCGAGGAATGTCAGTTTGGAAAGCAACATCGCGAATCATTCCCATCCAAATCGAAGTGGTTGTCACAAAAACCTCTGGAGCTTGTTCATAGTGATCTCTGTGGACTGATGTAGGTGCCATCGCTTGGGAGTAGCCGGTATTTCTTGTTATTTGTTGATGATTACACAAGAAAAATTTGGTTATATTGTGTAAAAGAAAAATCTGAGACACTCGCATGCTTTAAAGATTTCAAAAGTCAGGCAGAAAAATCTGCTGGAGTGCAAATAAAGAATCTGAGGAGCAATCGTGGAGGAGAATATTTGTCCTCTCAATTTGTGGTGTTCTGTCAGAATCATGGTATTCGCCACGAGTTAACTGCTAGGTAGTCACCTCAACAAAATGGAGTAGCGGAGCGCAAAAATCGAACGATAATGAATATGGTGAGATGCATGCTGAAGAAGAAAAATTTGCCAGCAATTGTTTAAGCCGAAGCAGTGGCATGTGCTGTCTACTTGATGAATAGGTTACCAACAAAGCACTTGAATGATTTGACACCAAATGAAGTCTGGTATGGTAAAAAGCCAAATGTCTTTCATTTGAAAATATTTGGCTGTGTGGCATATTCTCATATTCCAGATGCTTTGAGATCGAAGCTTGATGATAAATCGGAGAAATGCATTTTCATCGGCTATAGCCTGAGAACTAAAACTTACCAGCTTTATAATCCTTTAACAAAAAAAATCGTGATTAGTAGGGATGTTCGTTTTGATGAAAATGTCTGCTACAACTTCTCAGATCCTGTTGAGCCCCCAAAATGGCAGACACTTGACTTTGGTGATCAGTTTGAAAGAAATGATAATGATGCTGAGAAAAATCAAGCTCTCGATAGTGATGCAGAATCCCAGCCAGAATCGCCTCCAAGAAAAACTCGGACATTAAGTGAACTTTATGATGCTACTGAGGAGATGGCAACTACAGACCATGTATACTTTGCATTTTTTGCAGGTGAGGATCCTATCACTTATAATGAGGCAGCAGAGGATGAGAAATGGGTGAAGGCGATGAAAGAAGAAATCAAGTCAATTGAGAAGAATGATACATGGGAACTTACAGCTTTACCTCCAAACAAATCACCCATTGGAGTAAAGTGGGTATTCAAGACGAAATCTAATCTTGATGGTTCCATAAATAAATATAAAGCGAGATTAGTCGCGAAAGGATACAAACAGAAGCAAGGTGTGGATTTCAATGAGGTATTTGCTCCTGTCTCCAGACTTGATACGATTCGTTTGGTTATTTCTCTTGCTGCTCAGAAGGGCTGGAAGTTATTCCAAATGGATGTAAAATCGGCTTTCTTGAATGGATACCTTCAAGATGAAATTTATATCGAACAACCTCCCGGTTTTGTAAAAAAGGGTGAAGAAGAAAAGGTTTACAAACTGCGAAAGGCATTATACGGGCTGAAGCAATCCCCCCCCCCCCCCCCCCCCCCCCCGTTCATGGTATGATCGAATAAACAATTTTTTTTTGGAAAATGGTTTTGAGAGATGTCCTTTTGAACATACTCTGTATATAAAAAGGAATACAATTGGGAGTCTTGTTATTGTTAGCTTATATGTGGATGATCTCATATATACTGGGGATAGTATGGAGATGCTAATGGAATTCAAGAATTCAATGATGACTGAATTTGAAATGACTGACATGGGAGAATTGCATCATTTTTTGGGCATTAAGGTGCAACAGTCAAAAGAGGGAATTTTCATTTCTCAAGAAAAAATTGCTATGCAAGTACTGGAAAGATTCAACATGGCAAAAGTAAATCCAGTTTCAACTCCTTGCATTACAGGCCTGAAACTAAGCAAGTCCGGTGAAGGGAAGCTGATCAATCCAACTCTGTTTCGAAGTTAAGTTGGCAATTTAATGTATCTCAGTGCCACAAGACCCGATATTATGTTTGGAGTAAGTTTGATTAGCAGGTTTATGGAGAAACCATATTCAAACCACTGGGAAGCTGCAAAGAGAATTCTGCGCTACATAAAAGGGACCATAGATTATGGTATTTTTTATGAAGTTGGAAAGACAATAAAACTTGTCGGGTACACGGATAGTGATTTTGGTGGAAGCATTGATGATAGCCGAAGCACTTCTGGCTATGCCTTTAGCCTTGGCAGTGGAGTTATATCATGGAGTTCGAAGAAGCAAAAGATCGTGGCACTTTCAACCACCGAAGCCGAATACATCGCAGCATCACTTGCTGGATGTCAAACTTTGTGGCTAAAAGGAATTCTGGAAAATCTGAATTGTAAGCAAAATGGGCCAACAACATTATACTGTGAAAATAGCTCAACAATTCTTGTGTCAAAAGATCCAGTACTGCATGGAAAAACAAAACATATTCGAGTGCGGTTTCACTTTCTCAGGGAACTTGTTTGTGAAAGAGAAATCAATCTTGAGTATTGCAGAAGTGAAGAACAAACAGCTGATATCTTTACAAACCGATTGGAGGCCCAATATTCTCAAAGCACGTTGCTGCTCTCGGAGTACGAAGAAATTTTGGTTTAGGGAAGGCATTGTTGGAAATAAACAAAATTAATGATGAGAAAACAGTTTTTTCTAAGTGTCTCTTTACTTGCCACAAATTATTATCTAATATCAGTTATATGGCTCTTTGTGTTGCCAGAGTTACTGCTGTTTGTTTTTTATGTCACTCAAGTATTATAAATATGTAAAAACTTGGGATGACCATTGTAGAGTGGTATGCTGAAATGAGAAATAATAAAAATCCTCTCTGCATAAAACTTTTATACGTGCATACCTATTAACCCTTTCACACACAAACTATTATCTTCAATTCCAAGGTATACTCTGAACTTGTGATTTTGTTGATTTGCTCTTATATGTGATTATTATTTCAATTACTGTGTTGGTCTTCGATTTTTTGCAAATAATTTCTTTGAATGAGTTTTTCCATCATTTGCAATGGAGCCAAAGATTCACTATTTTTTGGCTTGAGAATATGGTTGAATAAATCAAAATGACTCACAAAACTGTCTGCGCTTCTTTTTTATGAAGCAGCAGTCAGTCAATGCAATTTTGGACACGATTTTCACTATGGGTCATCCGAAAACGGTCTTTCTTTGCTTTAGGACAGGGTAAGACTGCGTACATCCGACCCCCTTACCCCACCGTAGGTTGGGAGCCTTTGTGGCACTAGGGTAAATGATGATGACGATGAATTTCTTTGAGTTAGTCATAAGCATATGATTTTCATCATTAAATGATTTGAACTCTTCTCAATGTCATTGACATATCTGTGCAATATGGGAGAGCTTGCTTGTGATTTCACCATTATTTACTTTCATTTTCTAATGAGATTAATTTGTTTGGATTCATTGAATGATTTTGAGCTAAGTTTGTGTGAAAAGTATTTATATATGAAAGTATTACCGAAGGGTGCAATATACTACATATATCACTATTTTTGTGTGATATTGATGAATTGACATACTGTAATGGGAAAGGTAATCACATTTTTATTGACTTTTATGAATTCAGACTGCGGTGAAGTATAATTTTGAATATACATTGCTAATAGTATCTTAAATTCAGGTATGGAATCTCATGAGGTTAATATTTTTGATGATGAAGGGAAACAAAAAATGAAGCAGAAAGAAAATCATTGGGACCATGCAACTCATATGACCTTCTATGATGTATGTCTTCATTGTCTTGTTGAGGTGCAAAACGGAAATAGGCCCAGTGGCCACTTAAATAGGTTGGGGTGAAAAAACTTGATTGATAATATGAAAAACCAAAAGAATAGAACATTTAGCAAAATTCAACTTAAGAAACATTGTGATAAGACGAGGAAGGAATGTAGAGCTTATGATCGACTAATGAGGACACAACGTGGCTTCAGATGAGATCATGTTACAAAGAGTATTGATGCTACATCACATTCGTGGGCAGCTGTAATACAGATAATAATTGATTTATGTGAACAATTCTTTCATTTATTTTTGCCTAAAGTGCTGATATACTGAAGTGTAGTTTTAAAAAATGGCAGCTATATGAAATTTTGAAATGAAGCTGATGGAGTATATTCCCATATATCGCAGGGGTATTAGGTAAACATTCTTCTGAAATCATTAAGTACAAAAGTGTAGTCGAGCCCGAGCCAGCGACAACAGAGCTCGGTTCCCAAATCAGTCCTCATATCATTGAGATAAGTCCAAAACTGTCATCGAACCTAAGCTTGCCACCCACTCGGGTCATCACCAAAGTCCACGCTATGAGCAAACTTGAAGTCAACTAAGCACCCGTGAAGTCTAAGAACTAAAAGGAGCATTAACTAAGCAAATTGAGGTCACCATCTCCTTAGCCAGATGCACTCTCTATGAGCTCAAGTCTTGCAGAGCCCTTAGCCTTACGAAACATTATGGACTTGGCTATTGTTAGTATTCAAGTTTCACATAAGCAAACCGAGGCCACCATCTCTTAAAGTGGTACATTGTCCCCGAGCCCAGCTCCGCAGAGCCCGTGGCCTCGAGGAAGCTTATGCACTTAACTGTTTTCAGTACTCAAGCTCAGCGCATAGTTGCGACTACGTCACCACCGCAACATCTATCTAGGGTCTATGTCACCTAGGCGGTTACTCATGAAAGGATCCAGAACTTATGTGTGTGACTTGCATGTGCGCTCCAGTACGAAGGAATCAAATCAGTTAGACGTCGTACCAATCAGCCACATGTCCCATTCTCTTGACAGTCAAGCTTTACATAGGCCCACATGTCACCATGTTTTGGACAAGCATATTATACTTGGTGTCTGAGTATTACACATGTAACCATCACATTAGAATAACATCTTTTTTACTTGTTAGTCAAGTATTTCCCTTACAGTATAAACATCACCTTCCAACTTGTAGAAACAGACCTGATTTCTTGTGCATAAACTTATTGTTACCCTGCCAAATTTTCTACTCAATCTACACTTAACACTTTCAGCCTCCTTTTCAGACTTCTGCCTACCCTAGGGTTGAATCATCCATCATTTGGTGCTTTCATTGAGAGTCAAACTCAAGACCTCCCGTTTATCAAACAGGTGCTCTAACCATTTGAGCTACGAGAGGCATAGCCGAAAGGCTGAACTACTTTACGGTTCTGACCTTGAGGAGTCAACTTTGTCACTTAACTAATATGCTTTTCAGCAGGAGGTACTTACCTTGTGGGTGACATAGGGTTGCCCCCTAAATTACTAGTTCCGACCAGACAGGTTGGCCGTTTTTCGTTCTTACCTTGAAGAGTGCTCCTCACTTTTCAGTAAACACTGGGCTCACGCACAAATCCCACAAATAAGCCGAACTCTCGCACGACTCGCAAAAACGAGAAGTGGTAACTCTCTAAATTACTGGTACTTGCCAGAAAGTCCAGAAATCGGCCTTTGTACTTAACAATCAATATCCCTGAAGGCCCTTTCGTGCTCATCTACGACCTTGTGCTCAAAATGATGGGACTTAGTTGCTTTCCAAGTTGAGGAACAAAATCAAGAACCTTCTTTCTAGGTTCTATTGTAATAGTTGTTGGGATATTTTGCAAAATCCTTAAAACTGCTAAACTCAAAAATCACAGAGGCCGAGATACATCTTCACCTAAGACCTCAAGTATAGCTTTTTGTGCTTATATTTCACGAAATTTCAAAGACAAAGGTTTATCCCAAGCTACCACTTTCTTGGTGTGTACTTAGAAAATTTCAAAAATCACAAGCTGAGGTCGCGGTCCAGTGTGTGACCTCAGGCTCATAAGTATTTTATATTCAACAAAATAAAAAATCTTATAACACACACTGTGATACACCCCAAGCTCGACAAAAAAATTTACACCTGGAAAATTTTTGCTAAACTTTCGTAGTATTCAAAAAGCGAAATCCCAAAGCTATATATTGAGCCCCAGGCTAGGGAATCAAGCTACAGATAGGAGTCATTATTCTAAGGCAACAAAGCTTAGCTAAAAGGTCAAACCGTCAAAGCCTAAGGATGTTTTCCCTGATATAACCACGACAAAGGCCTCTCCACAAGCCCCAAGCTCATCAATAAAGTTGTACTTAGCAGAATATTTGCTAACCAGCAACAAACGAGCAAGGTCTCCCAAAACATAAGAAGAGTTATGCTTAACACAATTCTGCAACAAATACAAAACAGCTTTTATGGAAAAGCAAGCCTCCAAACAACAGCTTTTAGAAAATTGAATGCTAAAAAACAACCTGCTACACAACAGATGAGACCAAACAGATGACCCTAAACTCACAATTCAAGACCAAGCCTAGGTCATTTCCACAACCTCATATTGGAGTATACTCTATACTTAGAAAATTCATGCTAAGTTACAACAAAAAGGAGGACAAACTAGCTCACGATCCATCCTCAAACAAACTACGAAAACCTATGAACTTAGCAGAAATCACAGAGAAAAAAGGATAACAATAGAAGATAAACATTGATATCAACAGTTTGCCATTTCATAAAAAATCAAGTGTTTACTACAAGGCCCAACCGCCAGAGATGATAGAAACGGATTGGGCGACCATTCCTTCATCTTCCTCTTCTTCTTATTTTGTTGCTGCTCCAGTTCCTCATTTATTAGGGCCTCAATTTGCTTATGTCCAGGAGTTTCTTCAAATATGCTAAGGGCTTAGGCAGCCCCAGCTTTTTATAGCTAAAGCCCGAGATATGAACAACTGGTTGTTTATAAATGTCATTCTCTATCAGGTATTGGCCAACTCAGTAAGATGCAAACAAGTTATCCTTGAGGAACCTCTGGCCATCAGGGGTGCTCAACCACTAACCAATATGTTGCCCCATTACTTCATGGAGCCAAGCAACGCTCTGAGGAATAGGGGTCTCACTTGAACAAGAGGCTTGTACCTCAAGGACAACATCATTCCTGGCTTTATCAACAACTAGAGAGTGATTAGTTGTAACCTCCTGTAGTTTGGCCCTTTCTGCAACCAAGTCCTTCTCAAGCTTATCCATATTCTCTAGAGAAGCCTTGGTTTGTTCAAGTGCAGCAACATGTTCCTCCCTAAGCTTCTCAAGAGCTTGGGAGTGCTCGACCTCAACGGTAGAGGCTCTGTCCTTGAGCAACTGCAAATCTGTCTCAAGCTGAACAACCCTCACTTTCTTTAGACCACGCTTAACCTGGGTATCTTTGAGCCTTTTCCTCAAACCCTCCAGCTCATCTGAGGCAGCATAATAATCCTTCTTTAGCTCATTAGTTTGGTGCTTGAGAGAGGCTTGTTCATTCTTAAGATGACCCATTTCATAGGCCAAGGCATTGACACGGGCAGTAGCCTCATTCAGGGCCTCCTTGAGTTAAACACTCTCTTGGGCAGCATCCTCTGCAAGCTGGGCCATTTCTTTCCAAGCGGAGAGGTAGTGCGGAGGCCCTTCCTCGCCCTATTAGCCCTTTCCTCGGCCGCCAAGGCTCTCTCCTCAAAGCGCATGGTGTTTTGCTCAGCCTCATCCAGGCTTTTGATGGCTTCATCAGCAGTCTTGCGGAGAGCACCGACGCAGGCCTGATTCTCTCTGAGCTCCTACTAAAGGTCTCATATCCTTCTTTAGGCAACACCCATCTCTCGTCTAAACTTTTTCCTATCCCACTCTAAGCCCACCTACTTCCCTTCAAGCACTTGGGCGTGATGCTAAGCATTAATGACCTTTCTAGCCATTTCATGGCCTAGATATGCAGCTTACAAAAAGGACAAAAAAATGAGCAAACTACAGAATAAAAAAAGGAAACAACAGATACAACAAAAGTATATCATTTACCCTAATGGCACTATCAGTGAACTCATCTGCCATGACCCCGGTATCCATGAAGTCCAAAATCCTGGCATCAGTAGCAGGTTTGATCCCGTCCACGAAGTCCATATAATGGAAAATTTTCAATTTTGAAGCTATGCTAAGCGTCCATATTGTAGCAGAACCTTTGCTCACCAGGGTCCCCATCCCTTTGAGCCTTCTACTTTTAATACTTGAGATTTAATTTAAACGCATTAATAGTACTACTCATACCAACAACATGCATCTCCTTTTAAGGGAGCTCATCACCTAAGAACTCCAAAGTTAAGCGTGCTTGCACGGGAGTTGTCTTGGGATGGGTGACTGATATGCACTAGTTTATAGTGCATAAATGTATGTTTTTGTATTGACTTTGTGTAGATTTTCTATCATTTTTAGTTAGTTTGTAAACATTTGTTTTATGTTGTTTGTAATTGTTTTTAGCTTTCATGTATAGTTGTAAAATAGTGGTAGTGTTTTTAGCAAGGAAAAGGAGAAAAAGCTAAAGATAAAAATGTCCAGGAGCACAAAAACCGGCCGGGTCGGACCCTGAACCCGGTCGGGTCTGATTTGAAAACCGATTCCCTGAGGAAATAGCTAGACCCGGTCGGGTCCCCTACTTGACCCGGTCAGGTCAGATGTGACCTGGAACACCAGAACGTGCCAAAGATCATCGGAATGTAGAGAATATCTGATTTTTTACCAAACCCGGTTGGATCAACTAAGCCACCCGGTCGGGTCTGACTTGACCCAAGACATTTTAATGCGGGTGCTACATTTTAGAGAACACCTCCCCAACTATTGATGCGGGTGCTACATTTGAGTTGAAATCCGGACTCATACATCTACTTCCATCTTTCCACAGGCTAAGAGGAGAGGATCCGAATAAACATCTTTCGGAGTTCCACATTGTTTGCACAAGCATGTGCCCGAACGGTGTCACCGAGGAGCAAATAAAGTTGAGGGCCTTTCCATTCTCCCTCAAAGACACCGCCAAAGATTGGATATTCTATCTTTCCTCGAGAAGCATAGACACTTGGGCGGCCATGAAGAAGAGCTTCCTCGAAAGATATTATCCTGTCTCAATCTCCTCATCTCTAAAGAAACAAATCAGCAATGTGGAGCAAAAAGATGATGAATCGTTCTACGAATTCTGGGAACGATTCAAGAAACTTTGTGCAAGCTGCCCGTATCACGGCTATTCGGAGCAAGACCTCATCCTTTACTTTTATGATGGTCTTTGCGATGATGATAGGCGGATGACTAAAGCCGCATGTGGAGGAGGAAGCGTCAACAAAACTCCTTCTCAAGCTAGGAATCTTATCTCGGAGTTGGTCGAAAATTGTAGACACTATGATCGGCGGTCAACAAAGAGAGTCATGGCGGCGGAATCCAACAACTCGCTGGAAAGTCAAGTGGCCGACTTGACTTCTTTGGTTAAAGATTTCCTCTTAAATCCGAAAATCCAAGAAGTCAAGGTCTGCGGCATATGTTCAACACAAGGGCATCCCACCGATTCTTGCCCAACTCTACAAGAGGAGAACTTCGGGCAAGTCAATGCTTTGGGGTTTCAAGGTCAAAGGAGGTACGATCCTCACGGCAACACTTACAATCCGGGATGGAGGGATCATCCAAATCTAAGGTACTGAAACTATCAACCCCTTCAACAATCAAACCCTCCGCCTCAACAATATAAACAACAAGGCCAAACATCGAACTCGAACATGTCCACCGAAGACATGATTCGAGCACTAGCCATGAACATGGCTACGATGCAACAAAGTGTGTCCCAATTTCAAGAAACAACAAAATCGAGCATCCACAACTTGGAAAGCCAAATGAGCCAAATCTCAAATGCCGTGAGTAGGCTTGAAGCTAGGGATTCGGTGAAACTCCCATCTCAAACGGAGCCGAGTCCAAGGCAACAAGCTCATGCGGTCACTTTGAGAAGTGGCAAAGAATTGGTTATGGTTAAGGCAAAAGCAAAGAGCCATGTTGGAGAAGAAGAGGAGGATATCTTGGTGCCAGGCACAAATCCTCAAAATGAAGAGGAAAAAGAGGAGGAGATCACACCTCAAAGAAAGTTCCCACCGCTCGATTCATATGAGCCGGTGCCACCTTTTTCGGAGGCTCTCAAGGATAACCGGAAATACAACAATGACAAAGACATCTATGAGACCTTCAGCAAATGTGAGGTAAATATCCCTCTTCTCAATTTAATAAAAGGTGTTCCAAGATTTGCAAAGTTTTTAAAAGAGCTTTGCACAATTAAAAGGAAACACAAATTGAATGGCAAACATAAAATCCAAGTAAGCGAAAGAGTGTCGGCCGTTTTTCAAAAGAAACTGCCTAAAAAGTATAGTGACCCGGGAATGTTCACTATACCATGTAAACTTGGAAATTCTAGTTCTTCTAGGGCTATGTTAGATTTGGGTGCATCAATCAATGTCATTCCATATTCTCTATATAAGTCCCTAGAACTAGGACCTTTACATGAAACGGGGGTTGTTATCCAACTTGCCGATAGATCCAATGCTTACCCAAAAGGTGTAGTAGAGGATGTTCTCGTCATGGTGGATAACTTAATCTTCCCGCTGATTTTTACGTTCTTGAAATGGAGAACGATAAAAATGCAGTCCCAATTTTATTAGGCATGCCTTTTTTGAAAACGGCCAAGGCAAAAATTGATGTTTTTAGTGGAGTATTAATCATGGAGTTCGATGGTGAAAAAGTCGAATTTAATATCTACGACTCCATGAAATACCCCACCGATAATCACTCTCTTTTTGCGATTGACACTTGCGATACTTGGGTCCAAGATGTGTTTGAAATGGAAGGGAAAGATGAAGTACTAAGCTCAATTGAAAACGACATAGAGGATTTCACTTTGGAATACTCTATGTCAAATAACATGAAGGTTATGGTGGCGGAGTTATATCAACTCCCACTTTTGCCACCGGGCTCTAAAGCTCTCCCACTAACCATTCCGAGCGAGAAGCCGCTACCATCTGTTTTGCAGGCGCCAGAGGTGGATTTAAATCCACTCCCTGAAAATATGAAGCATGTGTTCTTGGGTGAAAATCACACTCTACCGGTGATTATCTCAAATGCTCTATCCCAAGAACAAGAGGAAAGATTGATCGCGGTCCTCAAGGAGTACAAATTGGCCATTTGATGGTCTATTGCCGACATCAAAGGCATTAGTCCATCCACATGCATGCACAGGATCTTGCTCGAAGACGAGGCCAAAGCGGTGAGGCAACCGCAACGAAGATTGAACCCACCCATGATGGAGGTGGTGAAAAGGGAGGTGATCAAATTGCTTCAAATGAGAATCATCTTTCCCATTTCCGATAGCAAGTGGGTGAGTCCTACTCAAGTGGTGCCAAAGAAGACCTGAGTGATGGTCATTGAGAACAAGGAAGGCGAGATGGTGCCCACCCGAGTACAAAACGGGTGGCGCGTTTGCATTGACTACCGAAGACTCAATTCGGTAACAAGAAAAGATTTCTTTCCTTTGCCCTTCATTGATCAAATGCTAGAGAGACTAGCCAAGCACAAGTTCTATTATTTTCTCGATGGTTACTCCGGGTATTTCCAAATTCCAATAGCCCCGGAGGACCAAGAGAAAATAACCTTCACATGCCCATTTGGCACTTTTGCCTATCGAAGAATGCCATTTGGGTTATGCAACGCATCGGGCACCTTTCAAAGGTGCATGATGAGCATCTTTTCAGAATTCCTGGCGGTATTCATGGAAGTCTTTATGGATGATTTCACAATCCATGGGGACTCCTTTGACACTTGCCTCTATCATCTCACTCTTGTGCTAAAAAGTTATATTGAATCCAACCTTGTTTTAAATTCTGAAAAATGCCACTTTATGGTGGAACAAGGGATTGTTCTTGGGCATGTGATCTCATCAAAGGGGATCAAGGTGGATAAAGCTAAAATTGATGTGATTCAAACGCTCTCGTACCCCACAAATGTACGGGACATCCGCTCTTTCCTTGGTCACGCCAGTTTCTATAAGAGATTCATCAAAGACTTCTCAAAAATTTCATCCCCTCTATGCAAACTTTTACAAAAGGAGGTTGAATTTGATCTCAATGATGAATGCAAAGAGGCTTTTGACACTTTAAAAGCAAGATTGGTGACTGCCCCAATCATACAAGCTCCCGATTGGTCTCTTCCTTTTGAGATCATATGCGACGCAAGTGACTATGCGGTGGGGGCTTTTTTAGGCCAAAAGGTCGGAAGAGCTTCTCATGTCATCTACTACGCCTCCTCAACCCTCAATGAAGCTCAAAAGAACTACTCCACAACCGAGAAGGAAATGCCAGCGGTAGTCTTTACTTTGGAAAAGTTTCGTTCCTGCCTTCTTGGAACGAAAGTTATTGTTTACACCGACCATGCCGCTCTCCGATTCCTTATGACATAGATGGAAGCCAAACCAAGGCTCATTCGATGGGTCCTTCTATTGAGTGAGTTTGATGTGGAGATTAAAGACAAGAAAGGAGCGGAGAACTTGGTGGCCGATCATTTAAGCCGCCTCATCCCTCACAAAGACATTGAAGACCTCCACACGAATCTCATCAAAGGCGAATTCCCGGACGAAACTCTCTTCTCCATCAAAGTCATACAACCATGGTACGAAAATATCATGAACTTCCTTGTTTCCGGCAAATTTCCTCCACATTTCTCAAAATCGCAAAAAGAAAAATTGAGAATGGATTCAAGACTCTATGTTTGGGATGACCCATATTTGTGGAAGCATTGTAAGGATCAAATAATCCGAAGATGCATCCCTGAATATGAGATAGCCCACATCATAGAGTTTTGTCACTCTTATGCTTGTGGAGGACATTTCGGCCCGAAACAAACGGCAATGAAGATACTTGAAAACGGTTTTTGGTGGCCGAGTCTATTACGGGATGCACACGACTTTTGTCAATCTTGTGACAATTGCCAAAGAGCGGGCAACATTTCAAGGAGGAACGAGATGCCACAAAACCCCATGCTTTTCTGTGAGATTTTTTATGCATGGGGTATCGACTTCATGGGACCTTTCCCAAACTCTCAAGGTAACATCTACATCCTTCTCGCGGTAGATTACGTCTCCAAATGGGTGGAGGCAAAAGCAACAAAAACTGATGATGCCAAGGTGGTGACTAGTTTTCTCAAATCACACATATTTTCAAGGTTCGGGGTCCCTCGAATTTTAATAAGCGGTCGAGGCACACATTTTTGTAATAAAATTGTGGGATCCTTACTAAAGAAATATGGTGTGACTCACAAGATCTCTACCACATACCACCCTCAAACCAATAGCCAAGCGAAAACCTCAAATAGGGAGTTATAATCTATACTCCAGAAAACAGTGAACCCGAACCGGAAGGATTGGAGTATACGCATTGATGATGCACTTTGGGCATACCGAACTGCCTACAAAACTCCAATCAGTATGTCCCCTTATAGACTTATGTTTGGCAAAGCGTGTCATCTTCCCGTAGAGCTAGAACACAAGTCATATTGGGCGGTGAAGGAATTCAACCTCAATCTTGACGAGGTCGGTGTGCATAGGAAGCTCCAATTGCAAGAATGGGAAGAACTTCGCTTGGATTCTTATGATAACGCGGAGATATATAAGAGAAAGACGAAGGAGTGGCACGATAAGATGATCATACGAAAAGACTTTAAACTTGATGACAAAGTCCTCCTATTCCAATCACGCCTTCGTCTATTTCCGGGAAAGCTGAGATCCCGTTGGACTGGACCATACAAAGTGGTCAAAACATATCCACGCGGGACGGTGGAAATTCAAGACCTGGAGACGGGAGAGGTTCTCAAAAAAAACGGACAGCAATTAAAACCCTTCTTTGAGGGTTTTCTACCCAAAAACGTGGAAGTCGTAGACCTTTCTGAACCGGTCTACGAATGAGGAACGACAGAAGATATCGTCGAGCCACGACGTTAAATAAAGCGCTTCTTGGGAGGACCCCCATGCACGGTATGTCTTCTTTATACTTTTTCAGTAGAGTGTGTGTGTAAAAAAAACAAAAAAATGGTCTTGGGAATACACCCGGCTGGGTATCACAGTTCACCCAGTCGGGTATAGCATAAAAAAAGTTATACCCGCACGATTACCCGGATGGGGGAGCGGAATTTTGAAAAACATGACAAAACCCGACCGGGTAACGTAATTCACCCGACCGGGTATCTAAATCAGAGACTTCGAGGCTTGCAAAACAAAAGTACCCGACCGGGTATTTTATTTCACCCGAGCGGGTGTCAACTACCAGACCTCTCTGTTTAAGAACAATCAAGTTACCCGACCGGGTAAAGGAAATGCCCTCTGCTAGCCTCTGGAACACTCACCCGCCCGAGTAAACAAGCATACCCGACCGGGTAAACGGATTTTCAGCCTATACCAGGTCGGGCGAACACCTTCTTCCCCATTCCTCTTTCCCCATTTCGAACCACCCTCCCTAAATCCTCCATTTTCAAATACAAAAAGCTTCAAAACTCACCCATTCCCCCACCAAATCCATCAAATAACACCATATTCTTCATCTCCTCACCTCCCTCTTCAACCCTACACCAATTAATCCTTCCAAAATCCCCCAAATCAACCAAACCCATAAACCCTACCCCCAAATTCGAACCCCTCCATTTTTGGACATTCAAGGTCCAAATTCAAACCAAAACCCCCAACAAACATCAAATACCTTTTCTCCTCATCATCCTCTACAAAACCATACCCATCACCCTCACCAAATCCTACCCACCCCAAAAAATCCAAAATTCCCTCACCAAAAAACACCAAAAAAATACATCAAGCTCCATAGCACCGAAAAGGGGAAGAGCTACTTCTTCAAGAGCTCCAAGAGCTATCCCACCCGTCGATGGCTTCGAGTCGGTGGAATTTGAAATCGACGCACAATGCACCCGTTTCTTCGAGCAATCCGAAAGAGAGGTAAAACCCTCCCGCTTTATGTGCCAATTGACATTAACTCTGTTTTGGATTGATGATATTATGAGAGACATATTCACAAGGTGTGGCATGCTAAAAAAAAATTGTATGCATTATTGGTCATATTCTCGTTTAGTGTATGAGTTCTACAGTTCCGTTGAGCATGTGAAAGATGAAAATGATCACACCAATAACACGATCAACTTTCGTCTGCTCAACGAGAACCGCTCACTCACTAAAAGAGAATTTGCTGAACACTTCGGCCTACCCTTGTTGGATGAAACGGTCGCGTATAGTTCACCGGTGGCCTATGAACTATGGAGAAGAATGACCGGACTTGTCAATGTTCGTACTTCCCACCTCAATGTCAACCACGTCCAACACCCGGTCTTCCGAATTTTCTTAAAATTCTTGGCAAATTGCTTTTTCGGGAGACCAAACAACCATCAAACTAGAGTGTGGGATGTATGCCTCTTATCACAAGCTGTTCTTCCGGGCGCCGGCCCATACGATGTGACCACAGTTCTTTGGGATCACATTATCAATGTTAAAAATGGTGGAGGGAAAATTCTGGTGGGGGGTCTAATTACCCACATTGCCACACTATATGGTTTTGAATGCAATGGTGCACAAAACCACAGGACCCTTCTTGGCCTTCAGTTTTTAAAGAATGTTGGGGATGTGACCCTCTCACACACAGAACATGATGGCCTGGAGATTTATAATTGGCACATCAAACCCGACCAAGAACTATACTACCCCTTCCCTTCCGATAATCTCCCGCTTAACATCATCGATCACCAAATCGGTGATGGACACCATTATTGTCTGCCCGGGGGGATCCCACCACATTTTGCACCACCAGAAAATGAACCAGGGGACAATGAAGACGACATCGCCGCCAACGAACAACCTGCACTTGAACCACCACCCCTCATTCCTGAACAACCTCAACCACAACCCAACGCTCACCAATATTCACCTTTTGAGCAACAAATGCTAACTAGCATGAATGCTCTAAACCTCAACTACACTCAACTTCGAGAGGAAGTTGCATTCCAAAGACAAAGATACGAAGAAGATCGGCGGAGAGATCAGGAGGACCAAAGGAGGACTTTTGGACCTATCTACTCCTATGTAGCACATCAGGGTGACTTTGCCTCTATGACCACTCCTCCTCCGGCACCCTCATGGTATAACCCCACTGAATGGGGTTATTTTGGTGCTTCAAACTCTAGTGGTGGAGGCGGGGAAGACGGATACGGAGGTGATCACATGGATGAGGATACCCACTTTAGGCGCTATGGAGGATTTTTTGACGGCGGAGATGCAGGCGGGCACTAGGGACTGTGCCATGGACTAGCGATGGGGGAGATCTTTCTGGTATGTTCACATTCACACTCTGGATTCTTGTTTCTATAAAAAAAATAGCTTGTTAAGTTGAAAACCCACAAAAGGGCAGCTTAAGTAAAAATAAAGCAAAAATAAGAGCGAGTTTGTGAGATTTATTGAAAGAAAATGTGGGAAGCTGGGTTGAAAACCCGAAAGGGCACCAAGGCAAAGTGAGAGAATGAGAGAAAGTATTTCTTTTGATTCTGCGGGATCCTAAGGGTGATGACTAAAGAGGGTTCATTGCATGAAGAAATTGGAATGGAAGACCCCTTGATGTGTCCTCTTTATGTTGCGGATACCTTGTGATTATTTTTCAAAATAAAAACTTTGTGATGGTTGTGTTGATGAACTTATCATTTTAGGATTTCTTGGATTGCATTTACTCGAGACGAGTAAAGATTCAAGTGTGGGGATATTTGATATGCACTAGTTTATAGTGCATACATGTATGTTTTTGTATTGACTTTGTGTAGATTTTCTATCATTTTTAGTTAGTTTGTAAACATTTGTTTTATGTTGTTTGTAATTGTTTTTAGCTTTCATGTATAGTTGTAGAATAGTGGTAGTGTTTTTAGCAAGGAAAAGGAGAAAAAACTGAAGATAAAAATGTCCAGGAGCACAAAACCCGTCCGGGTCAGACCCTGAACCCGGTCGGGTCTGATTTGAAAACCGATTCCCTGAGGAAATAGCTAGACCCGGTCAGGTCCCCTACTTGACCCGGTCGGGTCAGATGTGACCCGGAACACCAGAACGTGCCAAAGATCACCGGAATGCAGAAAATATCTAATTTTTTACCAAACCCGGTCGGGTCAACTAAGCCACCTGGTCGGGTCTGACTTGACCCGGGACATTTTAACGTGCTGAAACAAAATAATGTGGAAGATTATCTGATTTTGACCGGTACCCGGTCGGGTAAGTACTATACCCGGTCGGGTACCCGGCCAAAGGTGTTGAAAAACACCTATAAATAGCGCACTTTTTCTTCACAAACACATAAGCTCAGTTTAGAATAGCATTTCTTTATAATTTTATAGCTATGTTTAGTCTCCAAATGAGGAGCTAAACTTCCATTTCTTGGTTTTGCTCTTGAAGCTTGTTGATTATTAAAGTTGTGAGTTATTTTCTTAACTTCTTCTCTTGATTATTAATTCTTTCCTTAATCTCATTCTATATTAATGTTGGAGGGTTGCTAAGTGACGATTAGTTAACGTTCCGACATTAATTACTACTAGAAACGATCAACGAACCGATGGTTAATCGTTGATGGTTTCACAAGTAAGTAACTTCGGTTTATTAATGCACGGTTGTGGTTAATAAACTTGAGAGGGATCAATTTTGTTGGTTAAACCGAAACCGTTGTGTTGAGGTCATCAATCTCAATTGATTTCATCAAGGAGTTAGAAAGATTAAATGCTACTATTAAATCGGTATAAGGCGTTCTATATTTCATTAATAGTAAGGGTTATTAATGAACGGTCGTTGTTAATAACTACCCTCGGTGAATTGGATATACTCCTCGATTGAGTATTCGAGAGGGGATAAGTTGTAGATATAACAATGATCGACTAAAATATATCAACAAGTAAAAAGTAGCAAGACCAAGTCCCTTTTATTCTTGAATTAAATCTCATATAAGTCGTTCATCTTAGTTTCTTATTAAATCAAATCATTCAATCCAAATCTCCCCCCCCCCCCCCTTTATTTACATAGTTTTATAAAAAGAGAAGTATTCATTTCCCTATGGATACGAACTGTACTACGCTATACTACGTATAAGTGTTAGTATTGGAAATTATTTTGACGCACTATGATGAAGTGCTCGTTAGTGACCCCCTGGGAAGTTTCTCACGGCGCGCACGAGTGAGGACAAAGTGCGCAGAAAAGGCTAGTGGCGGTTTGTGAGGACAGTACTAGAGGTCTGGAGTAACTACCTCGGGGCCTACGGGGCCGGGGTGTTACAGGTGGTATCAGAGCAACCCTGCGACAGTGTGCTGATCCGTTGGATATCGGACGGGCACTTAGCAGGGGAAAAGATTCTGGGATATGATTGAGATTGGTTTATGGGTGCAACGAGGACGTTACGTTCCTAAGTGGGGGTGATTGTAATACTTGAGATTTAATTTAAACAGATTAATAGTACTACTCATACCAACAAGATGCATCTCCTTTTAAGGGAGCTCATCACCTAAGAACTCCAAAGTTAAGCGTGCTTGCACGGGAGTAGTCTTGGGATGAGTGCTCCCTGGGAAGTTTCTCAGGGCGCGCACGAGTGAGGACAAAGTGCGCGGAAAAGGTTAGTGGCGGTTTGTGATGACAGTACTAGAGGTCTGGAGTAACTACCTCGGGGCCTACGGGGCCGGGGTGTTACAGGTGGTATCAGAGCAACCCTGCGACAGTGTGTTGATCCGTTGGATATCGGACGGGCACTTAGCAGGGGAAAAGATTCTGGGATATGATTGAGATTGGTTTATGGGTGCAACGAGGACGTTGCATTCCTAAGTGGGGATGATTGTAATACTTGAGATTTAATTTAAACGGATTAATAGTCTTACTCATACCAATAAGATGCATCTCCTTTTAAGGGAGCTCATCACCTAAGAACTCCAAAGTTAAGCGTGCTTGCACGGGAGTAGTCTTGGGATGGGTGACCCGCTGGGAAGTTTCTCAGGGTGCGCACGAGTGAGGACAAGGTGCGCGGAAAAGGCTAGTGGCGGTTTGTGAGGACAGTACTAGAGGTCTGGAGTAACTACCTCAGGGCCTGCATGAGCGAAATGGTGGAAAGGCATGAGGTAGGCAGACCTAGAGTACAATGCATGAAGTGGAAGTAAGGGTTTAACCCTGACCACCGGCAGGAATAGCTCCTTGAAAAGTCTCCTAGAATTGGCTGTCAATGTGGATCTATTCCATTGTCTTTTTAATATTGAGTGGAATCCTTCAAAAGGCAATCAGGGGTATGCCTCCATTTCCCAGATGGCCGGCAAGAGTGGTTTCTTCAATACTCCCACTTCTTATCCATGTTGGAAAAATAAGTTTATTTTTGTTTGTATTAACCGCACAGAGGGGTCAGCATTGACTACCCAAGGATCTACTATTTTCAAGAAACACAACCCCGTGAGGCTTGGGTTATATGCTAACAGCGTGAAAAAGTACCCCGCGCTTGGTCAAGATGAAATTACTGAGTATGCCACTGAGAAGAAATCGAGGTGGGATCTCCCTTATTGGATCTATTCTCCTCTGAAGGTGTTTGATGATGAGTCGTGAAATGTGACCGAGGTGGGGATGACAGCTGATGTGGGATGTAGTAGCTGCAGATTACTTTATCACTTCCCCTTCCTCAACAGCAACAGAGCCTTGCCTCCTCTCATCTTAAGGACCAAACACTCATTCTCAGCTCCCTCATCTTCAAAGTGGGGAGCCTCCAAGCCCCCAAAGCTAGTTTATTCAACCTATGCTTTTCCAACACCTGCCAGCGAAGCTGTAATGGTTCAGTAGTGTCAGCATCCCACATCAACTGTCATCCCCACCTCGGTCACATTTCACGACTCATCATCAAACACCTTCAGAGGAGAATAGATCCAATAAGGGAGATCCCGCCTCGATTTCTTCTCAGTGGCATACTCAGTAATTTCATCTTGACCAAGCGCGGGGTACTTTTTCACGCTGTTAGCATATAACCCAAGCCTCATGGGGTTGTGTTTCTTGAAAATAGTAGATCCTTGGGTAGTCAATGCTGACCCCTCTGTGCGGTTAATACAAACAAAAATAAACTTATTTTTCCAACATGGATAAGAAGTGGGAGTATTGAAGAAACCACTCTTGCCGCCCATCTGGGAAATGGAGGCATACCCCTGATTGCCTTTTGAAGGATTCCACTCAATATTAAAAAGACAATGGAATAGATCCACATTGACAGCCAATTCTAGCTGACGACAACGCGGTAGGAAACAAGCCATGAGGTAAAACCCATTAGGCATAATCAAGGAATGAATCAATGCAACCTAGTTCAAGTAGTCATGATGAAAGGACTACAGTGGGAAGCGCAACTCGTGCCGAAGAGCATCAACGTGCACATCAAAGTACCCAGAAAGGCAGGAAGTCGGGTGACTACCAGAATCAAGCCTCACAACGTCAACGGTGGGTCTTGCCAAGCGACGGTCCTCATCCCAAACAACAGTGGGCTTCAATCAACCCACTCTCATAGAGATCACCCAACTCATTGGTGTTGGCAAATCATCTCCTCTTTTCCCCCTAGGAGGACCTTGAATGACCGGTGCAGAGGCCGCATCATCCTGTTCATCATTGATATCGACTTCCTTATTGGCCTCAACATCATCGTAACAAAGTGGGAGGTCATAGTTGACCTTCTCACCTGTGTCTGCAGAACCACTTTGAGATACCATTTTCAAGACCTGCAAATAACAGGGGCAAAACACGCAAGCATGAAATTTGAGCTATTGGCACCCAAACCAAACTCGAATAAAAAAAGGTCAAAATCCTCATCCTGTGCAATTTTGAACCTGGGCATATAGTTCTTTCCCCCAATAGAACGCTGAGGGTGGCTAAACACCCAAAACCTATAAAGGAGCTAAAAAATCTAACCACGAAAGAACAAGCAAAAGTGAAATTCAAGCTATTGGGGGCCTAAATGAGTCCAAAACTCAAAATTGATGGCAGCGTCTGCCTTCTAACATGATTCTGAGCCTAGTCGTACAAACGATAGGGCCAATGCGGCGCTAAACACGGGCAGATAGCCCAAACCCAACTGCGTACCAGAATCCTAATTTTAGGATTTCCGGCAACGTAAAACGGAAGAAGCAAAAAAGGAGCCCGAGGGCTTACCTGAGATAAACAAAGAAGTTGGAACTCGAAAATGACTTGGATTGTAGAAAACTTGAAAACTCTGCGAACACGAGAAACTCTAACAGTGAAATACTCAGAAGCTCTAGCGTACAAGGAAGCCGTAAAGGTTAAGCCGTTACACATGTCGCCTTTTATATGTTACCAGCACATGGACCACAGGATGCCACATGGCTGGCTAGGAATGAACCACCCAAAAGGTGGTTCAGAATTGGAAAAGGCACGCCAAAAGGTAATGATGGTGTTGTGTTGTCCGATCAATCTTGTCCTTTGTGACGAAACGACTGGATAAATTCAAAAATACAAAAGAGTATTTGCATATTCCGATGGTACACATCAACGTTGGTACAAGCTACAACATTACTCAAATGTGGACACAAAAAGTCCCAAATCTACAAACCTCGCAGAGGCACTACCTCATCCCCTCAGGCTCATATTAATACTCTTCACACTTAGAAAATTTTCTAAGTCGAAGAGTGGGGGATTGATAAGTGGAAGACTAGGGCAAAAACAACGAGCAAAAATCATGAAGAGTTTATGTTCACCTCAGACTATAGCAAACAACCTTGGTTATCACACCAAATAGGTATAACACATACTAAGGTCGTCAATTTTACTTTGAATTTTAAAATTCTATGTCAACCCTCGGTTATGGCCGTGGATGTAGCAACTAACTTGCAGGAATAGAAAATAAAGCTCACTGATTACTGTGGAGCATCAAAGCTTAAGCTCGTCCCTCATGCAGTGGGGCATCGCCTTCTCTTCCGAAAAGTTACCTCAAAGCGGAGTGCACTCTTTTTCCTCTCTTAGGATTTTTTACCACGGAGTTTTTTCCTCAACCGAGTTTTTAATGAGGCACCCTTTTCTTGTAACCATGGAAGGCAGTGCCTCTCTAAGCGTGTAGACGCCCTGAAAAATTGAAGAAGTTACTCTCTATCACCTCAAGTGTGACTTTCGCCTCAGAGAGTGGGGGACTCATGATGGAGTATATTCCCATATTCCCCTGGGTTGTCAACATTCATGGGTAAACATTCTCCTAAAACCACCAAGTACAAAACTGCAGCCGATTTCGAGCCCGCAACCACCGAGCTCGGTTCCCAAATGAGTCCTCAATCTTCGAGATAAGTCCAAAACTGCAGCCAAGCCCGCGTCCGCTGAGCTCATTCCCCAAATTAGTTCCCAGATCATCGAGATAAGTCCAAAAGTTGCCTTTGAGTCCAAGCTCGCCACCCAATTGGGTCAATGCCAAAGTCCACGCTATGAGCGAGTTTGAAGTCAACAAAGCACCCCGTGAAGTCAAAGAATTAAAAGGAGCATTAACTGAGGTCACCTTCTCCTTAGCCAACCAAGCTCAAGTCTCGCAGAGTCGTCATCAGGAAACATTATGGACTGAGCTATTTTCAGTATTCAAGTTTCACATAAGAAAATTGAGGCCACCCTCCTCTTAAACTGGTACATTGTCCCCGAGCCCAAGTCCACAGATCCATTGGCCTCGAAGAAGCTTATGGATTAAACTATTATCAGTACTCATGTTCCATGCATAAATGCGACTACGTCACCAACACGACAAATGTCTAGGGCCTACGTCACCTAGGCGATTACTCACAGAAGGATTCAGAAATTACACGCGTGACTTGCATGTGCGCTCTAGTACAAAGGAATCAAATCAGTTAGGTGTCGTACCAATAAGCCACTTGTCTCCATTTTCTTGCAAATCAAGCTTTACGGGTTCAATCAGAAACACGACGACAGAAACATTTCGTCAGACAAATGACAGGTTGATATAAGCGTTCCGATAGACAAACATGACAAGTTGATAGGCGAGATCGTCAAAGATAAGAAGTATAAGTTTTTTCAAAATTTCAACAAGTTGCTGCTCAATGGCTCGACGTGTACATCATACGCATCAACTTCTCGAAAGGGGGCAATTGTTGGACCAAATATTTGACGAGTTGACTTTACTTTCATGGGAATTGATGAACATAATGATGGTTGTTAGGACGTTTTTATGAATTTATATGGTCATTAATATTTAAAGAAATAGTTAATTGCAGCCGACCAACATTTATGGCAGGTCTCAAACCGTTAGGATCAGATCGTCGATTAATGACGGAATGATCAAAACGTAGCATTGTAATGACATGTAACGTTAACTCATTAATTACGTAGCATTAGTAAATCTAGGTATTATTAATGCTCAAAGATCAAGTAACGGAAGAGCAAGTCGAAGTTGAGGACATGTTGCATGGCATTAGTGTTAGTCAAAGCTGGTAACAGAAGGATAATTAAGGTGGAGACAAGTCGGTAATGGAAGCCTAACTTTTTGCCCAACCCATTGGATCCGACGAAACGGTTGGATGGTTTAGCTCAGTTTGTCTATTTAAGATAATACAACTCTCAAATGTAAGGGATACATCATGCTATCAAACTCCACTGTAATTACATCTATTCTTCTCTAAAATATTACTACCTCCGTCCCAAAAAACTTTGTCATTTTCAAAACTTTGACCGACTATATCTTTTTATTAAAAATTATTTATAATATAAAAATTATATGAAAATGTTCTTTGTTAAATGTATTTTCATAAAAGTATAAAATTTATAATTCCATAATATTATACTAATCAAAGTCAATGTTCAATTTTTTTGAAATGTCAAAGTTTTTTCGAAGGGATGTAGTACATTTTAGTTGATAATAATTTGATTTCTTGTTATTTATTTGATTCTCGCACGAAACCCAATTGACTTGTTTTCTAATATACAAGTCTTATTTTAGGTAGTTTAAACATTCGGCTCCTCCACGGATTCACGGCCATCACCTAACACTTCTCCTCTAACAGGCTAACCTTTCTTTCTCCCACGTTCCAGGACTTCATCGCCCACGCCTACACCTCCTCGTCCCCTCAATTTCTTTTTTCTCTTTCTTCTTCCTACCCCCACGCCGGAAATGGTTTCTTCAGCGCCCAACTTCCTCTTCGCCCGGCGAGCTTTAAGAGGCGTCCATGCCACTCCAACAATCACCCAATCTCATCACCTCCCTCCCATGCCCGACTTCTGCTTTGTCCGCGGATCTTCAAGACACCCCGTGCTCGCATCAAAACCCCTAATTTCAAATCTCGTGGAAGAATAAATAAGAAAGTGTAAATCTGTGGATAGGGGAAAAAGAGAGAAGAGGGGGAGATGTTTAATGGAAACGGTGGCTGGAAGAAGAAAGTAAAGGGGGGAGACAAATGAGTTACTTGCAGCGGGACAATGCTCTGCAACGAGAAAGGAGCAGGAGAAAAACGAAAGAGAAACAAAGTAAAAAAAGTAAATTAAAAAGGTGACAACTTCGGTACATATTTAAAAAATGGGGTACTGTATCTATCATTCACTTCATTGGTCTACATCATTATATACTTTTAATTTAGATTTAAATAATTCAACTGCAACATTCTCATTGGTCCATGTGGACAAAGGTATAGTACCTTATGGGTACCATATAATCTACCTTAAAAAAGCTACTTGAACATTCCACATAGACAGTCAACTGGGAAACCGGATGGTTACCCATTAAATAGCCAATTTGATTATTTTTTAACAGTTCACGGACTATATTGATTCATTTAAAAGTATGTGGACTTAATTGACTTTTTAATGAAGGGGTAATTTGAGTTTGCACCAATTTTATTGTCTAAATTGGAGTTTGCACCCCGTTTCTAAAAAGCTTTGTTTTTGCACCCAATCCCATATGAAAAGACAAAAATATCCACAATTAGGAATATGTTGAAGGCCAACAAAATTGTTAATGGAGGGGCATTTTTGTCTTTTCATATAGGATTGCGGTGCAAAAACAAAGATTTTTAAAAACGCGGTGCAAAGTCTAATCAATCTATATATATACATATATGTATACATATATGTATACATATATGTATACATATATGTATACATATATGTATACATATATGTATATATGTATGTATATATATGTATATATGTATGTATATATATATGTATATGTATATCTATATATGTATATATATATATATGTGTGTGTGTGTGTGTGTGTGTGTATATATATAAGAGGAACTTTTCAAGAGCATACAGAGTGCCACATAACCTTGCCATATATAAAAATTATTTAATTACTTTCTATATATATATATATATATATATATATATATATACACACACACACATATATATAAGAGGAACTTTTCAAGAGCATACAGAGTGCCACATAACCTTGCCATATATAAAAATTATTTAATTACTTTCTATACCTTTTATTTCTTTTTATTACGTTCTGTTTTTATTACATGTTGATATGGAAATCCATCTTATTTGGTAACTTTATCAACTTCAAAACCAACGTGCATGCAGGTCAAATTTTAATTTCTAATTTCAGAATTTAGAAACAAAATGCCTACTTTAGGATGTAGCCTATACTTTACCATATTTAACTTTAAACATTGATGACCATACGAGCTTTACATACTGATGAATGATGATCACAACATCCATTAAATTGAGAACTTCTCGACATTAAATTCACATCCATTAGGCTATATTTTATGTTTCTAAATTCAGAATTTAGAAATATAAAAACTACGTATAGTGCATGGGTAGACTATTATAAAAAGAAAGACAATGTAAATTAAAGTGTATTTTCACTATTGACTTTCTCCTACGTTTGAACAATTCTATTGTTTAGTGTTCTTATATCAAGAATGTCATCACTGTAAGTTTCAAAACAACATTTTTAATGATATTGACGAGGTTTATTCCTTCAACCCGTAGGCTCAACACGTGTCCTAAGGGTTTCGAATGGAAAAGTAAGAAGGGAAGATGAAGAAACAAGCAAGAAAGGCCCAATAAGAAGTCTTAGTACATTAAATTCAGTACGAAGGCCTGAGGCCGTTCGTCCCTAGCATACAAGGCGTGAGGCCGTTCGTCCCTAGCCTATGCTACGAGCTGTTACAATGCTATACTATTAGAGTTCTTAGTCTCCCCCTACAATGAAATGAATGCTTCTATTTATACTGTCAATGGGTAGTTGGATGCTTTGACGTGGCGGGCTATGGACCGCTTGATCCCAACCACCAAATCTTCTACAATAAATGCGCTTCCCGCTAGGATCTTGACTTCCCTCCAAGGGAGGGGACGTCCGTCCTCATGAGCTTGCCTCTTCGTCCTACTTGGATCTTGGCATCCAGGCAAGGGGAGAGGACGTTCGTCTCATAAGCATGCCTCCTCATCCTGCTGGGATCTTGACATCCGGCCAAGGGGAGGGGACGTTCATCCCATGAGCTTGCCTCCTCGTCCTGCTGGCATCTTGGCATCCAGCCAAGGGGAGGGGATGTTCGTCTCATGAGCTTGCCTCCTCATCTTTCTGGGATCTTGGCATCCAACCAGGGGGGGGGGATGTTCGTCCCATGAGCTTGCCTCCTCTTCCTGCTGGGATCTTGGCATCCAGCCAAGGGGAGGGGATGTTCGTCCCATGAGCTTGCCTCCACTTCCTGCTGGGATCCATATCCTGTCAGGCGAGCGTCTTGTGCTGCTCCTGGCCAAAATCGTGTCGGCGCTAGGATACGTACGACCCCGACCCTGTTTGGGACGATCCTTTCCAAAATCCGCGGAAAGGTAACTCGTTGTCTTGTGCCTTTTGGGGACGTTCGCAAGACGTCCCTTGAGGGTTTTATGGGCTAACCCCCGTTGGGCCATTAACCCAACACAAGTCCCCCACTTCTGATGTTCTGAGCGTGTGCGGGGCATAAGGAAGTAGAATTGAACCCGACGTACCTCTCCAGCTACTACCCCTGACGCCTCCCAAGTTGATGAGCCACTATGTATCTCCTGACGTACGTCCCCGACAGCTATCTGCCTTTCTAGGTTTGGTATCTTGGGGTCGGACGTCCCCTGTGGGGGCGACACTCTGCTCTTCTCTTCCTTGGGATGTTCCCAGGGGGTCTCACCAGGAGGCCTGGGTTTAGGGGACGGACGTCCGGTGGGCACTTTATGGGTCGATGGGTCGATCCCTGTTGGTCCATCAACCCAACACTAGTCCCCCACTTCTGATGTTCCGAGCATGCATGGGACATGAAGAAGTGAAACGGTCTCCGCCGTACTGCATTTAGCATATGCCCCTGGCGTGATGGTTGTTTGTCGTATTCAGAGGCTCCGGGCGTCTTGCCTTGTTCACTGGATCTTCGTGTCTGACCGTCTATCCTCTTTGGTGGAGAAATAGGTTCATCCTCTTTGGGATGTCCGTCCACCTTCCCATCGCACCGACAGCTTTACTGCTCTGGTTCGTGTTCTTTGGTGGAGAACAAGTTTTGCCCTCTTCGGGACGTTCGTCCGCCTTCACACTGCATTGGAAGCTTTACTGCGCTGGTTAGTGTTCTTGGTTGGAGAACATGTTTGTCCTCTTGGGGACGTTCGTCCACCTTCCCACCGCACCGGCAACTTTACTGCACTGATTAATGTTCTTTGATGGAGAACAGGTTTACCCTCTTGGGGACGTTCGTCCACCTTCCCACCGCACCAGCAACTTTACTGCACTGGTTAGTGTTCTTGGATGGAGAACAGTTTGCCCTCTTGGGGACGTTTGTCCACCTTCCCACCGCACCAGCATCTTTTCTGCACTGGTTAGTGTTCTTGGATGGAGAACAGTTTTGCCCTCTTGGGGACGTTAGTCCACCTTTCCACCGCACCAGCAGCTTTACTGCACTGGTTAGTGTTGTTCTTGGATGGAGAACAATTTGTCCTCTTGGGGACATTCGTCCACCGTCCCACCGCACCGACAACTTACTGAAGTGGTTAGTGTTCTTGGATGGACAACAAGTTTGTCCTCCTGGGGACGTTCGTCCACCTTCCCACCGTACCGGCAGCTTTACTACACTGATTAGTGTTCTTGGATGGGGAACAATTTTGTCCTCTTGGGACGTTCGTCCACCTTCCCACCGCACCGACATCTTTACTGCATTGGTTAGTGTTCTTGGATGGAGAACAGTTTTGCCCTCTTGGGGACGTTCGTCCACCTTCCCACCGCACCGACAACTTTATTGCACTCGTTAGTGTTCATTGGTGGAGAATAGTTTTGCCCTCTTGGGGACGTTCGTCCACCTTCCCACTGCACCGACAGCTTTACTGCACTAGTTAGTGTTCTTTGGTGGAGAAATAGGTTCATCCTCTTTGGGACGTCCGCCCACCTTCCCACCGCACCAACAGCTTTATTGCTCTGGTTAGTGTTCTTTGGTGGAGAACATGTATACCCTTTTGGGGACATTCGTCCACCTTCCCACCACACCGACAGCTTTACTACACTGGTAAGTGTTTTTGGATGGAGAACAGTTATACCCTCTTGGGGACGTTCATGCACCTTCTCATCGCACCGGCAGCTTTACTGCACTGGTTAGTGTTCTTGGATGGAGAACAATTTGCCCTCTTGGGGACGTTCATCCACCTTCCCACCACACCGACAGCTTTTCTACACTGGTTAGTATTCTTGGATGGAGAACAGTTTTGCCTCCTTGGGATTCGCTGAGTTTGGGAGTTATGTCTATCAGGAACAAATTTTTTTGGGAGGCAGGAATTTAGCAAGATGGTGTCGTTGATAGGACTTCTTCACGTCCTTTACGCTTCACATGCCAGCACATATCCATCCATGTTGTGGGGGACGGACGTTCGATGGGCGTATGTCCTGTATCCCGACGGTCACTTGATCTCCAGTTTCCTCTTGTGGCCGTTCGGCCCAAGGAATCCTTCCGGTGTTTTGTGACTTGGATATAATCGGCGTCTCGGACCTCTGCTTTCTGGCGACCGTCCCTGCGCCATGTGAATGGTTCCCGGTTTGGCTGATTTTGGTTCTGAGGGGTCGGTCCTCTTGTGAACTCTCCGAGGTAGCCCCTCCAAATAAGTTCGTCAATGGCCACCCTCAGGTCGTTGTAATGATCCGTGTTGTGCCCTTCCGTGCGATGGTATTCGCAGTAGGCGTTGAGGTTCTTTCCCATCAGGCCTCTGGGGGCGGGCGGCTCCTCGAGCATCCCTTCATCCTTGATGGCCTCAAAGATCTGGCTTATCGTGGCCGCCAAGGGGATAAGTCCGGTAAACTCCTACCGGCCATCGGATGGAATACCTTGGGTTCCCCAAGTGGCGTAGTCATCGCTCGTCTTCATCCTTTTCATCGTCGGGGCTTCTGCCGACATCGACCCAGATAACCCGCTGCCTTTCGGGCTGTGGGGGCGGCCACCCCATCCCTCTGGGCGATCTCCTCTTCGACTGCCGCATATCTCTGTGCCCTGGCGAGCACCTCAGCATAATTGTCTCTGGGGTTCCTCTTCAAGTTCAGGTAAAGATCCCTGGTTACAAGTGTGTTGGTGAAAGGGTTATGCATGTCTCCTCCGTGAGGTTGTCGATCTTCAGGGTTTCATCCCTCCAACGTATGAGGAATGCAGAGAGGGTTTCCTCCTTCCTTTGGTAGACGTTCGTCAGCCAGCTGAAGTGCCTCTTCGGTGTGGAGTTGGAGACGAACTGCGCCATGAACTGTCTGGAGAGGTGTTCAAAGCTATCAACAGATCTGAGTCTGAGCTGCCCGAACCATTCCTGCACCGACCCCTTGAGAGTGCTGAAAAACAGCCTGCAGATGACCTCATCGGAGGCTCCTAGCATGGAGAGTTCTCCGTGGAATGAAAGTAGGTGGGCCTTCAGGACCTCCGCCGCCATGATCCTGGTAGAGAAAGGAGAGGATATGGCAATCCTTGGCTGAGCCGGTTTAGTTTATGCTCGTCAGTTGAGCTCGTGGATCTGCCTCTGGAGATCCATGAGCATCGTGTCTCGTGGGTCAGCAGCTGCGACCGTGGGGGTCACCAATGCCAAAGCATCTTGGGTACGCACGGCGTCAGAGCCATGCTGCCTGTTGGTGATGCGGCCCCCTGCCCCAGGCCGCTAACCATGGGGGTCTGTTCCCTGGCTACGTGATCATTGCGGGGCATCACTGGGGTGCGGTCCCAGACCGCATATTGTTGTGTTCTCCTGTAGGATATACGTCCGGTGTTTCCCGCCATATCTTGGGACCGGGCGTCCTTGACGATTTGCGTACGGGTCGAGGCGAGAATCAACATTCTCGCCCGTACGTTCACCGAGCATCTGTATGGAACGGAGATGGGAGAATGGTGTACGCTCTATTTTTGCGGAACACTCGCGTTCTGCCTCCCGTTCGTCCGCTAAACGTTGAATGATGTCTACCATTTCCCGCAGGACGTTCAGATCCCGTCGAACCTCATTGGGGATCATATCGGTGAGCACCCCGAAATCCCTACGAGACCACAAACTGCCGGAGCGGGCCCCTGCCGTCCGATTGCGACTCCCCCTACTGTGGGCCAGCCATTCGGACGGTTCCTAGGAGTTCCTCCCGTTGTTTCTTGCCATCTACCTTGTCTTAACTGTTTTTTGAGTGGTTTATGAGCTGAAAGCTTGGTTTTGGAAGTCTTTTTGATCAACTTCCCACAGACGGCGCCGGTGTTGAGGTTTATTCCTTCAACCCGTAGGCCCAACACGTGTCCTAAGGGTTTCGAATGGAAGAGTAAGAAGGAAAGATGAAGAAACAAGCAAGAAGAGGCCCAGTAAGAAGTCTTAGTACATTAAATTCTGTACGAAGGCCTGAGGCCGTTCGTCCCTAGCATACAAGACGTGAGACCGTTCGTCCCTAGCCTATGCTACGAGCTGTTACAATGCTATACTATTAGAGTGCTTAGCCCCCCCCACAATGAAATGAATGCTTCTATTTATACTACCAATGGGTAGTTGGATGCTTTGACGTGGCGGGCTATGGACCGCTTGACCCCAACCACCAAATCATCTACAATAAATGCGCTTCCCGCCAGGATCTTGGCTTCCTGCCAAGGGAGGGGACATTCGTCCTCATGAGCTTGCCTCCTCGTCCTGCTGGGATCTTGGCATCCAGCCAAGGGGAGGGGACGTTCGTCTCATGAGCTTGCCTCCTCGTCTCGCTGGGATCTTGGCATCCAGCCAAGGGGAGGGGACGTTCGTCCCATGAGCTTGCCTCCTCGTCCTGCTGGGATCTTGGCATCCAGCCAAGGGGAGGGGAAGTTCGTCTCATGAGCTTGCCTCCTCGTCCTGTTGGGATCTTGGCATCCAGCCAAGGGGAGGGGCCGTTCTTCCCATGAGCTTGCCTCCTCTTCCTGCTGGGATCTTGGCATCCAGCCAAGGGGAGGGGACGTTCGTCCCATGAGCTTGCCTCCTCTTCCTGCTGGGATCCAAATCCTGTCAGGCGAGCGTCTTGTGCTGCTCCTGGCCAAAGTCGTGCCGACGCTAGGAAACGTACGTCCCCTAGCCCTGTTGGGGACAGTCCTCTCCAGAATCCGCGGAAAGGTAACTCGTTGTCTTGTGCCTTTTGGGGACGTCCGCTTGGCGGCCCTTGAGGGTTTTATGGGCTAACCTCCGTTGGGCCATTAACCCAACACAAGTCCCCCACTTCTGATGTTCCGAGCGTGCGCGGGACATAAGGAAGTAGAATTGAACCCGACATAGCTCTCCAGCTAATACCCCTGGCGCCTCCCAAGTTGATGAGCCACTCTGTATATCCTGACGTACGTCCCCGGCAGCTACCTGCCTTTCTGGGTTTGGTATCTTGGGGCCGGACGTCCCCTGTGGGGGCGACACTCTTCTCTTCTCTTCCTTGGGATGTTCCGAGGGGGGTCTCACCAGGAGGCCCGGGTTTAGGGGACGGACGTCGAGTATTGTTACATACTATGTACATATGATACTTTTCCATTCACATGTTTATGATGCATAATATTATGCATTATACCCGATTAATTAATATTCCATAAAATGCAGAAATTGTTCTCTAATACGTCAACTTGATACCTCCAAGTCCGACTGGACAATCAATGTTCGTGTTACGCGCCTCTCATGTCATCAATCACAAAAGACAAGACAACTTAATTTGTTTAGACATGGTTCTAATTGATGAAGAGGTATACTTTTTATTTAAAATGCACTTTTAAACATTTTCAATGTGACAAAATGATAAGTAAAATGTAACATCTCACTATTAAAATTTAAAATTAACTATGCATACCATTCTACCAGAACATAATCAATTTCAACATAATCAGTGGATTCGATCAATTTTAGTGTTATCAAACGCGCTCTATATTAAACTGAGATGGGTTGTTTATGTTTTATCTATTAAGTCATGTCTAGATTAACACGTATGTCTGAGTTAAGATGTCTGATTAAGTGATATTTGTATTTGAGGCTATTTATTTTGTATGTTGAATAAATAGTCAATAAATAGTATTATTCTTAATTTATAGTGTCAATGAAAAACTTCGTTTATTAATACAAATCTATTCCACAATCAATTTGAAAAAATTAACAGAAAAAACGTCTCAATAAACTTCTTAATGAGAAGGACTGCTATATATTCTCTCTAGACTTATGGATTAACTTAGTTTTTTGATTGAATGATTAATTCATGCTTCCAATTAAGTCGTATGTAAACATAACTTAATAACTGGATGATTAAGTCGTCAATTGTCATTAAGTCTATTAAATTGAAATTAAACATTATAAACAACCTCTAAATTTATTTTTCTTTTTCATCACATTATATATAATTCCAAAAAATCAAATTTAAATTTAGCTAAATGAAATGAAAACTCAAATTACCTCTTTAACGAAAGTAAGTGAACTTATTTGACCGATGTAAAAATAGGATTTGAGTAGGTTGTTTGGGACTCTGCGGATTTATCGTCCCACAAATATTTCCTATTTGGATCGACCCTCAAAAATCTCACGTGGCCTTACAGTCCAGCCGCGATACAGATCTACGGCTCATATCTTTAATTAGCGCCTGGTCTAGAAAAGTCCTCTCTCCACCACGGGAGCTTTCTCAGCCTCCAGCCGCCTCGGTTGCAACCGCCGATCGACAGCATCTCCTATCTCCCTCATTTTGGTTCGATCCAACTTCTCTTTCTACATCTTTTCTCTATCCATGTGTATATATACGAATATCTATGTATAAAATATGGGCGCCTGTATCTCTATCTTGGTTGTCAAAGTGAATGTTAGGGACTGGACCATATTGACGAAGGAACATGATTTCGTTTTCTGGTTTCCGAATGGATGCTCTGGATCGAGGTTTTAATTACTTTTCCCCATTTTTTTGTAGGGTTATCGATCGTATTTATCCGTCCATAGACATTCTTTTGGATAAAATAAGAGAATCAATCTTAGGTATTGACCAGTAAAATCAGCTTTTTTACTTTCCATGTTGATTAATGTATGTGTCATGTAAGACATACCTATGACTCTTCATCGAATTTGGGTGATTATGTTTACATTAGTGGTCTGTGGTTTGATTGTTTCAGCAAAAAGAACCTAAAAGCTATTGTTTGTGCTGATTGGATAAAATAGATCTCTGTGGTTTGGTCTTCAAAGATGTTATCTAAGAAGGATAAGTTTTCGGGAGGATATGCTGCTGGTTTTGCCACTAATTATGAGTTGGAAGATTCTGGAAGTTCAGGTAGAATCGATACTGGTATGGGGGGTTCACAGGTTTCATCTGCACATAGAAGAAAGTGGGTTAATTTAAATTCCGCTTCTGATGATGGTTTTGCTGTCCCCCTCCAAGTCATACCTCTCTCTAAATTATCTTCATCTGAGAGGTGGAACTTAATACTGGAATTGAGATCTGAACTTGAACGAACTCGTATTCTCCAGAAGAAAATTGAGCATCATAGAACGAATACTGTAACTGCATCATCATGTAGTGACATACTTAGCTGTAACAATACTAAAAAACGACCCTCAGTTGGGACCACAAAAAAATCTTCAGGCTCGGGGAAGAAATCAAGCTCTAACTCTCTTGGACAGAAGCCCCGGGGGTGGAACCTTGGTTCTTCTGGAAGGTTTGAGCCTGCGAGACACGTTCCAGAACAATCAAATTTGAATGCTACGTTACTCAAGCAATGCGGAAACCTGTTGAAAAGTTTAATGATGCATCAGCATGGTTGGGTGTTTAATGAGCCTGTTGATCCAGTAAAGCTAAACATACCGGATTATTTTACTGTAATTAAGCATCCAATGGATCTTGGAACTATAAAGAAGAAGCTAGCTTGCGGTCAGTACTTAAGTCCACTAGACTTTCTTGCCGATGTGAGACTGACATTTTCCAATGCCATGACCTACAATCCACCAGGAAATCATGTCCATGTAATGGCTGACACCCTCCGAAAGTTTTTTGAAATGAGATGGAAACTTATTGAAAAAAAAATTCCAGTCACCGTCGCTGAATCAGCAGAAGTGAACTCTGGCCTGCATGAAGAAAGTGAAACAACAAAGCCTGTATCTTCTAAGCCAGTATCATCTTCAAAGAAAAGGAAAGTGTCTCCCACACATCACATAGTAGGCCCAGATCCACCTAAGCAGAGGATGTCTAATGAAGAGAAAAGTAGATTAAGCCAAGATTTGGCAGCTTCACTGGCAGATTTACCAGATAACATCATTGAGTTTCTCAAGGAACAAAGTTCAAGTGGAGCAGAAGTGGGAGAGGATGAGATTGAGATCGATATTGATGTTCTTAGAGACGAAACGTTATTCAAATTGAGAATATTATTAGATGACTTTTTGCATCAGAAACAAAAAACCAATGCGAAAGCAGAAGTTTGTGAGATTGAGGTAGTGTCTTATCTGATAATCTTCGCATTTTGAGCCAAAATATCCTCTTCTAAATAGGATTGATCTTGCTACCATGATGTTCTTTTTCAGCTGCAAAATGAATCGGGTTTTAGCAATTCATCCATGCAACTAGACAAAGGTTACTGATGTTTGAATTTTGCTTATATTATGCCTTGCCACATTATCTTCAATATTTCATTTTTACCCTTCTTAATATACAGGTAACGATCTTGCTGAGGAGGAGATTGACATTGGCGGGAATGAGCCTCCTGTCTCAAGCTATCCTTTGAATGAAATGAAAAAGGATAATGCTTTACAAAGTAATGAATGTATTAATGCACGGGGTCCAACTGGGATTTCAGGTTGAGCTTTGACACCTAAAAAATTGTGTATTTATTCTTATTGCTAGATACTATTACCTCCGTCCCACTCAACTTTGCCAACTTTATGTTGGGTGTGAAATTAGAAAATTAAAAACTGTGTTGTTTAAGTTTTTGCAGAGGAGAAATGAACTGAGCCACCAATACTTTTCTTTAAAGGAAAAGTGGCAAAGTTTTTGGGACAAACAAAAAAGGAAAGTTGGCAAAGTCTAGTAACACGGAGGGAGTAATGGATAGTGGTTGAAAAACGTGTACCTTATCTTTTGAAATGCTAGTTACAGTTAGTTTCTATTCAATGGGATGTTGAACATTGTCCCCGAATAACTTCTAGTGAGCGTTATATGGATAAATCCCGATTGTGCAAATATGTACAAGAAAAGTGTCAAATAGTTTAGTAGTTAGACTTCACGTTATCATGAACCAAATTATGTTTTTATTGGCTGACTTTGTTTGGATCACATGGCTCTAAATGTCTGAACTCTGAAACCGAACGTCATTAGCAACGTCTGTGACATTCTGATCACATGGCTCTAAATGTCTTGGACACCAGAACGTATAGTTTCTTTTGTTGTTAGGAAACTCTCAACAATGTGAAAGCATCAGTGTTGTTTTGGATTTAATACAAAATTGTGACTGTATTAGATTGATTTGTGTCCTTAAAGATAGCCTTCCTAAAAGTGTAGTTATAATCTTTTCTTTTGTTGTCAGGAAACTCTCAACAATGTGAAAGCATCAGTGTTGTTTTGGCTTTAATCCAAAATTGTATATGAGATTGATTTGTGTCCTTCAAGATAGCCTTCCTAAAAGTGTAGTTATAATCTTTTCTTTTGTTGTCGGGAAACTCTCAACAATGTGAAAGCATCCGTGTTGTTTTGGTTTTAATCCAAAATTGTATATGAGATTGATTTGTGTCTTTAATGATAGACTTCTTCAAAGTGTATTTATAATATTTTGTCAGTAAATGGGAGGGACTTGATAGTTTTTTCCAGGTAAAAATCACTTAAATTGCTAATTGGTGGAATGTTTTATGTCTTCTTTGTTATGATTTCAGATTCAGACTCGAGTAGCTCATCTGATGGCGAATCTGATGGACAAAAAGCTTCTGCTCTCACAAAGCAGGTATATTTGTTACCGTATACTGTCTACATGCGACAGTGATCATAAATCCATAACTGTTGGTCTATGTGCTTGCAGGATCAGGGTTGCCTTTCGGCAAGCATTCATGAGAAAGGTATTAATGGTTCGACTGAAGGACATTGACCCTCCCCAAGAAAACTCATTGACTAACCAACCACCTCAATCGCTTTTCAGAAAATGCACTGATATGCTGCTTTGTTAAAAAGCATCTGAAGTGTTTTGCTAGTATTAGAAGCAGGATGTCTATATTCTTGCCACACACTTTTCTTTGAAGTAAAAGTTTGGTTTCATCCCCTAAAAGCACACTTTTTTTTATAAATTTGTCGCCCAAAACTATTTCCCTAAAAAGCTCCTTCCGTTTTCTCATCCACTGTTGTTTTTTGTGTCGGGGCATTTTCTATTATTTCCAGAAAAGATGATATATTGATAGTTAAGTTGTATGATTTATAAAGTTGCATGTTCTAGGCATTGTTATTTTCTACTAATATCTATCATATGAATGCCTCACAACTATGTAACTTACAATGTTGGCTAGCTTGTCGTCTTCCTACTTTGAGTCCCATAGGGTCGTTTAAAGCCTGGAAATCAGAAATTAAGTAGGAAGATTAATGAGAGATTTAGAAATTTTGGAATTAAAAGATGGAAAATAAGATTGGCTCAAACTTCATAAACCACTTTAGAGATCATAATAAACAACAAAGACTACTCCCTCCGTCCCCCTAATATTGGGACGGAAGTGAGTGGTGTGGTTTTTAAGAAAAGTAGAATTATGTGGTTGATAATAAGTTGATAAAGTGGGAATAAAGTAAGAATGAATTAGAGCCACACAAATGGTACCAAATATGGTATGAGACAATAATAGGGGGACATCCAAAAATGAAAAAATGGGACAATTAAAGGGGGTGGAGGGAGTATATTTATATTAAAAAGGTACGAGATGAGCAATTGGGAGGATAACTTCTGGATTGTTAAATGGAGAGCGGTACTTTAAATAGTTTGATAGTTACACTAAGAAAGATAACAACAAAGAATGGGCTGAAACTATTAGCGGGGGTAGAAATTGTGGCAGTTAAGAAATTACACCCTTCCAAATATGAATTAGCCAATCCATTTGTTTACCATGATGTTACTAAAAAATCTAAATGCATGTCAGATCTTAGAAAATGTTGATGAACTTTAATGATCATTTTGTGTTTCCAAGGTAAAACCAATTGCGAAAAATTCATTCTTAACATATCCCCCTTTTCTACAATTTTCTCGCTTCTAAACATAATCATAATTATAATCATAACCATTGCTGTGTGCTAATTAATTTCATGTGTGCTCTCTCCAGATTCTATCAGTTTGTTTGATCAGGCTGAGCAAAACTCTCAACAGAAGCTGATGAGTTCTGTTGAATTTGATGGGCAGCAAGATGGTAAGAATGCAATGTGAGGGATGGTTCTATTTGTTCAAGTGGAACTGTTCTGCATGTAGTTAAAAAGTTCGTAGAGTCTACAATCTCATCATCAATCATTTGACATTTTAGGGGAGATGCGTCAGAATGATAGGCCAGCATCTCCTGAGAAGCTATATAGGGCTGCTTTATTAAAGAACCGATTTGCAGATACAATTTTAAAGGCTCGAGAAAAGACACTCAGTCAGGTTGGTTATTTCACCTGTGCTTCTTTTTTCTGTGGTCATGTTCCATCATGATATATATGGTTATTTTATGGTATCAAATGAGCCACGACTTTAGTAATTAGGATTTTTTACTTGGACTGTAATTTGCTGGTTTGGTCTGTTTAAGTCTGGTCTGGTCTGAACTAGTTTGGTAAACGTCTAGTCTCTCTGTATTTTGTAACTACAGAAGTCTAGTCTGGTCTGTTTAAGTCTAGTCTGTTTAAGTCTAGTCTGTTTAAGTCTAGTCTGGTTTGGTCCGTTTAAGTCTGGTCTGGGACTGAAAACAATCCAAGTAAAAACATCCTTATTGCAAGTTATGGAATCCGCATGATATTTTCCATGTCATGAGAAAATAACTCCCTCTCCCAATAAGTCATATTTTATAACCTTTTTTGCCCCAAAATAGATGCATGTTTAATAAAAGAATCTAATTTTAATTTAATCTGATGTTTTTTAAATGTCTAAAACAAGTCGAGTATGATATGTTTAGTTTAACAAGTAAACATATTGTATGATAAAAAATGCTAAAATATTATATCTAAGCTTTTGAAAGACAAAAGTATAAGTAGTCTTCTTTTATCCCAAAATGTTACTAGTCTACTACAACAACAAACAACAACATCCAAGCCTTAGTCCCAAAAGATATTGGGGTCGGCTAACAGGAATCGATACATGATATCACCACTGAAAGGAAAAGAAAGAAAATAAAGATAAAAAAGATAAGCTATTATAAAAAGAATATAAAAAGAGATGAATATACATAAAAATGATAAAATAAAAAGGATATCCCAAAATGTTACTATCATTCTTTAAATAATTTAAATTTCTTCTCCATGTAATACCTACCCAACCCCTGCCCCACCCCCTGCTTCCAGCAAAGGTTACCAATCGCTGGAAAAGTTCACGAGACCCCCCTGTTTTTCATTGTTTTTTGAAACTGTCAGAAAAGCCGCAGGAAATTTTTCCGTCAATCACAGTGACATTCCACGGTGGCAGTGGCACTGGTGGTGGCAGCAGTGACACCGATGGAGGCGGCAGTGGCATCGGCACATTGGCATAAAAGAACTGCTAGTGACATAAGAAACCGGGAGTGACATTTATGGGTTTTCAAATTTATTACCTTGTTAGTCACATTTTTGTCCATATGTGAAAGTAGTAGCCACTTTTTTGTTAGCCCCTTCAAAATATACTCCATAGTCACTCCTTTTCCGAATCAGCTTTGGCACATTCAATTTTTCATTCCAAAACCATCTCTCTCTCTTTTGTGAATGAATTTAAACTGCGAAGTGCAAAATTTCATTATGTAGACTACTGTGCCAAAGGCAAATGAGTTTGACGGACTGAAAAGTAATGGAGTATGTAGGATCATTTCATTTTCATTTACCCCAGTGCCGCAAAGGCTCCCACCTATGGTGGGGTAAGGGGGGGTCGGATGTACGCAGTCTTACCCTTGTACTAAAGCACAGAGAGACTGTTTCCGGATGACCTATAGTGAAAATCCCGTCCAAAATTGCATGGACTGACCGCTGCTTCATAACAAAGAAGCGCAGACAGGTTAGTGAGCCATTTTGCTTTATTCCATCATAATCTCAAGCCAAAAAATAATGAATCTTTGGCTCCATTGAAAATGATGGAAAAATGGAGTATGTAGGATGAATTGATTTATAAGAGTTGTACTTTTCTCTAAATCTATTGCAACATTTTGGATGGATGGTGTACCCATGATTATGTGTTCAGAGTATCATTTCATTATTCTTATGAAAGAAGGTTGTAACTTCAAAGACATCTAACCAAAAATTGATATTTCCAGCTTACTTTGTTGGCTTATGCATTGTGTCATGATGACTATTTTTTGGAAATGAGTTGATACTGCCAATTTCATGCCTCAGACAAACTCCTAAAGAGGTCAGGGTTAAGGTGTGCTAGTGATGATGATTGCTCATAGTAAACTTGTAATTGGTTTGGCAGGCTGAGAAGGGGGACCCGGAGCAACTCCGTCGTGAAAGGGAGGTACTTGAGATGCAGAGAAAGAAAGGTACATCCACTATCAAGTCCCAAAAAGAGTAAATAGTACTTCACTATGATGTTTTATTTCTATAGAATTATATATTTGACTTATGGAAGTAAACAATCTAATAATCTATATTGCACTGTTACCCACCAGAGAAAGCTAGATTGCAAGCAGAAGCCAAAGCTGCTGAGGAGGCTAGAAAACGGGCAGAAGAGGAAGTTGTTGCTGAGGTCAAGAGAAAAAGGGAATTTGAAAGAGAAGCTGCAAGGCAAGCATTGCTCAAGGTAAGATGATGGATAATATGTACTTTTGAATTACTCTTAGTTTGGGAAAAAGGTTCTCTGCATAATACTAAAACTTAGCATTTTTTCAAAATAAGACTGCCTATGTTTTATTCCTTTATCAGGTCTTATATAATCTTTAGTTTGTGAAGTTTAGTAGGGCTTTAGCTTCAAGGGTTTAGGTTAGCATTTCTAGGCTTTAGTGGTGGGTGGCCATAGTACTGCAACTGTTCGGTGGTGACTGGAAACTTTCTGGCAGCAGTATGGTAGCGGACGGTGGCTGCTCGACAGTTGTAGTTGCTCTCTGTACTGCCCTTCTGGTGGCTGTCCAATTTCATTTTCATTTCATTTCATTTTCATTTCATTTTCATTTCATTTCATTTCATTTTCATTTACCCCAGTGTCGCAAAGGCTCCCACCTACGGTGGGGTAAGGGGGGATCGGATGTACGCAGTCTTACCTTTGTACTAAAGCACAAAGAGACTGTTTCCGGATGACTCATAGTGAAAATCCCGTCCAAAATTGCATGGACTGACTGCTGCTTCATAACAAAGAAGCGCAGACAGTTTAGTGAGCCATTTTGCTTTATTCCATCATAATCTCAAGCCAAAAAATAATGAATCTTTGGCTCCATTGCAAATGATGGAAATTTCTGGTGGCTGTCCAATGAAAGTAATTTATTTAAGGTTGCACAATAAAGGGTTTTTGGATAATCTAATACACTAAAGTCTTACTTTTGTGTGCAGTCCTATTCAAGGAAAAAATGACATGATCTGCTCCTATTTAAGGACATCTTCCTACTTTAGTTGGGGATATTTCAGAGGGGATGTAAGTGAAGTGATTATCGTGGATCTAGTCGTAGATCCAACTAGATAAACGATCATCCTTTAGAGGACAGCAGGCCACTATAATAATAGAGCATGAATATGAGCAGCAGGCCAAACAAGAAAATGAGCATCCAATAGAGGAAAATGAAAATTGACCATCCAATAGAGGAAAATGAGTGGCCCTGAAGAATTTTACAAAATGTAATTAACTTTAGACGTACAACTGGACTTGCGAAATAATTTGTGGGAAAGAAGGGGAAATATATAATTTTATTAATTCATTCGGATATATAAATTGATGAAAAACAGGTGAAGTAGAAAGGCACGACTTCACTAGATATGTTCTATCTAGATTTAAGCAAGTCTCTCTTTGTAAACTTAGTTGTGAGTTGTGACAAATGTTATTTCCATGGAAAATATATTTGTGGGAGAAAGTACTGTCTAAAAGGAAGTACTATGTTTCACCTCCAATGACCCAAACCTGTTTTTGAAACGCTAAATCATTCCCACAAAATTAAAATAACTGAAGGCAAAGTGTAGTGTTGTTCAGTGTCAGACACCATAGATATTTGTGGAAATCATTTCCGCAAACAAGTGTGACTAAAACAAGAGATAAATAAATTAGTAAAAAATGACCTCTCTTTGGAATTTGGATATGGTCCATGTGGATAGTTTCTTGAGCTATCTTTTGGGTTATACAGATGGAACAGACGGTCGAGATAGATGAGAATTCGAGGTTCCTTGAAGATTTGGAGATGTTGAGGGTGGGCTCTGCAGAACAAGTGCTCAGCCCGCTAACTGAGACCAGCCCACAACTTTCACAGGATGGTTTAGGCAGTTTCAAATTTACGGGCAGTAATCCTCTGGAACAACTTGGTCTGTATATGAAGGTAGATGACGAATTTGAAGAATGTGAGCCGCCCCCAACTTGCGGTGCGACGAAAGATACAAATGACGTGGAGGAAGGAGAGATTGATTAAGTGTGGGGCATGTTTGGTTCTCCGGATGCCCTCTCTCACCTACAGGGATGAAACATCCCCGGGTCATGTCATACCGCACGGAACCTGCAAAAATTCCATGGTCCTGAAATGGATGTATATCAATTTGAATACATGTGTTATGATACTGGTAAAAAAAATGCCAAGTTTCACTTCATGTTTACCAGTTACCACCAAGGGCATTTTAGAGGCGAAGTAACGATTTCACATTATGTTAGTGTTGTTATGGGATAAGTGACTTTGAAATAATGCAAGTGCATAACAATAATTTTAGCTTTAAAATGAAGCCGGTGGTGAATTTGGACGTATGTGACGGTCTTGTAATTCTCATAACTATACCTCAAGTGACAAAGGGGTGTTGCTACCAGTAGCCACGGCTGAAAAATTTAATCCAAATATTATGATCATAGAGTAATATGTAAATGTAAAAAATGAAATATAGGAACATTAAAACATCTATTTTGGAAGTTTCATATCCTAAAATTACATGCTATGAAATTGATATAAGAAGGTTGAAATATCTATTTAGGAAGTTTAATATCCTAAAATAATATATAGATTTTGAAATATTCTCACCCATTCGATGTACGACTGAAATATTTAAATCAAGGATTATAAATCAAATTGTAATATATAAATGTGTAATTAATATAGGTTGTAGAGTTTCAAAACTTAAAATATAACCTATAAAAATTTAGATTTGAAACAAATGTTTATAAGCAAAATTTGTTGTTTCATTGGTCATGACCTCGGAAACCGCAAATTAAAGTTATCCATGACTGGAAATAATCTGACATGAGAAATATTGTTTTCTTTTAAACTTGAAAAGAAGTGTAAGCCAAACACGATTAATGATAACTCTTGAAGTAACATTGGTTAACATGATTAATGATCACTTTCTCTTCAAAAAACAGTAAGATCTGAGTAACAAGCAGAAGCAAATCTACGAAACACAAATTGAATTCTACTTTCGGATGAATTGATCGATGAAAGTTCCTTCATCTCTTCTACAATCATCCGTAATTAATATTATGCTGCAGACTCAAGATTTTATGAAATCTGATTTAAGCTTCAAATTTATTGGAAACTCAAAACGGTAGCAAAATGAGCACTGACAATTTAAGCCTTCCGATCCGTTAAATCGTAATTCGTAAAAGTATGCTAACGGTTCTTTGTTAGTTGTCTCTTAAATTTAATTTAATACTCCGGTGTCAAGCTAAAGCGATTAACTTAAGTTTGGTAGCTATTGCTTTGGAGTACGTCTGAGCTACTACTTGGTAAAGATGATGGCTCAAGTATACTAACTACTCTTTAATAAATTTTATTCTTCATCAAGCCAAGCATCTACAATGGCGCAATCGCTTTAGCTCCTGAGATAGCCCGCCAAGCTTCCTCTCTCATTCATATATCACCTAATTCCATATGCTTAGATACTAATTTTATGGAATCCCCATTGTCATTTAATTTAACTGAAAATCCTTGCAAGAGAAAGAGAGAATTAGAATCATCGTCCAATTTGTGACATCAAATGTTGGGCCACATATCACGAGATCGAATGATAAGACTCGTGAAAGATGGCATTCTTCCAAATCTCGATTTCTCAGATTATGACAAATGTGTGAAGTGTTTGAAAGGGAAATTGTCTAAGAAAACTAAGAAAGGCGCCACATGAAGCACCGGTTTGTTAGAATTAATACACACCGATATTTGTGGGCCTTTTCCCGTTTCCATAAGCGGTCATAAGTCCTTTATTACTTTCATAGACGATTATTCACGCTATATGTACCTATATATGATTAAGGAAAAATCTGAATCACTAGATATGTTCAAGGCTTATAAAGCTGAAGTTGAAAATCAACTTGATCGAAAAATCAAAGTAGTGAGATCGGATAGGGGTGGAGAGTTCTATGGTCGATACACTGATATTGGTCAAGCTCCTGGATCTTTCCATGAATTTTGTAAAGATCACGGGATCATCAACCAATATACCATGCCTGGCACCCCTCAACAAAATGAGGTTGCCGAAAGGCGGAACATGCCTCTTATGGATATGGTCCGAAGTATGTTGGATAACTCTAATCTTCCCCAATTCTTATGGACTGAGGCCTTAAAAACAGCAACCCACATACTGAATAGAGTACCATCTAAATCTGTCCCTAAAACTCCATATGAGCTTTGGACGGCAGGAAACCTAGTCTACGGTACCTAAAAGTGTGAGGTTGTCCGGCTGAAGCAAAAGTTTATAATCCTCAATTGAAGAAACTTGACATGAGAACCATTAGTTGTTCCTTTATTTGTTATCCCGACAGATCTAAGGGATATAGGTTCTATTGCCCATCTCATACTATCCGAATTGTCGAGACCCGACATGCCGAATTCCTTGAGAATACTAACTTTAGTGGGAGTAGTAATGGTTCAAACATTTGTGATGAACTTCAAGAAGGTAGTGGAATGAATCCCCTTTATCATACTGCCCATTCCACCCAATTCCTCACTTGAAAATCATAGTGAAAGTCATACGCCTCATAATAATGATGCAACAAATCAAGAGGCGAATGAAACTCCAATCAATGTTGAACCAACTCCGGCGGTTACTAATGAAATTCCAAAAAATCAGCAACCCTTAAGGAGATCTCAAAGGGTCAGACGCCCCACAAATTTTGATGAATATTTGATATATTTGAATGAAGAAGCCGACTTTGATTTAGGGAAAGTCGTAGATCCTATATCTTTCCTTGATGCCATTAATTGTGACCAATCGACTCATTGGAAAGAAGCCATGAATGAGGAACTTCTTTCCATGGAGAAGAACAATGTTTGGGAACTTGCTGAATTACCAAAGGGTCATAAGCCCGTTGCAAGCAAGTGGGTCTTTAAGACTAAATTAGATCCAAAGGGAAACATTGAAAGATACAAGGCAAGATTGGTTGCTAAGGGATACACTCAAAGGGAAGGTGTAGATTATCAAGAGACCTTTTCACCGGTCTCTCGAAAGGACTCCCTAAGGGTCGTTATGGCTTTAGTAGCTCACTTTGATCTTGAGCTACATCAAATGGGCGTCAAAACAGCCTTCTTAAATGGAGATTTACACGAAGATGTTTATATGATTCAACCAGAAGGTTATGTTTCTAAGGGTCAAGAACATCTAGTGTGTAAACTCAAGAAGTCTATTTATGGGCTCAAGCAAGCATCTCGACAATGGTACCTCAAATTTGATGAAGTCATGAAATCAAATGGCTTCATTAAAAACAAAGTAGATCAATGCACTTACCTCAAAATGAGTGGGAGCAAATTCATCATACTTGTGTTATATGTTGATGACATTTTATTAGCAAGTAGTGACTTGGATTTATTGCATGAAACAAAACGCTTATTATTTGGCCATTTTGACATGAAAGATCTAGGTGAAGCTTCTTATGTAATAGGCATTGAAATTCACCGAGACAGAGTCAAAGGGACGTTAGGCCTGTCCCAAAAGGCATACATTGAGCGCACTTTAGAACGTTTCAACATGCAACAATGCTCTCCATCAGTTGCTCCAGTAGTTAAGGGAGACGTTTTTGGGTCATTCCAATGCCCAAAAACCGAGGTTGAGAAAGAGCAAATGAAACTCATTCCGTATGCTTCCGTAGTTGGAAGTCTGATGTATGCACAAGTTTGTACTCGTCCAGATATCGCATATGTATATGGTATGTTGGGTAGATATCAATCTAATCCAGGATTAGATCATTGGAAAGCCGCTAAGAAAGTTTTGCGGTATCTTCAAGGGACTAAGGAGTACAAATTGACTTATCAGAGGTCTAATGATTTAGAAGTGATTGGATATTCCGATTCCGATTTTGCTAAGTGCAAAGACGATAGGAAGTCTACTTCGGGATACATTTTCTTGTTGTCACGTGGGCCAATATCTTGGAAAAGCCGCAAGCAAAGACTTACGACTACTTCAACAATGATGGCCGAATATGTTGCGGTGTACAACGCAACATGTCATGGGATGTTGTTAAGGAATCTTATCAAAGGATTCAAAGTAGTGAATTCCGTCTCAAGACCATTAAGGATTTATTGTGACAATTCCGCAGCCGTGAGCTTCTCAAACAATAATAGTTCAAGTGGAGCGGGATTGTTCCTCGATACAAAATATTTGTTCGTTCGAGAAAGAGTGGAGGAAAACGAAATTTGTATCGTACACATCAGCACAAATGATATGCTAGCAGATCCTCTCACTAAAGGACTTTCGCCCAGTATTTTTCAAAGACATGTAACTAATATGGGCTTGATCAAAGATCCTGTTTAGGAAATTATAGCGCAGTGTCTGATTAATTATCTTATGTATTAATTTCAAGTACTTGATTTAGAATACCTTCTGATGGAGTATATGGCCCGGGAACCCCCGGCCCATAGACTCCTACTACTCCAGCGAAGGCCCAACAGGCCCAGAAGGCCCAACAGGCCCAAATCACAGCGCCCAGAGTACCAAGCAACCCGCACTACGCGCCAGGGGTGCCTTCGGCCCCCTGGCCGAAGGTTCTAAACTCTCACAGAACGGGTTTCTCAAGCAAATTAAGAAACTGGGAGAAAACGGCGAAAACAGTAGCCCTCGGCACTGTGAGCCCTCGGCACCAGGGTGCCATCGGTTGGAGGAGCCCTCGGCTACTGCTCTATAGCCGAAGGCATCTCACTCGACAAGATATCCGCCTCACATGCGTACAGATCACCGTACCCTGCACAGACGTCCCATCCAACAGCCGCATTAAATGCGGCCACATGCGGCTGCCAGCGCCAACCAGTTGAGGTGACCCCTCGGCCAATGAGCGCTTGACACGTGTCCCTATCCGGCATTTATTGCTACTATAAATAGCACCCCATTTCCCCATTTGTAATCACGCTGAAAACGCTCCACATTTATAACACACTCTCTCTCTCTACATTTGCTTGCTCTGACTTCTCTCTAAGTTATTCCCCGCAATAACCCTTCGGATATATACCCCCGGGTAGACTATCCATCATTTGGTGCTCTCGTTGAGAGGTCGAACAATCGAGTAAGAAACCCTCCCCCTTCGCCAAACATTAGCCCTCTACCAAAATGGTGAGAACAACACGTGCCAACTCAAAGAACGTAGAAGACAAGAACCTGGCCCTCGGCGACGTCAACGCCCCCGAAGCCTCTCACAGGGCTCCCGAGGGCGGTGTCATCGCTGGGCTGGAACAGACGGCTGTCGACCTACGCCTTCAGATCCAACAAAATGCCCCCGATGCCCGCCTCGGCATCGAGGCCAAGAAGAAAAACCGGAGCGATGACCAAGTCAGCCCTCCGGTTCTCACCATCGACGTGCAATCGGCACTCTCCGCCTTCATCCAAACGCTCACTCAGAACCCGGGTGCCTTCGGCACCATGGCTCCGGCTCACCCCCAGGTTGGGGAAAACATCATACTTCCCCCTCCGCCACACCCCTTCGGAAATCCCACCCCTCGAGTGAGGAACGACGAAGGGGTAGTGGCCCAGGACACGTCCTCCCAGGAAGTACAGTCCCGGGATCGCCACAATGACAACAGGGAGAGGCCCCGCACTTCCGCCCTCAACCGGCTCGGAGGAGGGCCAGACCGCTGAGGGGTCCAAGACCGCCTCGGAGGGAAAGCACTCCAAAGGCCCCAGGAAAGCGGAGGGTCTGTCTCGAGGGCAGACGAGGAGCGTCCCCCTCGGGACAAAGGCAAGGCACCCCTTCATGCCAATGATGCTCGCCATCAGATCAACCAGGCCCACTCGGCCCGGGTTCGTTCGCAGGGGGCGGAGACTCTCCCGAAGGATCCCCGGGACGAGATTATTGCGGCCCTCCAACGCCGGCTTGACGAAATGGAGTCCAACAAAGCTCACGCCACCACCTCCACCCCTCACTCAGACCTCAAATACGAGGCCATGATGGCCAAAATTGAGGAATTACAGAAGAAGGTGGCCGAGGGCTCCGGGGAACCCGTCATCCAGCTCCGGACTCGGACTCCATTTACCCCAAGGGTATTGGCGGCCCGGATCCCGGAAAAATACCGAGGGCAACACATACAGCCCTATAACGGGAAGACGGACCCCCAGGAACACTACAGCAAATACTAGAACATCATGATGATGGTGGGGGCGTCAGACGAGTATTTGTGTCGTTGGTTCCTCTCCACCTTAGAGGGGCCGGCATATGAATGGTTCAACAGGCTGCCCGAGGGCTGCATTGATTCGTGGCAAGAACTCGCCCAGCGATTCTTGACACAATTTGCCGGGAGGCGTCGCACAAGGAAGCACTTCTCCCACCTCCTAACCATACGCCAGAAGAGGGATGAGACCCTTCGGGACTTCCTGGAGCGCTGGAGGACGGAAGCCGACAAAGTCGACGGTGCTGATGACGGGACCCTCCTGGCCCTCCTACAAACCGTCCTCCGCACCGGCAACTTTTCAAGGAGCCTCATCATTGAACCCCCCCGCGATTACATAAGGGCTTTGCAGCGGGGGGACCGATATGCTGAGGTCGAGGAGGTGGAGAAGTATCACCAGCATCCGGACCAGCAGCCCCTGAGGGCTGACAACAAGCATAACCGAGGGCCGGGGGCCCAGCCCATTCTCCTGGACCGCCCTCGGACACCATTGACGCACCCCGTCAGCATCATCCTCGATTTTGCCGAGGAGAGGGGCCTCGTTGAGCGCGACTCTCGCGCACCCCCGGAGGTACATGCTATCAACCCTCAATTCCCATACTGTCGCTTCCATCGGCACCAGGGGCACAGGACCGATGACTGCCATCAGCTAAAGACGGCCATCGAGAGGTTAATACAAGCGGGGCACCTGTCCCAATTTGTTCAGAGCCCTCGGCAGGAGGGACCTTCTCATCAGGGGCCTCCCCGAGGGCACCACACGAAGGTGAATGCTTGGGTAAACCTGAATACCACCCCCCTCGGCAAGAAGAGGGAGATTGGAAACTTGGAAGAAGAGGAGGAGGAATACCCCCACTACCAGGAGAAAAAACGCCACATCCTCATGATCACCGATGGCAATACAGGGGGCGATTCCACCAGCCAGCGAAAGAAGTGGGCTCAATCGCTTTACGTGGGGGAAGTCACTCATATGCCCCCGGTAAAGCGACTGAGGGAGGAACCCATCACCTTCACCAACGCAGATCTCCCTCCTACTTCTTCTCCTCACAGGGATGCCTTGGTGATTCGGACGGAGATAAACGACACCATCATTCACCGAACTTACATTGACACGGGCAGCTCCGTCAATGTAATGTACCTCAGCACCTTCAGAGAGCTGCATCTGGAGAGGGGGTCCCTTCAGCACATTAAGACCCCTCTTGCCGGCTTCACCGGCGATACTATTGATTGCGAGGGGGTAATAACCCTCCCGGTGATTTTCGGCGACGGGCTCCATAGAGCCCAGCTCGAAGTGGAGTTCGTCGTTGTCAACATCGACTGCGCCCACAACATTATCCTCGGCCGGCCAGCCCTCGAGGACCTCGAGGCCATCATCTCCATGAGGCACCTCTGCCTCAAGTTCCCCGCCAAGGGGGCATTGGCTACTCCCGGGGGAATCAGAAGATCGCCCGCGCCTGCTATCTTCAGGTCACTAAGAAGGTAAGTAAGACGGAATTCCGTGTTGACACCATCACCGGAACCGTCGACCAAGAAGAAAAAAGGCTGAGGGCTGAACCAGCCGAGGACGTAGAAGACTTTGCGCTCGATCTGGCCCAGCCGGAGAGAGTCGTGAAGATTGGAGCCCAGCTCCCTGAAGATCTCAAGACCGGTATCACCGACGCCCTCCGCGCCTACTCCACTGTCTTTGCATGGGGGCCGGAGGACATGCCGGGAATCAGCCGAAGGGTCATCACCCACCGCCTCTCGGTGGACTCCTCGGCAAAAGCAGTACAACAACGAAGAAGACCCCTCTCCGCCGAGAGGAGGGAATTTGTGAAGAAGGAGGTCGCCATGCTCCTCTCCATTAAGCACATCAAGGAGGTGAAATATCCTTCATGGCTAGCAAATGTAGTCCTCGCACAGAAGCCCCCTACCTTCCGCATGTGCGTGGACTACACCGATCTCAACAAGGCGTGCCCTATGGATCCATTCCCTCTACCAAATATTGATCAACTAGTGGATGAGACCGCAGGGTGTGAGATCATGTCCTTCCTCGATGCCTTCCGAGGGTATCACCAATTTTTCATGCACGAGGAAGACACCGAAAAAACTGCCTTCATGACTCCCGAGGGCATCTTCTGCTACCTAGTCATGGCCTTCGGCCTAAAGAACTCAGGGGCCACCTACACCCGGATGGTGGCCCGGGTCTTTCAAGCCGTCTTAGGGCGCACCATGGAGGCCTATGTTGACGACATGATCGTCAAGAGCAAATAATCTTCCAGCCATGCTGACGACCTCCGGGAAATCTTCGCCATCATGTAAAGATTCAACCTTCGGCTAAACCCGAAGAAGTGCACCTTCGGCGTCCAAGGAGGCAAATTCTTGGGCTACATGGTGAGCCGAAGGTGTATTGAGGCCAATCCCGAAAAGATCAAGGCCATCATCGACATGGAACCCCCACGCAACGTGAAGGAAGTTCAACGGTTGACGGGCCGTCTGGCAGCCCTCAACCGTTTTCTATCTAAATCAGCGGAGAAGTCTCTACCCTTCTTCCAGATCATGAGGAAGACGGCTGGCTTTCTATGGACTCCAGAATGCGAGGAGGCTTTCGACGAGCTCAAACGATATCTATCTTCACCTCCTGTGCTCTCCAAACCCAAGGTAGGGGAGACACTCTACCTCTACCTTGGGGTCAACCCGGCGGCCATCAGCTGTGTGCTCATTCGGGAGGAGGATGGCATCCAACATGCCATCTTCTACGTTAGCAAGACCCTAAGGGAGGCCGAGCTCAGGTACTCCCCGGTGGAAAAAACGGTGTTAGCCATCGTTTGGACTGTCAAGAAGTTGGGCCACTACTTTCAGGCTCACCCGGTTCAGGTCCTCACTCATCAACCCCTCGGTGCCCTCATGAGGAGCCCCACCAGCTCCTCCCGCATGGTGAAGTGGGCTATCTTCTTGAGCCAGTACAACATTGACATCCGTCCAAGGCCTGCCATCAAGGGCCAAGCCCTGGCGGACTTTGTGACGGAATGTACCGCAAGGGCAGCCACGGACGGGGAGCCCTCGGCTACCGCGGACGACTGGTGGACCCTCTACACCGACGGCTCCTCCGCGACCAAAGCATGCGGGGGAGGGGTGGTCCTCATTACTCCCGAGGGCTTCAGAGCCTACTATGCGATCCGCTTCTCCTTCAAAGTCTCCAACAACGAGGCCGAATATGAGGCCCTCCTATGTGGCCTTCGGCTGGCTGCCAACATGAGGGCTCGGCAGATCCACATCAAATGCGACTCCAAGTTGGTCGTTGGCCAAATCTCCGAGGAATATGAGGCCAAGGAGGGAAGGATGAAGCAATACAAGGAAGCGGCCAAGGAGTTGCTCAAGGTATTTGAGGCACACTCTCTCACTCAAATACCGAGGGCTCAGAACTCCGAGTCCGACATATTATCTAAGCTCTCGGCTGACTCCCCCGAGCACATCTCCAAAATTGCCAAAATTGAGGAACTCAGCCTCTCAAGTATCCATGCAAGCCCCGTTATGAACATACAACAACGCCAAGAGGATTGGATCTCAGATATCACCGCCTTCATCTCCACAGGGCAGCTACCCGAGAATGAGACCCGCGCTAAACTTGCGAAGCTGAGGGCTCCTAGCTACACCATCGAAGATGGAAGGCTCTACAAACGATCCTAAAATGGCACGCTACTTCGGTGCCTTCATCAAGATGAGGCCGATGTCGCAATGGAGGAAGTGCACAGTGGCACTTGCTCAGCTCACCAGGGACCCTTCTCCATGTCCCGAAGGCTCATTCTCCAGGGTTACTTCTGGCCAACCATGGCCAGAGATTGTGCTGACCTTGCCCGGAGGTGCACCGCATGTCAACATTTCCAGAAAGCCCCCGGCAGGCCAGCGGTCAACTATGCCCCCATCAGCACATCTGTCCCTTTTTCTCGATGGGGGATAGACCTTGTGGGCCCTCTGCCGAGGGGTACCTCCAACAACAGGTACATCATTGTGGCCGTCGACTACTTTACCAAGTGGGTGGAGGCTGAGCCCCTCGCCAGTATCACAGAGGCGAAGTGCCGTCATTTCGTCCTCAAGAACATCCTCACAAGGTTTGGCGTCCCCCAGCAGATCATCTCCGACAATGGGACACAATTTGAGGCAGCCCCCTTCCGTGCCCTTCTGGAGGCATGGGGCATCAAACACACCTTCTCCTCCGTTGCCTACCCTCAAGGCAACGGGCAAGTAGAGAATGCCAACCGGACCTTGCTCGAGGGCCTCAAAAAGAAGCTGGAGGCCGAGGGCGGTGGCTGGGTGGAAGAACTCCACAACATCCTTTGGGCCTACCGCACCACCCCTCGGCGAGCAACAGGTGAAACACCCTTCTCCCTATGCTACGGTTTTGAAGCCAAAGCTCCTACGGAAGTCACTCTTCCCACACGGAGGGTGATCCAATATGACCCCGAGGTCAACGACAGCAACATGGCCCTCGACCTCCACCTCATTTCAGAACGCCGGGAGCAGGCCTTCATCCGGGCAGAAAATTACCGAAGGCAAGTCAAAGGCTACATCAACGCCAAAGTTCGCACCAGAGAATTCCAAGTGGGGGACTATGTCCTCCGGAGGAGGGAAGCCAGCCAACCAACCGAGGGAGGAAAAATGGCACCAAAATTCGAAGGCCCCTACATCATAGCAGCCATCATCAAACCTGGGACCTACAAGCTCAAACGCACCAACGGGAAAGAAGTCCCTAGGCACTGGAATGTACACCACTTAGTTAAATTTTATCAATAATGTAAGAGCGGCCAAGCCCTCATAACTAGTGAATGTACTATCCTATGGCCCGAGGCCTCCAATTTCGAAGAATGAAGATACATTCAAGACATCAAGCCCTCATACTGACTACAGGCCCCCGGCCTCACCACGAGAAGAACCCCCTCCGGCACCAAGTGCCGAGGGTGGACACCATCAACACCTACAACAACAATGAAAACACCACGTGTTTTCAGTCAAGACCCCTCGGTACCAAGTACCGAGGGTACATCCCCACCTTCAACATCAAAAAAGAAAAAATGAGAACACCAAGTGTTCCTACAGAAGACCCTTCGGCACCCAGTGCCGAGGGTACACCTCCATCATCAAACATCGAAACGAAGAAAAAACACCAAATGTTTCAAAGAAGACCCCTCGGCACCCAGTGCCAGGGATATGCTCTCCTAACAGCTTCCAAACATCTGTTGAGAAACACCGAGTGTTTCCTCCGAGGGCCCCTCCGGCACCAAACACTCCAATCAGAACACCAAGTGTTCCTACAGAAGACCCCTCGGTACCAAGTACCGGGGGCTACACATCGAAACTAACACCAAGTGTTGTTTCTAAAAGTCGTACCCCACGAGGACGCATATACCGAAGGCGCCACCATCGGTGCCGGCGGCACGTAGTGCCCCCGGCCATTTGCAACTAGTGTGCAAATGAAAACCCTTCCTTGAAACGCTTTCCGCGTCACTACCCCCAGGGTATGACAGGCATGAGAAATGCCCAGGATTCGACTTTCAAAAACGGAACGTTATCCGCGTCATCACCCCAAGGGTATGACAGGCACGAGAAATGCCCAGGATTTGACTTCCAAACCGAAACGCTCCCCGCGCCACCACCCCAAGGGTGTGGCAGGCCACGGACTATGTCTAACGCCGAGGGGACGACTTTCAAAAATGAGGCGCTTTCCGCGCCATCCCCCAAGGGGAGGCAGGTTACGGACCACCATATCTTGTGCCCAGGAAACGACCCTCGATCCCCTCGGAACTCGGAAGGTTAACCCGAGGGAGGAGAGCCATTGGTGTATTCTGATGGTCTCCTAATAGGCCCAGCCTTACCAAGAAACCAAGTTTCTTGATGCCTTCCCTTCACCACCAACCAAAAAAAAAAAGAGGGGGTGAAGGGGAGTAGACTCAGCGAGAAATCAAAGAGTACACTCCAACAGATCACAACAAGCCGAGGGCTCCCCACGGGAACACCTCCGGTAACTGAAGGCTCCTATTTCCCGAAGGATACTACTCGAACAAATAGCATCAAGAAACGGCTAAGTCCACTGCCTGGTCACCTCCGGTCACACAAACACCGAAGGCTTCAACAATACAAAGGGACTGGACTATCCAAAGTACACTAAGACGGTACCTTCAAACAAATACCGAAGGCATCTGTTACGCACTAGTACCGAGGGCCCTTTCCCCATGACAAGGGTCAAATTCTACAACTTTTAAAGTGTATGCCGAGGGCACACACTCCTCATTGGCTTTCTTCACAACAACAGGATTCAACATCAATTTATGCTTAGAAAAAATTCTAAGTCCTGAATGAGCAGCCCCCGGGCATCTCGCAAAGTAATGTAGAGTCAGAAGGCACCTATCACCCGAAGGCTACACAAGGAAGCAGCACTTGAAAAAATTCTAAGTCCTAAAGATTGGGCCCCCGGCCCAATCAATATTACAGCCAAGGGAATATGGTAGCCGAAGGCCATGCAATACAACAACACTTAAAAAAAATATTCTGTCCTAAATGAGCAGCCCCCGGGCATCTCGCAAAGTGATGTGGAGTCAGAGGGCACCTATCACCCGAAGGCTCCCAAGGGAAAATCTACACTTAGAATATTTTCTAAGTCCTACATGTTTTCCCCCCGGTCAACTACTCATACATCAAGAAGGGATGCCATCTCCCGAAGGCTCCCAAGGGAAAATCTACACTTAGAATATTTTCTAAGTCCTACATGTTTTTCCCCCGGTCAACTACTCATACATCAAGAAGGGATGCCAGCTCCTGAAGGCTCCCAAGGGAAAAACTGCACTTAGAAATCTTTCTAAGTCCTACATATTTCACCCTCATTTCAAGGGACCTAACAGCCGAAGGCTACCTATCAATCGGAGGCTACAGTACACAAGGAATCAACACTGAAGAAAAAATTCTAAGTCCTAAAGAATTGGCCCCCGGCCTAATCAGTATTTCAGTTGGGGCTCCACAGTAGCCGAAGGCTACGTGACATACTACACTTGCAAAAAATTTCTAAGTCCTGTACATTGGGCCCTCGGTCCAACATTCACACATCAGGAAGGGATGCCATATCCCGAAGGCTCTCAAGGGAAAATCTACACTTAGAAATTTTTCTAAGTCCTAGGAATTGGGTTACTACAAACACCCGAAGGCCCTATGGTGTGCTACACTTAGAAAAATTTTCTAAGTCCTAATTGCTGCTGAACCCTCGGTTGCATATCCAGCAGAGGGTGCCCAACTACCGAAGGCTTCCAAGGGCAAGCTACAATCAGAAAATATTCTAAGTCCTAGACATACATTCAAAAATACCGAAGGCATACACTCAAGGAAAACGGAGGCATACATTCAAGAAGAAAGGAATTGGAGAAAACAAGTCATATATACAGAGCCCGAAGGCAATCATTCATTCATCACAGCAAGGAGTAAATGTAGTTATTACAATGTTGGCCGAGGCCGAAAACATGCTAATGTGGCTATTACAAAAGTGTTCAAAATACAAAGTACATATCAAATAATGTCATTCCCGGGGGCCGCCTCCCCCGATGGCTTCGAGGTGACTTCTACATCGGCCTCAGGATCGTCGCCCTCGGCTTCCCTCCGGAGCTCAGAATCCTCCAGGTCTGGCCTCTCGACATCAGGGGGGAGAGGAACACGGATGTCTGGCTGCAGGGGGGAGCCCGTACGCCGTCGGGTCAAAGTCCTTCGGCTCAATCTTCAGATGGCGGGCCATCCTCCGGTAGATGAGGGCTTGAGTGAAGAACTCACCCCCATCATAATACTGCTTACCCTTTCGGGCCATCCATTCCTCGCCCGGGCCCTCGCACCACTCGTCAACCGAGGCCTCCACAACCGAGGACAACCATGCCTTGTGCCCCTCGGTCTTCCACCCCCCGTCCAGGAACCCGGAGATGGCCTCCCCCCGGGCTGTGGCGACAGCCTTCGCCCTCATGGCCTCGGCCTCCTCGGCAGCTCTCCTTGCGGCCTCCGCAGCGGCCTCCTCGGCTTTTGCCTTCTCCTCCCTGAGCCTCCCAGCCTCCGCTCTCGCAAGCTGGAGGTCCTCTTCAAGCTGAGCCATCAACTTCGTGGCCTGGGAATCCCTGAGGATTAGCTCCTTCATCTTGGCGTCCTGCTCAGCTTTGTGGAGGCGCCATTCCTCCAGCCGTCGGAACTGCTCTCCAAGGGCAACGCAAGTCTGCAATGTCATAAACGAGTTGTCAGGGCCGAACGTGATTTCCTAGTTCAAAGTAGGAAAGGGGAGGACAGGTTGTCATAAACTTACCGTGAGGGAAGACCGGAGGATCCTGTCTTCGAGGGCGTGATCTTCATCGGCCCCGAGAGCTGCCCTGTCGATATCGAGGGTTATACCTCTTAGGAGCGCCCTCGGGTCGGCCGTACCATTCAACACGGCCGTGCCAGCCGGAAGGGAGAGCGTGAGAACCTCGAGGGATGGCTCCCGGGCACCCCTCGGCACCTGCGCCATCGGCATCTCCGGAGGGTCATCTACAATCACCACCGGGGGGTCATCCTTCGCGGCGTCCCCCTTCTTCGACTTTTTGGGGGCCTGGGGGGGCTCCTTTGCCGACGGCTTCCTCTTCGCCGCAGCAGCATCGCCCTCGGGCTTCTTGGGAGGCGCACCGACGGGCTTTTGGCCGCCAGCGTCCGGCCCCTTCGGATCCTTGGCCGGTTTGTTCTTGAGTCGGGCGAGGCCTTTGACGTTCATCATGTTTACTGGAACACCTGCAAAAAAAATGAGGGGTTAGGATCGAGGGGTCACTAATAAGTGGCATAAAAAAATAAACGACGCAAGTAAATAACGTGCTAAGATATGAGGGTGAGAATGCCCTCAGCCACTACCTCCGGAGGCTCCCTCAAACACTGGGAACTTCTCGTCTGTTTCCCCCAGGAACCGGTACCGCCGGAACCCGAGGGTGTAGAGATCTGCTTCCTTGGTGCACTCCTTGATGGTGATATTCTTGTCCCGACCCTCCGGGATCATGGCCAGAATCCTGCCATCTTTCTCGAGGGCGGCGCTCCTCCTCTTCTCGTGCCTCCTGAAGCGGTCACGTAGCTCCCTCGGGAAGGGGCTCTCGGCTAGCTTCACATAGCACCACCGGTCCTTCCACCCCTTGTTCGAGGAGGGCGCCTCAGTGAAGAGTTTGAACATGGACACCTGCTGCAAATTGGCGAATCCCTCAGCATTCGCGTGCCCCCCCGGCACAAGTTGAAGCTCTGGAAGAAGAGGTCCAGGCTAGGCGTCACCCCCCGAGACTTGCAGAGCTGGAGGAAGCCAGTAATGTAAGAATGGCTGTTCGGGGTCAGCTGGCAGGGAACCAGACCCACGAGCCGAAGGTACTCCCGGAGGAAGGGGTGCAGGGGGAAGCGGAGCCCCATGGATACCGAGAGAACGTGCACCGCAATGCAGCCCTCGGGAGCCCGGGAGAGGACGTCATCCGGACCCGGTGTCACCACGATGGCCGAGGGGCCCACGTGAAGCTGGGTGACATAGATGTCCGCCGCATCAACCTTCGACTTGATCTCCAATGCGGCGGTGTTGAGATAGGAGTACCCCTCGGGCATATCGAGGGGCTTCCCTTGGTCTGCTACGCTGCCCTTCTTCTTGGGAGCGGCGGCTTTGGCCTTCTTCTTTCCGGGGGCCACCCGGATGGGGACTGCATTCAGCGGCCGAGAGGTGCTGGCCTCACCGGCACCCCGAGGGGGGAGCACAGCAACGGTGACCCCCGCGCTTTCTCTTTGTGCCTCCTCTTCAGCTGCTTTCCAGGCGAGGGCCAACTCTTCGTCCTCACATTCTTGCTCGAAGCCCTCGGCTTCCGCCTCAGCTACGAGGGCTTTCTGCAACTCCAGGTCAACGACGGCATCCTGTCCCACCGAAGACTCTGCACCTGAGGACTCCACGTCCGAGAGGACTTCATCCTCTATCGAGGGCGCCCTCGAGATATCTTGAGAATCACTCTGGGACGACATTCTGACTCTAGTTCGAAGGCTCGTAGACGCTAGTGTTTTCTAAATGTTCTATCTCCTAGCCTAAGGGCACAGTACAGGTAGCTAAGAGGTGAAGGGCAAGTGGAGAACTGACCTTAAGAACAGAGGATTCAACCGAGGGCTGCTGTTTCTCTCTCTAGAAAAATTGGCAGAGCTTCGCTAACAAGGTTTTCGCACACGGGCGGCCAACCGTCACGCGCCACGTGTACCCCCCCAACGGCTATATCCTGACGTTACATATTCCAACGGCTATATTTCCAACGGCTATATTCTGGAAGCCCCCGGGTTTTCTACTTCACTCCGCTTCGTCAAGGAGAGCCTCCGGGTACACTTACCCAGAGACGCCCCCGGGTTGTGCCCCACACAACACATAACAGACGCCTTCGGGATCACTCCTTCAGAAACCCAGAGCTTCATATCAGGGCACCCCTCGGGGATTCCCCCTCAGCACTGCAAAACCGGGTAGCCCCCGGGGAGTTGCCTCATTGACGGATAACCCATGGCACACAGGTAATGGGAGCCCTCGGGTATCTTCATCACCAACTAATCAACAAACAGTGGACCCCCCGGTAACAACTCCGCTGCTGCCCTCATCCAGCAGGCTCTCGATCCCCGGATTGAGGGGCTCCCCTTCGGCACCCCCAGGACATCAACAGCAAGCCTTCGGCTAATCAACACATGAGCCCTCAGGAAAAGAAGGGCCTTCGACATTACCGTTATTCTCCATTTTCGACCAAGGTTTGACATTTTCGATTCATCATTGGGGGAATCCGGTGCACTCTTTTTCCCTCATTAGGATTTTTTCCCACAGGGTTTTTTCTAATGAGGTTTTTAACGAGGCATCCCCCCAAAATGAAACGAAAAGCGTCAGCCTTCGGCCCACAACAGCAACGCAACTACGCTACTCCTTTTTACCACTTTACAAGTGTCTCAAGGAGTGGGGGACTGGAGGACCCCCTCGGGAAAATCATTAAATTACAAAATTAGTGAAATTCCAATAAACGACAAAGCAAGCCCTCAAGTCCCGACATGTGGGTAACTGAGGGACTGCCTTCGGCAGGGACATAAAAGCAACAACTCCTCACCAACTTCAGAGATCACGACAGGACAACATCAAAGGGCAAACACAAATTACTCCTTTTCCCTCAAGTACCTTTCGGCAAAAGGAGTGAGGGACTCCTGATGGAGTATATGGCCCGGGAACCCCTGGCCCACAGACTCCTACTACTCCAGCGAAGGCCCAACAGGCCCAGAAGGCCCAACAGGCCCAAATCACAGCGCCCAGAGTACCAAGCAGCCCGCACTACGCGCCAGGGGTGCCTTCGGCCCCCTGGCCGAAGGTTCTAAACTCTCACAGAACGGGTTTCTCAAGCAAATTAAGAAACTGGGAGAAAACGGCGAAAACAGTAGCCCTCGACACTGTGAGCCCTCGGCACCAGGGTGCCATCGGTTGGAGGAGCCCTCGGCTACTGCTCTATAGCCGAAGGCATCTCACTCGACAAGATATCCGCCTCACATGCGTACAGATCACCGTACCCTGCACAGACGTCCCATCCAACAGCCGCATTAAATGCGGCCACATGCGGCTGCCAGCGCCAACCAGTTGAGGTGACCCCTCGGCCAATGAGCGCTTGACACGTGTCCCTGTCCGGCATTTATTGCTACTATAAATAGCACCCCATTTCCCCATTTGTAACCACGCTGAAAACGCTCCACATTTATAATACACTCTCTCTCTCTACATTTGCTTGCTCTGACTTCTCTCTAAGTTATTCCCCGCAATAACCCTTCGGATATATACCCCCGGGTAGACTATCCATCACCTTCTTAAGTATGTTTTGTCTATTCTTTATTGTGCACACAAAGTTATTTAATAGACATACATAATACCCTAAGTTTAATGTCATTTGGCTTATATTAATCCTTATACTCTTTAAGAAGTGTCAACGTATGATTAATGGGGGTCCCGGGTTATATTGACCCGTTAGACTGTATTTGTTTGCTTTGATATTATTATGGAGTAAGATGAATTTTTTTTGGCCAAAACTTACTTTAACTTATGTATAAATGATCTCAAGGTCAAGTGGGAGAATGTTGGAAAATATTCCATTTAAACGCCTTTGGACCATTTATAAAAATTTAATATATATTGGGGACATTTATGTCTTACAATTAAATTTGCCATATGACAGATTTGATCCCTGTATTTATGTATAGTTAACATATGATGAGTATGTTTTAACATTAAATAATACATAAGGGACCAAAAGAGTTTCTCTTTGATACAATATATAAAAGTACACGCTCATTCCAACTCTTACGACAAAAGGGAAAAGACGTGTTTCTTCCTAAGGGTCTCGAGAACACCATTATAAAGAGACCCAAGGGAGACTTAGAAATCCATCGATTTGTAGTTTGTATCCTTAGAGAATCTACACATCAATGGCTTCATCTTCTACGGCACCATCAACGTTCGGTTTCTCCTCAACCGGTTAGTGTTCTTATTGTTTGATTCTATGAATTTTATCATGTTTAGTGAGATTAGATCCTATTTGGGACTGAATTTCTCAACAACATTTGCTTTGTGATGCGCCCAACACATGGCATTTATATCCTGACGGGTGTGCAAGCGTTGATCATTGTTAAAACACATCACTCCACACATGAAGTATGCATTGCTCTCAACTTAGAGGATTATTACACTACTCCACTATATACATGAATAATTCCATAGACACGTGAATAGAACATACCAAATGGTTTCTCGATTGGGTGTGCCAATATTTTCAAAAATTTCTATGTGACCATTATGAATTGCTTGAATTCATAGTCAAGAAACCAACTACACTTTCAAAAAGTATGGTGCAATCCAAACACCAATCTTATCACATAATCACATATCATCGATATCTCATTCTGGATGATCATTAATTGGGGCCATTTTAAAACATTGTGTTATGTCACATAAGTTTCATTTATTTAGTGATAAAATATGCACCAACAGGAATACAAATATCATAAATGCGTAGGCAGTTGATTTCAAATATCACAAAACCTAAATGTGACCGAGTAGATGTATCTCTAAAGACATCCTTAATGTTAAATACGGAGTATGATGCACCATTACATAGAAGTTTAGTATAATGTACTAGAAGTAAATTGTGGCCGCATATCGAGACCATATATAAACTGAATGCAAGATGTTCATTATGATTTGTTACAGCAGCAATTAAATATAAGTTGTTAAATGTTAACTATAGGTAAGGGAGTGAGAGATTGAGCATGAAGGATTTGAGATCCTCATCATGAGCTGCAGCCCTATCAAGCGCGGTGCGGCCATCAGCATCTTTGACAGTGTAATCGGCACCCGCTGTGAGTAACTCTTGGATTTTAGGCTGGTCTCCCTCTGAAGCAGCCAGAAGTAGCAAAACATCGACGGGGTGGATATCTTGGTTCAACAGAGCCTCCATCTTATCATAAGACCCCTCTACTGCTAGCATACCCATATAGTTGAAGTACTGCATTAGAGTTTGAGAAATGGATAGCATTAAAGTGTTTATAATGGGATTTGTAGCTAGCAGAGTTTAGTAATAAATTTATTTATTCATAATAGCACACATACAATGCAATGCAATGCAATAGTAGAATCTACAAACGGAAAGCTTAGCTTTATAGGTGGTAAGTCCCATATATATCAGGCCACATAAGAATACATTATTGAGTAGTTAAGATGGATCAGATAGATAGATAGATAATGGTCATCATGTGCATATCTATGTATCCTTAGCACACCGGCAGGCAGGATCCTCATCACTGTTGCATCTCAACTTTAGATGTATGTAATATGTTTGATGATCCGATCCATAGTGTGGAATGAACTTCAAGCTAAGTATAAAATTTAATACTTTTACGAGTATTTTTAACATAGAACATTTTCATCATTGACGCTATTAACTTGTAAAGTCAAAGCTTGGCTAACCGGGAGACAGTTGAGAAGTATATAACCTCTCCCCTCCTTTAATCACTTTCTAAATCATCGTGCCTATCCAATCGGAGCCGAGTGTAATTAAATGAATGATTAATTAATTAATTAATTATATGAAATGGATCAGTTGCAGATCGTCGTAATTAATGATCGATCGGATCACGGAGTTACGTACGCACCTGTTCAACATCATCTCGATCAAAGTCATCTCGTGACTGCTGCTGCCTCCTACTACTCTTTCCGCCGCCGCCGAATCTGAACCAGCAACTTATTCTGGTGCGCCCACATGAGGGGCCGCCGCATCTTCCCCCCAAAAGCTCTGTTTTGAGCTTCGGCCACCTCCTTAATGAACAACAAGAAGAAGAAGGTATTAGCCGTGTCCGATGATGATGATGATGATGGATAATCATAGCTGCAGCAGCAGCCGCACTTGAAATTGAGGCCGCCGCCGCCATCCTTCCGTCTCTTTCACGCTCACTCCCTCACTCTCTTCTCGATCTTATCCTATCTCTCACCCACGCAATACTATACAACCCCCAAATGCCTTTCATTTCACTCCTATTATTACACCTCCACTGCCGGCCCGTTTGGCAGCACGAAAATCGGCTGTTCTGACGGATTCTGTTGAAATTTATGAAGTTCTGGCTGAAGTGACTGCATTGGTTCATTCTGCTGATACAAGAAAAAAATATTTTTAAGATATATTTTATTAATAAAATAAAGAAAAAATAATATGTAAATATAGCTAAAATGGTCATCTACAATAACTTCAGCCAATACAGCCAGAAAAGCAACTTCAACCTTACTTCTTCGGCTTATTACACAATTCAGCGCACGAAAGCAAAATTTACGTGTTTGGTAAACAAGTTGACTGATAAGCCTGATAAGCCGAAAATGAGGGTTGCCAAACGGTCTCTAATTATCAAGTATTACCAAGTACTTATTTTTTTTTTAAAATGAGAAAATTGTCAGATAGGTCCCTGTATTTTTATGAAAAGTCAACTAGTTCCGAAGTTTTTCGTGAATCATGTGAGTGCATGAAATATTTAATAGTTAATATTAATTAGGAATCATGATGTATTTTGGAAACTCCTTATTATTATAAATACATCTCTCAGGACTCTAATTAGGGTAACCTGTGCTAATTATTCACATGGTATCACGAGCTTAAAAGCCTAAAAAAATATGTTTCACGTCTTCAACGTCGCCGCTACCACCGTCTCCGCTGCGGGTCAGCCAGCCAGCACCGTCGTTGAGACATCAACCACGACCGACTTCAGCATCTCCTCTCCCTTGTCGGTCAGCACGGTCCTCTCCTCCCGCGCCACTTTCTCCTCCAGCTTCGCCATCTCCGGTGTGTCGCAGCTGATTTTTACTGTCGCTCCGTCCATGGCTTCTATGATGTGGTGCTCACCCACGCGTCCTCCCTTCTTCCAGAATCTGTATGCTTCTTCTCCGTGGCAGATGTCCAGATCAGAGCCGTAGCAGCCACTCGCTCCTCCAACGCTGCAGCCAGCTTTCAGTTCTTCGGTTCAACATTCACTGGCTCTCCGATAATTGCTCGTCCTCCTGAGTCCTCTATTTTTGGTGGTCCCATGGCTTCGTTGGTACAATCTCTTACTCATATCTCTCATGTAAGTCAAATTGTGACCATTAAATTAAAGGTCGTGGAAGATTATTTAACTTGATGCACTCAATTTGAATCGTTCTTAGTTTCACAAGGATTGTTTGGTATGCTTGATGGGTCTATTCCCGTTCCCCCAATGTATACTGTTTATTTCAATAATCATGAGGTGCCCAACACTGAATATTATCATTGCCTAAGGGTAGATCAAACTATCCATTCTTGGTTATTTGCTACCCTTACTCGTGATGTATTAGTTGATGTGCATGATCTTAAACACTCTTTTGGGATATGGGATAGATTACAAACTCGATTCATGTCTGCTAGTTTACCTCGTTGAATGGAGTTGAAGTGTGAGTTATCTAATCTTAAAAAGAGGGAAAATCAATATATGGAACACTATCTCCGGGATATTAAAAATTTGGTTGATGCTCTAGCTGCTGTTAATTCTCCTATTTCGGAGAAAGATTTACTCCAATCCATTATTTCGGGTTTGGGTCCAAAGCATGAATCATTGGTTGGTACGGTTATGCTATTTCCCGATCAATTTCCTTTTGATGTGCTACATCCTCGCCTTATGGAGGCCGAACAACGGGTTTTGTTTAATCATCAACGAGCTTCCACCAGCATGCATCAAGCCTTTGGTGTCGTAGGACAGCAGGCACTGCAACAAGCATACGCTCCCCAAGGCAGGGGTGGCCACGGCAGAGGGGCACAAGGCCACGGGCACCATAACTACGGCCAGCAGAACTATGGGCCGCTGCACAATGCCCGGCAGTTTTCCGGTGCAGCTCAGCTGGCACCTGCAGCAGGCCAGCAGTTCGGCCAACAGGTCCAGCCCGGTCCATCGCATCGAGCAGCCTCATCCTCTTCTGGCACTTCAGGTTCTGCTAGTATATCTGTTTTGTCCAGTTTAAATGATAATCCCTACTTTATTTGTGGCACTAACTCTAGCACTGTAGGCTTTTCATCTTCTTAGAGAATTCTTGGTTCTGTTCCACCGCCCGTTGTTTGTCCGATATGTTTCTCTACAGGTCACTCTGCTCTTCATTGTCCGTCTCGGTTTAGTCAGAACTCCGCCCCTGCACTGTTGACCTCAAATAATGATGTTACTACCTCTTTATGGTTTTCGGACTCAGGTACCTCTGCTCATATAACACCCACGGAAGATTTTTTAGTTAATAAATTTCCTTATACCGGATCACATTCTATTAGTGTTGCTAATGGTTCTAAACTACCTATAGCTAATAATGGTAATATTTTGTTATCTTCCTCTAGCCGTCCACTTACCTTAAAATCTTTTTATCATGTGCCTTAGATAAAATTTAATTTATTATCTATTCAGAAACTTTGTGCTGATAACAACTGTGTTGTAATTTTTTATAAAAATTTCTTTTTTATTACGCACAAAAATTCGGGGGCGGTCCTTCTTCAAGCACTCAGTAAAGGCCATCTTTATCCAGTCAGTCTCAGTCATGCATCATCACTTGCTCTATCTTCCGTCTCCACTTCTAGGTCTTTGTGGCATCGTAGATTAGGCCATTGTGACGAGTCCGTTTTACGTCTTTTAAGTAGTCAGCTCTAATTTTTCTCATGATTGTATTTCTTGCCGACTAGGCAAATCACAACGATTACCTTTCTCAAATTCTAGTCATTCTTGTTTTGAACCTCTTCAACTTATTCATTCTGATTTTGGCAATCACATGTTTTATCCAATTTGGGATTTAAATATTATGTTTGCTCTATAGATTATTTTTCTCGCTTTACTTGGCTGTATCCGATGCGCCGAAAAGATGAATTCTTTATTCACTAAAAATTATAAAGCTCTAGTTGAAAATCTTTTTAAAACTAGAATTAAAAATTTTCAAAGTGATGGAGGGGGTGAATTTGTTAATTTTATTATGCACCATTTTTTTAATACTCATGGCATTTATTTTCACAAGTCTTGTCATGACACTCCCCAACAAAATGGGGTTGGTGAAAGAAGCATAAACATTTATTGGAATTAACTAGGACCATACTTCGTGAAACCTCAATTCCTAGCACCTTTTGGGTTGATGCACTTCTTACGGCTTAATATATTATTAACCGTTTACCTACTCCTCTTCTTTTCATTTTCTCTCCCTCCGAAAAACTTTTTCACAAATCCCCTGACTATTCTTTTCTACGTGTGTTTGGGTGCTCTTGTTTACCAAATATTTCTGCTTCATCATCCAATAAACTTTCTGCCCGCTCTATTCACTGTGTATTTCTTGACTATGTATCTGAGTATAAGAGATATCGTTGTCGTGAGCCTAAGTCTGATCGGGTTTACATAAGTCGTCATGACATTCTTTCTTTTAATTTTCTATTTTTTTGAAGTTTTTTAATGAAATAATGGCCCTAATATTACTTCTAGACTAGAGATGTCATGGACATAAATATGACTGTTTTATTTGGATAAAAAAGTGATTAGATGATATTTAATACTCTAAGCTAAATACCAATTCAAATAACAATAATACTCAAGCTACCGCACCACATACGGAATATCTAAAGCAGCCAAGCAATCTCTCAAGGAGTCATGCTAACCCAAATTAAAATAGGAGATTTCTCAAAATAGGAGTAAATGGAGTTTGTAATTTCAAAATAGGACTACTATGTTTTACTGTCATCTTGTAGGCGTGACTGCCAAATAGTTGCAATACAGTGCATTTAACATGACAATATTAATTATAATTAATGACAGTATTTTTCATACATGGCAATAACAACTCCTATTTCGGGAAGAAAAACATAGTTGTCCTGTTTTGGAATTTCAAACCTCATTTACTCCTATTTTGGGTAATTTCCCAATTAAAATTCACACTATCCATACGGAATATCTCAACCAGTCACGCCAGAACTCTGCCACCGCCGCCTATTGCAACACACCAGTCGCTACCTTGCTATCGCGTGTCGCGCCCCCATGGCGAATCTGTCCCTTTTCATGGTAATATGAATCGGGGAGGTTATGATCACGTGGTAGCATCCCGCCTACTGACTGCAAGACTCTAGTCATGCAAGTTTCAGGGAGACTGTATTCAGCTTTTATGTTCATAAACTCTGTAACGGCAGATAGCTGAGAGTATCCCTCACAATCAGCATACAGGGGTTGATCGACTGCTTTTAAAACATCTTGAAATCTTTCAGCTAAACCTTCATCTACATAAGGTTGATAAAATATCGTATTTTCATCCTCATCTGGTTGATACGATGTCGAGGCTTCAGGAGGATCGTTAGATGGTTGTGGGGGATTGAACTGAGACATCGATGCATCGTATGCGTCATACACCATACATTGCTCCCATCTCATTTCAGCAGGGTCTCCCCACACACTCATCTCTGCAGGGACGTTACGAGACGAACCTACCGTTTGTGTTAAAACAGATGGATCCAAAGGTTCGCCATGAGAAATCCAATTATAATAATAGGGAACGAAACCGTCCGCGTACAAATCCCACGCAACTTCGTATGAGTGTTTAAATTTGAGATTTTTACACTTTGAACATAGACATTTGATTTTATCATCACTCATATAAGCTGGGTGTTCAAGTGCGAATTTAATAAACTCGTCAACTCCTTCAAGAAAATTTGATTGCATTCCGTACAATACCGCATGTTTATCATACATCCAAATTCTATTTTGTCTATACATTATGCATGAATATTATAATAAAAAAATTATACAGGTTAAAAACTCTAAATTATAAACATTACCAACATATGTGGAGTATTATTAATATATTAAATTTCACTAATTACAGTTCAATGCAATTAATTCACTAGATGAACTAATATGTTCATATAATATCATTAATCATTTCAATTATTAACTAATAACCAATATTATGATTTCAACGCTAAATACACTAAATTATTACGTTAATGGCATTAATTAATTCATAAACATTAACAATAATTTTTTATGTGTACGAACATTTATATATTAAATTTCACTAAAATTCTTTTTAAATTTAACTAACGTCCAATTAATATTATTAAACTATAAACATGCACAATATGTTAATCACATTTAATCCACAATACTAAAATTATCAACATCTTAATCTTATTAATAATGCACATTTAACAATTCACTAAATTAAATAATATGAGCAAATCCAATAATTTGAGCATATATATATATATATATATATATATATATATATATATATATAAACTCATTTAAATTAAATAATACTTAAATTTAACTAATATTATAAATTTTTTACCTAATTTACGTAATTCACAATCATAATTCATCATACTTGAGTAATGTTTCAATTAACTAACCCTAATTTAAATCATTATAAATCCTAAATTAGACATTAACAATAATTGCTAATAAATAAATCATATAATTATATTTAACCATATATAAACTCATTTGAATTAAATAATACACTTACATTTAACTAATATCATCTATAAATTAACTAATTTACGTAATTTTAATTAAATACAACTTAATTAACCCTATGTTTAAATTACACCTACGTTTAACTAATTTTAAGGAATTTATTTCGTTAATTAATTAACAACCTTTTTTAAAATGCATTTAATTTAAATTTAACTAATATTAACAAAAGTTTAACTAATTTAGCTAATTAATTAATTTAATTTAATGCGTCACTACGATTAAACCTATGTTTAAGTAACTAATTTTTCACTAAATTAAATGAAATTGACATATATATAATTCGTTACTTAATTAATAATCTCTCTAATTTAATAATTTATTACACTTAAAATGAACCATCTAATTCATACAAAAAAATATATAATTCAAATTACATACCTTATCTGCATAAACAGGGAAAATGATATAAGATGACTAGATTACATCCTTTAATTCTATATGGAATAGCTTGTGTGGTTTTGTTGAATGAAGCCGAGCCGCATATATAAAACATTTAGTCATGGATGTAGTCACGGATGTGTCCGTGACTAAGTAGTTTCGTACGATTTATCGGTACACTTTAACTTTGGAACGTTGAAAAAATTAATTTTTGATCTTTTCACGGAATTATCCGTGATTAAGTTTAGTAACGGAATTAGTCACGGAGTCGTCCGTGACTAATTTCAAATTTAAAAAAAAAAAACCGCCGGAGGCAAAATTGGGTTGGCCGGAATAGGTTAGTCACGGACGTAGTCACGGACGTAGTCACGGACGTAGTCACGGACGTAGTCACGGTCGTATCCGTGACTATTTTTTTTAAACAATCTGTGACCAGCCCATGATTAGAACCGTGACTAACTAGTCACCGATAACGTCTGTGACTACAAGGGAATTTTTTTGTAGTGAATGCCAAACATTGACGAATGATCTCATACTTATTATTATGAGCAACCTGCGCACATTCTAACAATATTTTAACAACAAACACATACTACGTACAAAATACCTTTTTCCCTCCTTGAAGTACCTATTTTATCTTTAACAAATAGGTCCTTGGAATATTAAAAATGTGCAGACATGTTTTTAATTATTCTATAATTTATACTCCATTAATCTTTATTTTGAAACATTTTTTGTTACAATAAGTTAATTTTATAATTGGAAGATACAAAGCACAGGTCCGCGATCCAGAATTGAACGTTCTCCTATTATTTGTTATTTTCTTCGAATCTTAAAAAGTATAACACCTTTAATTTGTTTGTAGAAGACATGTGAAATTAAAATAACAGGCAAAATTTAAATTTTGAATTTAGGAAAATATAATTCTTGATTATTGTGTATGGATAAATAAAAAACGTGCAAACATGGAATAATTTACAGTACACTGGAGTGGTATACCCAAACTCACAAAGACTTAAATTTGTCCCTCCCTCCCACCCCTTAGCTTGCTTGCCAAGATATTACATTTACTCTGAGATGAAGAACTAAAATTATACAGTACTTTAAGCGGTAAAAACAAAGTGTGGGCCGGGTATCATTTAGCCTATACCTGTGCGGGCAAACTTGAAAACATATATATAGAACAATGAAAACGAAGCCGCATGGGGGGAGGCACTTAATTATCGAGATAAGCTATACGACAATTATTCTTTCTTCATGGCAAACCAAAGGTAATTCTGTCCGGACTAGCTACCATCTTTATTACTTAGTAAAGAACGTTGATTCAACACCTTATTCACCCTGCCAGAACAAATGGTTACAATACATCTATATGTGCTTAAACCTGAACATTCTTATTAATCAGAATTCTTACTAGAGTTGCAAATGATTTTTGAGAGCAGAATTTCATAGCAAGAGCTTATTTATAACCTTGTTATTGAGGGCATTCTTGAGATAAATATTTGGGTAACCTTCGAGAAATATTTCTTTTGAGGTAGATTGTATGGTACCCATAAGGTATCGTACCTTTGTCCACATGGACCAATCAAATGCACGGTAGGTACTGTACCCCATTTTTTAAAATGGGTGCATCCAGGTGTCGGAGCTTACGCTCCCATAATTCTGGAGTCTATGAACTACCCTCCAAAGCCCCTAGACAGTTAAATCCGGATCTGATCACAGTCAGCCTCGTCAGTACTGGCTCCAAAGGACCAATCCAGTAGGACTTACATCACCTTTCAGGCTGCTGCTCCCACCACACGAACACGCTACCTTCACTATCATCCTCTCCCTTCTCATCCGCTGAGCACTCCGTGAAGATAGGAAGAATCATTGGAAGCAAGACCTCCTTCATTTCCCCTTGACGGGAATTGAACCCAAGACCTCCCACGAAGTAGAGACTTGGGGGTGGATGGTCATCCGACTACCCACCTTCCGAACCTTCTTTTGATTATATGTACAGAGTATAATATTGAAGTGGTGTGTTGTCATATGCAACACATGCCTAAGTAACATGAGGAAAGGCCCCGGGAGAACCAAGTGGTTGATGGGACTATAGAGAACTTCTATATTTAAAATTTAATTCAAACAAATTTTGTCCATTCACTCTGTACTTTTTTATTTCAATGCGTGTGTAATACGTCCGCTTGTGCATATAGAGAACTGTTCGATTGAACTTCACACGAATTCAAACATCAGTTCACATTTTACACGCTAACTTATTTATTTTTATTTGCAATTTATGAAGTGAGTCTTGATGTTGACAGTTTACACGCTACCTTATTTATGTTCTTATTTCAAATAAAACTTATACACACACCCATATATATAATTCAATTCTATTCTATCTAAACACCAAATTGATATTAATATTAAATCTTCTAAAAAATATATATCAATAATTAATAATAATATAATTATAATTTTGATAACATAATGTCAAGACTAAAACCAATAATATAAAACACCTAACCTAACATTTGCTATCAGAACTGAACCATTAAACCTAGTTTACTACTAACAAAAAACAAAAGTGAACGAAGCGGACGACACGGAACAGAGCATGAACAGAGAAGAGACAAAGAAAATGAAGAGGAACAGTGATTTAAAGCCGACGAAGCAGGGAAGCTTAACGCTGCAGGTAACGTTTGGGCTTCATCGTGAGGCATCGATGTTTACTTTTTTTTAAACTCGCCGTTCCAGACATCAGTCCGCCTTTCTTTCCCGTTTTTTGTTCTAAGAAATCACAACTCGATTAAATCGACGGTTCGTACGAGTTACGTTTCTACTCGTCGATCCGGCGATCCCAGGCCTATTTCCGATCCTAGCAGCCATCCAACTCGCCCTCCCTTTTCTGATCGTAAAATCGTACGATTCAGCGAGTTAGAAGGCGATCTTAACAATCTTGATAAGGATGGTCATAATGTGTGATGGAGTATATAGCGCGGACCCCCCAGTCCACATACTCCTGCTACAGCGAACATGCCCAACATGCATAGGCGGCTAAGATACGATGGCCCAGGTAGGGGACAACCCATCCCCCACAAGGAAAGCCCTTCGGCCCAAGGGCCGAAAGCACCAAAATCAGGGCCTCAGTCTCATCACAGACACATCTCTCTGCTCGACGCTCCTCAGTGCCCAACCACCGCATTTAATGTTGTGCCACATGCCAGCGCCCGCATTTAATTGACCCAAATTAATTTAATGACTAAATTGAAACTGATGGGACCCATATTAACATTTCCTTTTGATAAGGTTCAACAATCTTCATAAGTGACCCAAAAGATTACATCATCCAAAGGAAACCCAATAAGATGCAAAATAGTCTAGATAGCATTTAAAGCTTTAATAATATTGATGGAGTATATGGGTCTGAGCCCCAGGACCCACATACTCGGAAGAACAGAGCACAAGACAGAGTGGCGCCCTCGTCGGCCAAACGCCCTCGTCGGCCGAGAGGAAGCCAACCCGGATCATGATCCCGAGTCCAAGGAACCCGGGTGCCCCCGTCGGCCGTGCCCTCGTCGGCCGTGCCCTCGTCGGCCACGACCTCGTCGGCCACGAGGACCTCCCAGAATCGGATCCTACACTTACTCACTTATACAGCCCATTAGTGGCTTTGTATTCGGCCCAGTAGCGGTCCAGTTGTAAATGGGCCTCCCAAGCCCAAGGCTTGGGAGCCCAACCCTAATTTTCTCTATAAATACTCCCCTTGGGAGTAGTTATAGGGGGGACAAAAATTCATTCTATTGAAGCATATTATTGCACTTCTCTCTCTAGCTCTCACTTCTCTCTAGAATCTAGGAGTTAATACTCTATCATTTGGTGCTTTCATTGAGAGCTAGAACAATCAAGTTAGCACCCTTCGTCGCTACCAAGCGCAACTAACCACTGATCATGGGGAGAACTAAGTCAAACCGCAACCTCGTCAGCAAAGTCATCCCTGAGGACCAAGAGCCCAGGGAGCACGATGAGGACGCCACGGCCGACCAGGTCGGCGGAGGGGACCTCTTCCAGGAGGCCTTCAACCTCACGACGGACCTCCGCAACCAACTCAACGGCGGAGTCCCCGACGCCCGCCTCGGCCTGGAAAAGAAACGAGCTGAGAAAGCGGACCACGCCCCGGCCCAGCCTATGGCCGCGGCCTCTCCGTCCGTAGATCCTCAGGTCCAGGCCGCACTATCGGTCATCATCGCCAGCTTGGCTCAGAATCCCACCGTCCTCAGCGCACTCTTGCCAAGGACCGGGGGAAACGTCACTCCACCTCCTCATCCCCAACCCCTGGCCGACCAGATAGGCAACAATGAGGGGGTTGTGGCCCAGGACACGGCGTCGTCCCACTCCCACCCTGCTTCCCCTTTTCGGCCCGGGCAGACCCCAGCGCGTGGAAAAGCCTCTGACTTCGATAGGCTAGGTGACACGCGCCGTCGTCCGGTTTCGGAGAGGACGGCGGGACGGATTGGTGATCCTCGTCCTGGCTCGCCAAGGGAGAGTTTGGGGTCTGTGTCCCGGACAGCGGACCAGCCCCGCCCGGACAAGGGCAAGGGGAAGTTGCACGAGGATGACGTGCGTCACCAGATCAACGCGGCTCACAACGAGCGCCGGAGGAACCAGCCGGGTGCCGTCGCAGCCGACGGGGACCCCCGGGACGAGGTCATCGCCCAGCTGGAAAGGAGGTTGGCTCAGATGGAGGCCAAGCAGTCGGCCAACGTCCCTACGGCCGGCGCCTCCAACGACCCCGGCCTCAACGCGCTCATGAACAAAGTCAGCGCCCTGGAGAGGGAGCTGGCCGAAGGGCGGGGTGACCCCATCATCCAGGTCAAGACTAGGACCCCTTTCACCAATAGGGTCCTCTCGGCCCCCATCCCTGAGAAGTACAGGGGGAACGCCATCAAGTCCTACGATGGCCGATCAGACCCCCAGGAGCACTTCAGCCGTTATCAAAACAACATGCTGATGGTGAACGCGTCCGACGAATACCTCTGCCGTTGGTTCCTCTCTACTCTCGAGGGGCCAGCGTACGAGTGGTTCAACGGGCTGCCAGAGGGAAGCATTGACTCATGGCAAGATCTCGCCCAGCGCTTCCTCACTCACTTTGCTGGGAGGAAGCGCGCCAAGAAGTATTTCACCCACCTCCTCTCCGTCAAACAGCAGCACGAGGAGTCCCTCCGGTCATTCATCGACCGGTGGACGAGGGAGACCGAGGAGGTCGAGGGGGCCGATGAGCGCACCCTCCTCGCCTTGTACCAGGGAGCCCTCCGCAGCTCCCCGTACGCCAGGAGCCTCATCACTGACCCCCCGAGGTCGTACGCCAAGGCGCTCCAACGCGGAGGCTTGTATGCCGACGACGACGAGCTCCACAATCACAAGAGAGAGGGGGGCCATCCCCCCAAGAAGACAAATCCTTCGCCGGCCTCGGGTCCGTCCCCGGCCGGCCAGGGTGCCCAGGGCCGCCACGGCTCTGGTGGACAAAGTAAGAAAGACCGCCACTGGCGGCCGAGGCTGGAACGGCCGGGGGTAGCCCTCACCCACCCGGTTGGCACCATCCTCGATTATGCCGAGAAGCACGGCCTCAGCGAGCAGGCTCCTCGGCCGGCCGAGGAGGTCCTGGCCATCCAACAGGGCGGCACGTATTGCCGGTTCCACAAGAACTCGTCGCACAACACCGACGATTGCATCACATTAAAGAAGGCCATCGAGCGTCTTATTCGCCAGGGGGAACTCTCCCAGTTTGTCAAAGGTGGCCCACGTAAAAACACTTGGGTAAACACCGGCAAACGTGGGGGCGAACCCTCTGCGAAGAAGCGCGAGATTGGTAGACTCAGCGACGACGAGGACTTCGAGGAGCCTCCGCCGAAGAAAAATCACATCCACCTCATCGTGGGCGGGAACACTGGGGGGGACTCCGCCACTCAGAGGAAGAAATGGGCCCAATCCCTTTACATTGGAGAGGTGTCCCACATTCCCCCTCAGCCGAAGAAGCAACGAACGGAGGCGATCACCTTCACCAACAAGGATCTGCCTCCGGGTACGGAGTCACACAGGGACGCCCTCGTCATCCGATGTGAGATCGGTGACTCCATCATCCACCGCACTTACATCGATACGGGGAGCTCCGTCAACGTGATGTACCTAGACACCTTCAAGCAGCTGAAACTGGACAGAGCTCTGCTGAAGCCGATCAAGACCCCGTTATCCGGCTTCACCGGGGACTCTATCGACGCCGAGGGCACGATAGTCCTCCCCGTGGAAGTCGGTGACGGCCCCCACCATGCCAAAATTGACATGGAGTTCATGGTGGTCAACCTCCAGTGCGCCCATAACTTGATCTTGGGCCGGCCTGCGCTGGAGGACTTGGAGGCCATCATCTCCATGAAGCACCTATGCTTGAAGTTCCCCACCAGCGACGGCATCGGCTACGCCAGAGGAAATCAGAGGATAGCCAGAGCTTGCTACCTCAAGCTGACGAGGCCGGCCGAAAGGGAGGGACAGCGGATAGATACCATCACGGCCGCCGCCGCCATGGACGAGGAGAGGCCACATGCGGAGCCAGCCGAGGAGGTCGAGGAAATCCCTCTGGATACCTCCCGGCCGGAGCGGGTTCTCAGGGTCGGAAAGCAACTCCCCCAGGACCAGCGAGACGCCATCCTCCTCGTCCTACGGTCATACGCCGTTGTCTTCGCGTGGGGCCCGGACGATATGCCCGGCATCAGCCGCCAGGTGATCACTCACCGGCTGACCGTCGATCCGGCCTCCGCGCCCGTCAAACAGAAGAGGCGCTACTTGTCCGCTGACAGGCGGGACTTCGTCAAAGGGGAGGTCGCCATGCTCCTATCAATCAAACATATCGAAGAGGTGAAGTACCCAACATGGTTGGCCAACGTCGTCCTCGCACAGAAGCCGCCGACGTTCAGAATGTGTGTTGACTACACTGACCTGAACAAGGCGTGCCCCATGGACCCGTTCCCTCTCCCCAACATCGATCAGCTGGTGGACGAGACGGCGGGGTGCGAGTTGATGTCGTTCCTCGACGCTTTCAGAGGGTACCACCAGATCTCCATGCATGAAGGGGACGCCGAGAAGACGGCATTCATGACCCCAGAGGGAATCTTTTGCTACCTCGTCATGGCCTTCGGACTCAAAAACTCCGGCGCCACCTACACTAGGATGGTGGCCAAAATCTTCAGAGCGGTCCTTGGCCGGACGATGGAGGCGTACGTCGACGACATGATCGTCAAGAGCAGGCAGGCCACCTCCCACGCCGACGACCTCCGGGAAATCTTTGAAATCATGAAGGAGTTCAGGCTCCGCCTTAACCCCAAGAAGTGCGCCTTCGGCGTCCAGGGCGGCAAATTCCTTGGCTACATGGTCAGCCGGAGAGGCATCGAGATAAACCCAGAGAAGACGCAGGCCATCATCAACATGGAGCCGCCCCGCAACGTCAAGGAGGTACAACGACTGACGGGGCGCCTGGCGGCCTTGAACCGGTTCCTCTCCAGGTCAGCGGAGAAGGCACTCCCCTTCTTCCAGATCATGCGCAAGGCAAACAGCTTCAAGTGGACGACGGAGTGCCAGGAAGCATTCGACGAATTGAAAAGGTACCTGTCGTCCCCACCCGTACTCTCCAAGCCCAAAGCCGGCGAAACCCTCTTCCTGTACTTAGGGGTGAGCACGTCAGCCATCAGCTCCGTGCTCATCCGTGAGGACGAAGGAGTGCAGAAGGCCATCTTCTACATCAGCAAGACACTTAGGGAGGCCGAGCTCAGGTACTCCCCCATTGAGAAGACGGTGCTGGCCATCGTCCACACTGTGAAGAAGCTGGGGCACTATTTCCAAGCCCACACCGTCCATGTGCTGACCCAGCAGCCTCTCGGCGCGCTCATGAGGAGCCCCACTAGCTCCTCGAGGATGGTGAAATGGGCGATCTTCCTCAGTCAGTTTCAAATTGAGATCAAGCCAAGGCCATCTATCAAAGGGCAAGCCTTGGCCGACTTCGTCATCGAATGCACAGCAAGGGAGACGGCCGTCGCCAACCCCGGGCCGGAGCCGGACGACACGTGGACCTTGTTCACTGACGGCTCGTCGGCCGCGAAATCATGCGGCGGCGGCGGCGTCCTCATATCCCCTGAAGGATTCAGAGCCTACTATGCCATCCGCTTCAACTTCAGGGTATCAAACAACGAAGCTGAGTATGAGACCCTCCTCAGCGGTCTCAGACTCGCCGCCGGCCTCAAGGCCAAGCACCTCAGAATCAAGTGCGACTCCAAGCTGGTAGTGGGCCAGGTGGAGGGATCGTACGAAGCAAAGGAAGGCCGGATGAAACAGTACAAACAAGCGACGGAGGAATTGCTGAAAGCGTTCGAAACCCATGAGATCACTCAGATCCCAAGGGTCGAGAACGCCGAAGCCGACATCCTCTCCAAGCTCAGCTCGGACACCCCGGAGCACATCTCCCAATTGGCCAAGATCGAGGAGTTGAGCATGTCCAGCATCCACGCCAGCCCCGTCTTGTGCGTCCGACAGCGACCAGAGGACTGGATCTCCGACATCGCCACCTTCATCACAACGGGGGAGCTGCCCCCGGACGAGGAGAGGGCCAAACTTGCCAAACTCAGGGCCCCAAGCTACACCATCGAAGATGGCAAACTCTACAAACGGTCCTACAATGGCACTCTCCTCCGATGCCTGCACCAGGATGAGGCCGATACCGCCATGGAAGAAGTTCACTGTGGCGTCTGCTCCTCACACCAGGGTCCCTTCAGCATGTCCAGGCGTCTCGTCGTCCAGGGCTTCTTCTGGCCGACGATGGCACGGGACTGCGCTGACCTGACCAGGAAGTGCACCACATGCCAGGTACTCCAGAAAGCCCCTGGTCGGCCAGCTGTCAACTACGCCCCTGTCAGCACCGCAATTCCATTCTCTAGATGGGGGATTGACCTGGTCGGCCCCCTGCCCAGAGCCGCCGGAAATAACCGCTACATCATCGTCGCCGTCGACTACTTCACCAAGTGGGTCGAGGCGGAACCCTTGGCCAGCATCACGGGGGCCAGATGCCAAAGATTTGTTTACAAGAACATCATTACACGCCTTGGCGTCCCCCAGGAGATTATATCAGACAACGGCACCCAATTCGAGGCAGCCCCTTTCCAGGAGCTCCTCCGGGAGTTTGGGGTGAGGCACCGCTTCTCCTCCGTTGCCTATCCTCAGGGCAACGGGCAGGTCGAGAACGCCAACAGAACAATAATGGAGGGGCTGAAGAAGAACCTCCAGGCCGCCGGAGGTAGTTGGGTCGACGAGCTCCCCAACATCCTGTGGTGCTACAGAACCACGCCGAGGAGGGCGACAGGCGAAACACCTTTCGCCCTATGCTACGGCTTTGAGGCGAAGGCGCCCACGGAGGTAGCCATCCCCAGCCGGCGAGTAGAGCAATATGAGCCTGACACCAACGAAGAGAACATGAAGATTGACCTACACCTGGTTGATGAGAGGCGTGAGCAAGCTTACGTCCGAGCAGAGAACTACCGGCGTCAAGTGAAATCATACTATGACGCCAAGGTACGTTCCCGGGAATTTCAGGTGGGGGACTACGTCCTCCGCCGAAGGGAAGCAAGCCAGCCGACAGAGGGTGGCAAGCTAGCATTGAAGTACGAAGGGCCCTACATCGTCAGTGCCGTGGTCAAACCCGGCACCTACAAACTTAAACGACCGAATGGGTCCAATGTACCACGAACATGGAATGTACATCATCTGGTGAAGTTTTATCAGTAATCCGAAGGAGGTGTAGACGGCGAAGCCCTCACCCCTTAACGGGTTACTGATTGAACGCCACCCTCGGCCTCGAGCCACTTATGAATAAAATCATGTTCTGATTTTTTCTCTGGAATTTAAAGTAAAAACATTAGCAGGTGCCCTCGTCGGCCACCTTAGAGCGAAAGGCTCAGGTCTGGCCGACATGGCCCCTTGCATTTGCAGCCTACGAGCGACAAGCTCAGGCACTCCATTGTACTTTGTATCAGCAAAGGGCTCAGGCCTAGCTGAGAGAGCACATCGTCCTAGCCCCGTAAACCTAGAAGTGAAACGCTCAGGTATGGCCGACGATGTCCCCAGGACGAGGGGCCCGCAAACGGCCCACGTCTTGAAACGGGAAGCTCACCGCGTCGTACACGCGCCAGATCGCAGGACGACAGGCCTGAAATCATGGCCGAGGTGACAAAATCCCAAAACTCAGGGATGGGCAACGACAGCCGTTGGAAACCGACCAAAAGTCTAGCCCGCGTCATAAATAGGCGACGGGACCCGCCCTGAGACCACGGACGTTATATACGAAGTCCGAACCGGCCGAAGGACGAGCACACCCTTCGGCCGAAGCCTGAAAGAAGGATACCCCCCGAAACGAAAAAAAAAAAACATACAAGGGAAAAAGAGGGAAGCCGACGGCCGCGCACACTTGCCGGCCTCGAGCAATGAAAAAATAAAATCCCCAAAATTCAGGCCCATTTCGGCCAAGTACATATCAGTTGAACATAAGTTTAGTACCACTGACAGGCAGCATGGACGACACGTCAACGCACCACGAGGGAACAATCAAGGCCGATACACACGCCTTTAAAAACCCTAACCACATCGGTTGGGTGACACGCGAGAGGTGACCTTCATCGGCCATGGACCTTTGAGGCACCAACGCTGGGTATGAACCAAGGCATCGCAATCCTGAGGATGACCGGGCCGAAGCGGGCACAGCACCTCGGATGGCCGACGCAGGCACTGGAACCATAGCTAGCCGACGAATAGAGGACCATCTCCTTGGACAAGCTATTTTTTTGTCCAGCACCCTCATCGGCCACAAGCCAGACCTCGGCCGGCAGTGGCACCGCGAAGAAGTAAACGCCTAACATTTATACTTAGGAAATTATCTAAGTACTAAAATGGAGAAACTTTAGCCGAAGCGGGTACCAGTATACTACAAAGTCGTTAGCCACCTACACCTTCACATGTGTACTTATAAAAAATTAAAAGTCCACGAGACTATGGTGAAGGTGCCCTTATCGGCCAGAACACAGGGATACAAGCCGCCAACGGCCATGGCCAGATGTATCCAAGTCCAGGACGATGAGGACGCCAACGCTAAAACAGAACGGACACTACAGTCAAGGCTACAAACGGAAGCACCTAAAAGGAATCCAAAACACTTAGGAAATTGTCTGAAAAAATCCTAAGTGTTATGATGGCAAAGGAACACCGGTCAAGCCGACAAGGCCACCAGGCCGAAAGGAAAGCACCTAAGTGGATCCCAAAACACTTAGAAAATTTTTGAAAAATTCCTAAGTGTTATGAAACTACGTCCAAGCCGACGAAGCCACTAGGCCGTAAAGACGGGATCTACATGGACCCAAAAACACTTGGGGAATTTTTTCCCAAGTGTTATGACAGTAAATCAAAAAGGCATAGGCCGACCAGACTACTGGACGGGAAGGCCAACCTCACGGACGTAGCGGACACTCGCGGGTGACCCAAGTTATGACTTGATACTTAGACAATTTACAGAATTGAAATGACACAGCAAACAAGCACACAAAGGATTCAAGGCCGAACAGGACAGCAAAAATTTCCTCGATTGATAAAATTCATTACAATTGGAGGGCACTACGGCCATTACATAATTGGGCAAAAAAAATGAAAAGCTAACTACAATAGGGACTAGCCGATCAAGCCTCCGGGGCTGGCTCTTCAATCTCGTCGGCCCCCTCCTCATCGGCCTCAGCTTCCTGGCCGGCAGCGGCGCTGGTGGCATCATCCAAGAAATCGAACTCGGTATAGCCCGGCTCGCCGAGGCCGGAACTTTCTATGGGGGACTCCCGCTCCGACAGCGGAAGCGCGGCCTGCCCTTCGGGATCCTTCATCAGCTTTGGGAGCTTCAGGTTTCGTCTAGCCCATCCGGCCGTGTAATTCATGGCCTTCAACGCCCGGGATAGCCGCCGGTACAGGAGCCTTTGCATCCGCTCCTGCCCCAGGTTGTAGTAAACAGACATCTCCTGGCTGAAATACTCCCGGCCGGCAGGGGAGTTCATCCCCCAATTCTCCAGCCTGGCGGCCACCACCTCGTAACACCAGGGGAGCCTCTCATCGGCCTTCCACCCTTCGGCCAAGAACTTCTCAACAGCCTCATCGGCAGCCCTCACAACGGCGGCTTCGGCCTCAGCTTTCGCCTTGGCGGCCTCCTCGCTCCTGCGCTTCTCGGCCTCAAGCGCTCTACGGGACTCTGCGAGCTCCCTTTTGCTCTCTTCGAGCTGGACCAGGGCAACGTCCCTGGCCGCGACGGCCTCATCAGCTTTTGCCTGCAGCGCCTTGGCATCCTCCCGGAGCCGGTCAAGGCAAGCTACCGCCTCGTCGGCCGAGGCAGCCTTCTGCTCCAGTGCTTGCAGGCGGGCAATCTCCCAGTACTGCCTCTTATGGCTTTCCATAAGCATGAAGGCACTCTGCAGAAGAAAAACTAAGGTCAGGCAAAAACTCTACATAGCCGAAGAAAGACAAGGATATAAGGACAATCACTTACTTGGACGAGGAGATCCATGCCACCCTCGTAGATCTTCGGCTCCTCGAGCTTCTTCAGATGAGTCCGATCTTTGGACGGCATGGCCTTGGCCAGGACGACATGGCCGGGGACGAGCTCATTGAACACGCCCCCGCCGACGGGATACTCTATCACTTTCTGATAGGTAGCACCGGCAACCTCTTTGCCGGCCCTCTGCGTCCGTGGTTCCTGGACGAGAGGAAGCGCTGGGGCGGCACCATCAGCAACAGTAAGGTCCACGACGGGACCACCATCGCCCACGCTGGGGACGGTAAGCGTACCGGCCTCACTGGCAGGTGAAGGGGAAGGAGCCCTCTTCGTCTTCTTAGAGACGCTCACGCCGGCCTCGGTCAACTTCTTCTGGCCGTCAGTGGCCGGTCTCTTTTTCTTGGACGGGGCAGGCTTTGGGGCCGCATCTGCATTAGCCCCGCCCACACCGGCCGCGGCACGCCTGGCCGCTTCAGCCGCCTTAGCAGCAATCTCCTCGGCCGCTTTGGCCTTCGCAATCGCCATCATAGAACGGCGGTCCATGACAAAATCTACAAGGGAAAAGCACAAACAGATTAGTAAGGCAAAGGACAAAACGTAAAGACACAAAGCCGAAGAAGAATTACCATCGGCCTCAGCGAGAATGCCCAAAGGCGGGCCATCGGCCTCCTCAAAGTTGGTGGTCATCCTCGGCCAGAGTTGGAGGTCATCCTCCTTATCTCCATACAAGTGATATCTGAAGAAGCCGAGGGCCGTCATCTTGTATTCAGTGACGTAATCTTTCACGCTCCTCGGCCCCCCTTCCAGGAAAGCCTCCACCTGAGCGTCCAGAATAGAGCTCTTCGGCGGGTCATGAAGGTTGAACCTCCCGGTGTGGCCGAGGGAGGGGAACTCGGTGCCACTCTCACCAATGGACACAAACACGAACTTGCTCTTCCACCCATGAATGGACGTAGGCAAATCCGTGAAGCTCCTCTTCCTCGGCAGCTGTTGAAGAGTGGCATAGGCCGCACAGTTCTTGTGGCTTCCTCGGCCGATCTGGTACAAGTTCATGAATAAGGCCGTGGTCGGCCTGTAGCCCAACTCCTCACACCGAAGCAAGAAGCCCACTATCAAGGAATAACTGTTCGGCGTCAGCAGGGCCGGAGGAAGCCCCACCATGTCCAGATACTCGGTGACGAAGGGGTGAAGGGGGAACCTCAGCCCCTTAGCAAAACTCATCGGGTATACTCCGAAGTATCCCGGTGGCGGAAGTAGAACATGGTCCGTCGGCCTGGGTGCCCTAACCCGCCCGAACGGCCCCACGTACATCTGGGCGACAAGATAGTCGGCCTCACTGCTCTCCGGCTTAATCAGGAATATGTTGGTAAGGTCCAAGTAGGAGAGACCCGGCCCATTCTTCGGCCTCCTCACTCTCTTCGGCTTCGATGCGCCCTTCACGGCAGACACCGGCTTCGGGCACGGAACGGCAGCAGAGGTGGACGCCCCGTCCACCGCTCGGGACGCACCTACGTCCTCACCCTCTGAAGAGGAGGCGGACTCCTCGTCCTCGATCTCCTCGTCCATTAGCTCTACAGATTTGTAGGGGCTCAAACGCTCTATCTCCTCTTCAAACTCCTCGAGCACCTCGTAGTCAAGGGACCTCGTGGAGGGCTGGTCGTCGTAGGGGTAGTAGTCCTCGTTCAAACTCTTCATTACTACTACGGGCTTAAGGAGAACTTACGATCTAAGGGTGTTTAGATGCCTAACACTAGATCAACTACTTACGGAACAAAATATGAAAAGTGAGGAAGATCGTGATGAACACTAACCTCAAACAATGAAGAACACGAAGAACAGGCTTGGGAGTTTCTCTCTAGAAAATCGGCCAGCACTTCGACAAATTCAGAATGCAAATGTGATTCTTCGTCGGAGGGGAAGGGGTATTTATAGACCCCCCCACCAACGGTCACTACACGTGGCACTCACCAAATGGCCACATCAACGGCGACCACTGGGGGGCCACCACGTCACTAACGGGCCAGGACCAACCCATATCAACGGCCCACTGGCAAATCAGACTCTACGGCCTACACACGCTCAACGGCTTTACAACTGCCAGCAAGCGCCCTCAACGTCCCATTTGCTCACCAATATCACAAATGCCAAACAATAAGAGGATGGCAACGGCCAGGTACGTAACGGCCACAGAACAAAGGGAACAAATAGCCCACAGCCTTCGGCTCCTCGTAATAACCCTTGATGATAACTCTCTACAAGCGATCTGCGCACAAGGGTTCTCCCACAGGGTTACCTTGGCCAGAAAATCGCCATGAGAGTTGGATTCAGGGGGACTACGGCGAGACCGCTTCGGCCAAGGACTCAGGCAACTCCTTCACCCCTCACTCTCTTCGGCCTGAAGCAGTGGGGGACTGGGGGACTACACCGGCCTCAACGAAACAAAGGTATAAACAAGGTAACCACAAAACATGGCCACATCATCCATACAGCACAACAGAACCTCATCGGCCAAAGGCCCATAACGTCACTAGCAACGGCCAACAAGCCACTAGAGGCAAGGACACTCATCGTCCTCCGCCAACAATTAATCTTGACGGGCTCTTCGGCCAAAAACACAAAGGAACAACCTCAACGGCCTCACCGGCCCAAACGTAAACTTCAAACACCAACGGCCAGGAAAGGGAAAGCGCGCCCTCAACGGCCACCATTGAAGGAAGGACACTCATCGTCCCAAAACACATTAAGGAAATGACGGCCTCCCCGCCCACAGCAAGGAACAGGTAACGGCCAAAGCACAGAATAGGATCACCAGAGAGGAAACAACGCCAACGCCACAACGGCTAACAGCCTGGAAATGCCCGCGTCGGCCAAAAGCAACAAAGCACAGAAATCTACTCTCCTTCACTTCGTCTACGTCTCAGCTTAGAGAGTGGGGGACTCCTGATGGAGTATATGGGTCTGAGCCCCAGGACCCACATACTCGGAAGAACAGAGCACAAGACAGAGTGGCGCCCTCGTCGGCCAAACGCCCTCGTCGGCCGAGAGGAAGCCAACCCGGATCATGATCCCGAGTCCAAGGAACCCGGGTGCCCCCGTCGGCCGTGCCCTCGTCGGCCGTGCCCTCGTCGGCCACGACCTCGTCGGCCACGAGGACCTCCCAGAATCGGATCCTACACTTACTCACTTATACAGCCCATTAGTGGCTTTGTATTCGGTCCAGTAGCGGTCCAGTTGTAAATGGGCCTCCCAAGCCCAAGGCTTGGGAGCCCAACCCTAATTTTCTCTATAAATACTCCCCTTGGGAGTAGTTATAGGGGGGACAAAAATTCATTCTATTGAAGCATATTATTGCACTTCTCTCTCTAGCTCTCACTTCTCTCTAGAATCTAGGAGTTAATACTCTATCAAATATTATTGATGTCGTAAAATGGAAAGTCCAAAATATTACAGCACCCGCGCTTTGCTCCTTAAGCGCGCTTTTTAGCACTTTTTATAAGTTTGAATGCAACACACCACTACTGCAATGTTCTCTCCAACGAAAAACTATGCCAAACTTCTGATAAAGCTTTCTCAGATCTGCCATTTGTTCGAGTTCGCCGGAACAACATATTCAGTGCTCAATATGTTTGTTCGTCAACCACCGTATCATGCAAAACTAATGTTGCAACGCTTCTAACACCGTGAGAATCGACGAATTGGTTTTAAGAACATTGTGTGTTGCACAAGTTTCGATTGTACATATGCTAGTTCTTTGTCGGTTCATTCACCTATTTTTAATTTCTTATTTTTCGAAAAAATAAACCAACGTATTCCATTACAAAAGCCCGGTTTGGACCGGTCCGAAGCCCGACCCAGCCCGGAACCGATCCATGCCTAGTCCTACACATGAAATTTGTGAGATAAAAATTGGGAACCATGTGTTAGAATGTGTAAGATAATAGACATCCTCATTGGAGATCCTCATTTGAGATTAATATTCAAGGTGTTAAAGATCAAGAAAATTGAAACTTTTAGTACGAGCAGAGGTTAATAATTTTAATAAGATCAACAAAATTTTAAAATCTTAATAAGCCTATATACTCCATATATTTTTAAATACTCCATATATTTTTAGTCCCCTCAAATATGACACTTCGTATCAAGTCTCTACAAAATAATTTTTTATTTTTCATCCATGTCAATGATGTCATGCATTATTTTATTTTTAGTCCATCACTAACTCCAAAACCGCTCTACTGAATTATAATATAATCTCATAACCACTTATATGTAAAAATTGAATATAAGTTACATGGACTAAGTTACTACTATAGTCATTACACTTGAGTACTTGACTACTTGAGCCATATTTTAGTCACATATATATAAATATTTCATTCATGAATACAAACTGAACCTTGTATTTGCGAATAAGCAATAAAACTCAAAAAGAACCAGTAACTGCAACCCCACACAGGCAAAGGATTCGAAGGAGACGTCACCTACGTTTGGTTAATAGCGGAGATTGGCTTCAATCCGCCGTTTTTTCCAAATGAAAACGCTGCATTTTGCAGCGGTTTGGTCCAAATCCCCCAAAAAACAAACAGGGCCGTCAACTGAGCAAAAACCGGAACAAGAAAGAGCTAAACTCCATTCTCCTCTCTTCTTGATATCATTATCTCTACCAACTTCTCCACAATCAACTTAATTGCAGGGGCGCTTGCGGGACACTTGTTATCCGTAAAACAAGATCTCCCTTCCTCAGCTGCCTTACCGAGTTGGGGATCCAAAGGTACGGCACCAAGAAACGGAACACCCATATCACTGCACATTGCAGCGGCCCCACCCCGGCTAGTGTCAAACACTTCGCTATAAGCAAACACATTCAGCATTTCCGGCGCCTTCTCCCTCATACATTCCATGACCAAATCCGTAATATCCACCTGCTCCTCACTTTCAGTAATCCTCATGAATTTAAACTCTGATAACGGCTGGCAAAGACCGCTCATGTTCTCAACAACTCCAAGAACGAGTAGCCCAACTTTCTTGCAAAAGCTTATTTCCTTCCTTACGTCTATGAGAGACACTTGTTGTGGGGTAGTGACGATGAGGGCTCCATCTATTCCTGTTGACTGGAGGAATTGGACTATGGAGATGTGCTCATCCGACGTCCCAGGTGGGGCGTCAACCACAAGAAAATCAAGATCGCCCCAATAAACATCCTTTAGGAACTGTTTGATTAAACCATTCTTGCGTGGCCCCCTCCATATGACGGCCTCATCAGGGTCAGGGAGCATGAATCCAATTGACATGACACCAAGGTTGGACTCAACATAGACAGGGGACCATCCAAGGTTGCTCTGGTGAATCTCTTGACCTTCTAGACCGAGCATCTTAGGTATACTTGGACCGCAGATATCAATATCAAGGAGACCAACTTGGAAATCCATGGCAGATAGTGTGAATGCAAGCTGGGCAGAGAATGTGCTCTTTCCGACCCCACCCTTTCCTGATAAAACAAGTATTTTGTGCTTCACTGTTGCCATTCTTTCTACTATTGCTACCAAATCTGCAAGGAGTGCAATAAAACCAGAAGTATTATATTAATTTCTGTGTTCAAATATTCAATGTGCTGTTGCATTTACACGTCAAACATTATTTTATGATAGTCGGCTTATATTAATATCGATAAATCATGCAACACAACCTCGAGACAGTTATTACATATCCGATCGTAAGCCCATGAATAGACTCGCTAAACACAAAACAGACAATTTTAAGCCTAAAACAACCGGGACCGAAGCATTGCCCATCAAAAGTACTCCAAATATTCAAATATCCAAACTAAACCTACTCAAACTAAAATAAAAACAAGTACAACTAGAGAAAAGATAATACTGAAATAAAGTCTATCCACAAATATCTTCTTGGCACAAAGGTAGTACACATAGAACATTTTTTGCCTTTCAAATAATGGATATAAGTGTTTCTACCACACAATCAGATGAATAGAGTCATATAGTAAAGAGTATAGCACAAAAATTAGTACAAAAGTTAACTTTTTTTGTTTTGCTGATTTGGCTAAATGAAAGGAAATGGCATTATTAACCTTATTCTTGAATGTAATTTCAAGCATTACACACACAAGAAATATTTGTAAATAATCCAGCTCACTCATCCAATAAGACAACTCAACAACAGAATCCAATTATAAGCAACTCAGCCATTTTCTATCCTTACCATACTAAGCACCCGAAGTCCTAAGTAATACGCAGTGTAACTTTTCACCACCAAATTAATATGTGCCGTGTAAGAAGTACCCAATAAATGTACATAAAAATGTACATGTATCATTACACCAGGAGAGACACAATTAAGGGAGTGGACATGAAGAGTTCCTAGGCGCAGCAAAAGCATACGAAGCACATAAGCCATAAGGTGCACACTTAAAGCGACTAGCGTGATGGTCAAGATTTTAAGCTGATTTTTGTTTCCACAGGGATTAGGGCCTATTTTTCCAGAAGCCCACATTCATATGTACACATCAGTAGGTTATCTGATCATTTTTGTTGCATATAGTTCATTTTTATAATGAATATATCATGTTTGATAAATAAAGAATAATATAGATACTATTTTCACGAGGGCTGTAAACAAGTCACGTGTGAGACTCTAGCACCTTGAGTGAGCTTTATGCTTTCGAGTTTCGACTACCTTGTGTGTGCCATGTAGTTAATGTACACAATAAATAGCAGAGCAGCTCGTGCACATTGGCATCTTTACAAGGCGAGGCTCCGGGAAAGGTCCTACCACAATGGTGTAAAGGAGCAAGTCTTCCCTTATCATATTGACAAGAGGCCTTCTAATAGGACCTATATAGTACTAGTTATAAGAATAATATTGAGTATTGGATATTGTATAATAAGAGTCCTAGGAAAAATAACTTAGGGCTGAGGGCCGGCCCATTAGAAAAGTATTATAATAATGGGCAGGTATGGGGAAAAGGGGTAAGCAGAACTTGGGACTTGGGCTGGGATTTTGGGAGAGATAGGACTGCTCTAAATGCCAAATCCTTCATTGTTTAATTTCATTCTTCATTTACATTCATAAGAGAGATCAATTTCCCTCTTTTGATCGTGGTTTCTATCATTGGTATCAGAGTGAGAATGCCCGTGACCAGAGCGAGGATGGAAAACCGGCTAGATAACGTGAAACGGAAGATGAGCAACATGGAACGGAGAGTGGAGAAGGTACGATCGCAAATGCAGGAAATGCAATCGACAAATGGGAGGGATGCAATAGCAAATGGAGGGGATGCAATCGAGTCTGGATGAGTTGAGCCAGATCATACTCCACCAAGGTCGCCGGAGACCTAGAGGCCGGTTGAGAAACCCTAGGCGCCATCGGGAGCCTGAAAGCCAAGGTTCAACTTCATGGCAAACATCTTCCCCATGTTCACACACTTCATCAATCTGAAGATTCCCTATCGCATGCTTCGTCACTCACCAATCGTCATCGCCCAGTTCGCAGTTGTCGCTAGACGATTCTCAAAGTTCGCAGACTGTGTCGCAATCAGAAGTCCCCAGTTCGCAGTTGCTCGTCTATCCCCACAGTTCGCAGACCTCGTTGCAATCGGTTGTTCTGAGTTCGCAGGATTGGTCGCCATCAGCTTGTCACAGTCCACAAGTTCCATTGCTAGGTCTGTAGCCTGTGAGCTGGCGGCAAGCCGGCAACCTTCCTCTGAAACTTCTGAAAATGGTAATAATCCGAATGCGTTCATAGATGGCTATGATGAAAGTGAGAATAGAGTTCAGCCAGTAACTTCTGAAAATGGTAATAATCCGAATGCTCCACATGATCAAAATCTTCCCCACAATGTTGAGATTGGGCTAGAGCCAGACACTGAGGTTGCAGGAGTGCAAAATATGAGACTGTTGGGAGTTACTGTCAATCCTAGCTCAACAGGTGAACTGTCAAATGGAGTTGAAGCATTGTTTAGCTCAGTATTTTCTGATGAGCAGATTAAAGAGGATGAGAATGCTAAGGGGATGGACACAACTTCTGCCACTGGTGAGGTAATTGATGCAGTAAGGAACATTAAGAAGGATGAAGAGTTAACGTTTGATCACAACTATGTTCCTGTGTGGTGCTACTGCTGCAAAAACAGGTGTAGGTGGTAAACCTCAGGAAAGCAAAGAAACATTTGTTGCTATTGAAGGCTTGAAGGCTACTTTGTTGCAGAAACATTTGTGATTTGGAAGGATCAAGTTCTGAAGCTCCTCGCTCAGAAATCAGTGAGATATTGGGAAGAAAGAGGTGTGAGGATGAAGCCGAATGGCATGGCTGCTTCTTACTCCCCCACCTTGAGGACAAGGTGGTTGTCAAGGAGGAGTGATGATAGGACCTAGATAGTACACCCTCCGTCCCAATTTGATAGTCTCATTTCTTTTGGGCACAAGTTTAATAAAGTGGTTGAAAAGGTAAAAGTTGTGGTTGAGATTTGAAGATAATAAAATGAAATGATATGGACCACATCTTTCTTTCCAAAAAGGGAAAAAAGACCATCATTTTGGGACATCCCAAAAAAGGAAATACAGGACCATCATTTTGGGACGGAGGGAGTACTAGTTATAAGAATAATATTGAGTATTGGATTTTGTATAATAAAGAAGTCCTAGGACCAATAACTTAGGGCTGAGGGCTGGCCCATTAGGAGAGTATTATAACAATGCGCAGGTAAGGGGGAAAAGTGATAGACAGAACTTGGGACTTGGGATGGGATTTTGGGAAAGATAGGACTGCTCTAAGTGTCTAATCCTGTTTTGTTTCATTTCATTCTTCATTTACGTTCATAATAGACATCAATTTCCCTCCCAAGACATAAACCCATGAACTCTCGGTCACACATCAATATAGTAACCGGTGCACCAAGATTTCCCTTCGAAATAAACATGCATATGTAAACTTATTCTTAACTATAACCTACTTAACTATAACCTACACACTGAACTTACTGATGTTCAAAACCCCAATAAATAATTTGTTCCTGAGAAATGCAATAGATTGGCATGATTCACACACTCAAAATGTTCCAAGAGATTTTGAGGTTAGCTAGTATTTAAGGTAAAAAATTGAAAAACTTTATAGATGTAGAAACCGAAGATGAAGTTTATGTAAAATCATAAAGTAGTGGCCAACACCAACTCTCTGAGATAGCACAAATGATTTTTCACTGTCATATGAGGGACGAAAGCCCAGGACAACAGGTGTTTTGTTTGGTACTTAGATGTATACATTTAAGAATCGGATAATAAAACGAAACAGTACTGGTGAGTAGTGATTGCCCAACAACTAGTTGTGGTGGAAATCCTTTGCCACATATGCAGGAAGAATCCAAAGGTGTAAACACAATATTTTCATACAAAAATAGTTGACGAATCGTAATAATATTACAATTGGAAAGTTTATGCAAGGTATTGGAAAATCAAAGGCAACATAGTAGAGTCAGGCTAACATATGTTCTCCCAATGTCACAGGATATGCAAAACATGCAAAAGACATAACCTTTGAGGAGCTCATGGACATGAAACCCGAAACAGGCGTAAATAAATTTAGATCTCCTTTTGGTACAACTAAGAGTACGAAAAGTGAATAAATTGAAGTCTCTGTTTGGAAGCCATGGACGTAGCTTGTATGCAGAATAAGTAGCTTTTTCGTAAATTACAGTCACCATCCAAATAGCACTTACAAAAGGGGCATTGTGATTTTCATGGAAACGCAAAGCAGGACATAACCTGGGTCAGGGCCTTTGGGAGCAGTAGCACAAATTTGCTGATTGGGGCAACCTTGGCACGCATCGGATTTCCCTGCATCTTCCGATTGAGTACCGGGACAGTCTGAAAAAGAAATCACAGCATGAAACACAAACTGGAAAAGAAAAGAATAGTCAAGCAAACCCTAGCCACTGGCTGGGCAAAGAATATTCGTTACTAACGTTCAGGAGCGTTGTCTGGAACTCCATTGCTTCCTCCACCGTTGTCCATATTCTTCTTCTTCACCACAGCTGAGGGCGGATCCAAGATTCAGATGTGGGGTGAGATAAGCAGTAAAAATAATTGTTAATATACATAGAAGGTTTAGCTCAGGGCTGTTATCGGAGTTTTTTTTCGAAATATATACTCGAGTTCGAGCTTGATTTGACCTCTAATTTAATGACCCGAGCTTAACGAGTTTTGAACTCACACACAGACTAGGTTTTGAGTTTGAATAATTATTCAAGCCCAGTTCGAACATAGTGATGTTTGGTTTGATCCGGACTCAAGCCTATCATTCACTTATAAATTATAGAAATAAATTATATACGGAGTATATCTTAAAATTTAAACGTTTCTAGTGCAATTTTATAAATTTATTAATGATTATTAAAGACTTGAGTATTTATTAATGAGTGTAGTCTAAACTTCTAAATTTGAGCGTGTTTATCGTGTGTTAAAATCAAACACCGAAAATCTATCGAACCCAAATCGAGCTCAATTTCATGCTAGGAAAATATTCATTTCATTTTCCTTTCTGGCAATATGTTCATTATCCATTCTAAAAACATTTTCAATGTTGGTATGAATTCAAATACTTCTATAACATTATAAAACTAAAAAGAAAAAAACAACCATTGTACATAAAACTAATAAGTATTCCCAATTCCAAAACTCAATTAAATTTTTTAAATATTTCTTACATGTTCATACAATAAATAAATCATTCTCTAATCTTTAATTTTATCTTAAATCATTATAAATTTATAATGAATAAACACAATTTTATTATCTGCTAAAAAATCAATTAATAATCAAATACAATTACAAAATTTAAAAAATACACAAGATAATACTTTAAAAGAGTATAAAAATTAAAGTATACGTGGAGAGTGGAGGGCCGGGAGCTGGAGTGGTGGAGGTGGAGGGCAGAGTGCTGGACTGCCTGGTCGCCTACTCGCCTGGACAGCCGGAGCGATGGGGACGACGCAGGGACCTAAACGGCAGGCGGAAGCGCGGCTGGTGGCCGCAGGTCGGCTGATGTTCGCTAGACTCCCTCTGGCCTTTCTGCTCTTCGCGCTTGCACTTCGTCTTCGCAGTTGCGTTACTATCGTAGGGAGTTGGGAGGCGGGGGCTTGGCAGGGTTTTAATTTGGGGTAATTACCCGTTTGATATACTAATGTGCTACTCCCTCCATCCCTATTTGATTTTTAAAATTTCCTATTTTGTTTTTCTCAAAATGATTTTCTACTTTCTTTTTTAGTCGTGTAAATAAGTATAAAATGACAAATTTACCCTTTTTTTACATTTTTCCATTAACTTAAAGACATCCACTTTTAGAAAGATGGACTAAAGTGTAAATACAAGCATCATTTATTGTCATTCCTTAATTCTTGTCCCGGTCAAAGTTTGCAATTCTATTCGGGACGGAGGGTGTATTTGATATGCTAATGTGCTATTTGACACCGGAGCCACACATTCCTTTGTATCTCTTGAGTTTGCTAGATCCTTAGCAACACAACAAGATAAGTTAGATTATAAGTTCACCACAGCACTTTCGTCGGGAGAGATCATGTTGTCGACTCATTGGTTACGAGCAGTGCCAATGAGTATTGCAGGGAGAGAGTTATTTGTGGATCTGATCGTGCTGGACATGAGGGATTATGATGTGATTCTCGGCATGGATTTTCTACATAAGTATAGTGCTTCTTCAATTATATGTCGAAAAAGAATTGTATTAGTTTTGCGCTTACTACGTCTGATCCTTTTTTTTCCTTGGGGAGCCAAAAGGATCATGGAGAGTAATGATTTCTGCATTGCAAGCAAAGAGACTTATTCAGAGTGAATGTGAAGCTTTCTTAGCTCACATAGTAGACAAGAGCACTCGAGAACCCATTGAGTTATCTGAAGTTCCCAATTGTGGAGGATTACAGTGATGTATTCCCCGAAGACCTTCCAGGTTTACCACCAAGTAGAGAGATTGAATTCGAGATTGAACTGCTGCCCGGTACTGCCCCAATATCTAAAGCTCAATATAGAATGGCACCAGCGGAGTTACAAGAACTCCACAAGCAGTTGCAAGAGTTGCTAGAGAAGGATTTCGTTCAGCCCAGTTACTCACCGTGGGGAGCTCCAGTATTGTTCATGAAGAAGAAGGATGGCACAATGAGGTTGTGCATAGATTATGGAGAGCTCAATAAATTGACTATCAAGAATAGGTATCCCTTACCTAGAATTGATGACCTGTTTGACCAGTTGAAGGGAGCGGTGATTTTCTCCAAGATTGACCTTTGTTCAGGTTATCATCAGCTAAGAATCAAGGAAGCAGACATCCCAATAATAGCTTCCAGGTCGCGGTATGGACACTATGAATTTGTGGTTATGCCTTTCGGCCTAACTAATGTTCCAGCGGCCTTCATGGATTTGATGAATAGAGTGTTCAGGGAGTTTCTTGACAAGTTTGTCATTGTATGATATTTTGATCTACTCAAAGTCCAAGGAGAAGCATGAAAAACACTTAAGAGAAGTACTGGAGACACTTAGAAAACATAAGCTATATGTTAAGTTTTCAAAGTGTGAGTTCTAGCTTGATCATGTAACATTCATTGGCCACACAGTTTCAAAGTAGGGAGTTTCGATGGATCCCTCAAAAGTAGCGGTTGTCTAAAATTGGAGCAGTCCGAAGAATGCAAGAGAAGTTCGAAGTTTCTTGGGTCTTGCGGTGTATTATAGGAAGTTTGTGGAAGGCTTCTCTGTTATAGCTCTTCCATTGACTACCTTGACCCGTAAGGGTAAGAAATTTGAATGGACTGATTGTTGTGAGAAGAGTTTCCAAGAGCTGAAAAATATGTTGACATTTGCACCCGTTTTAACACTCCCAGAAGGCAAGGAAGGGTTTGTTATCTACACAGACGCATCGAAGATGGGACTTGGAGCAGTTCTTCTGCAGAATAAACAAGTAATTGTTTACGCTTCTCGGCAACTCAAGGACTATGAAGCGAATTATCCTACCCATGACTTGGAGTTGGCAGCGGTGATACATGCGTTGAAGATTTGGATACATTACTTGTATGGAGTCTAGTGCAAGATCTTCACAGATCATACAAGTCTGAAATACATATTCACACATAAGGACCTCAACATTAGGCAAAGAAGGTGGCTTGAGCTAGTGAAAGACTACGATTGTGAGATCCTTTATCATCCGGGGAAATCCAACAAGGTAGAAAATGCACTTAGTAAGAAGTCTTTTGCAACATTAATGTCCATGATGGTACTGAATCCAAGGTTGAGGAAGGAAATTGAAGATTTTAAGCTGGAGATTGTAGATGGGCGACTAGCAGGTATGACAATGACTCCATCAATATTTGAGGACATGACTATGAAGCAAGAACTTGATCCTGGGTTGGTTAAATTGAAGGAGTGTCTCAAGGAGGGAAAACGTCCTGAGTTTGGTTTGGATGAGAGTGAGAGATTATTACTCCAAAATAGGTTGTGCATCCCGGACATTGAGGGGTTGAGGAAGCAGATTATGAAGGAGGCTCAGAATACACCATTTACTATGCATCCTGGTTCGACCAAGATGTACAATGACTTGAAGATAAGCTTTTGGTGGTCAGGGATGAAGAAAGATGTTGCAAAGTTTGTTCGATCATGTTTGATGTGTCACCAAGTTAAGGCTGAACATCAAAGACCAGATGGAGAACTTCAGCCTATCCAGATTCGAGAGTGGAAATGGGATGAAATATCAATGGACTTTATTATGGGTTTGCCGAAGACAACTGGAGGTTATGATGCTATATGGGTTATAGTGGACAGATCGACTAAATCTGCTCATTTTATCTCAATTTCAGCGAGTATTTCTTTAGAGAAGTTGGCAAGAATACATATACAGGAGATTGTTAGATTGCATGGTGTTTCGAAGAGTATTATTTCTAGGGGTGGGCAAAAATCCCGGACCCGGTGTCCCAAACTGAAAAATCCTGATACCGTTCCGAAACTATCCCGGTCCATTTAGGATGCAATTTTTTCATCCCGAACCGGTCCCGTACCGATATTAACCGAGATGGGACCACGATAGCTATAAAAATCATGTCCCATCCCGGTGTCCCGTTTAAATTAGTAGATTATTTTAAATTTCTAATACTATGTAATAGCCAAACTCAATTACAACTTTTTAACCCTCAGTCTCCCTAGTTTTATTTTATCTTATTCGTGTCTCTCTTAGTCTCATTTCTTTTGTTTCTTTTGATTAAAATTTGTTTAGTTCTCATTCCGATGCTATTCTATAACATATTATTACGTTCGGAATATTATTTATGATGGAATAACTACTACATCAAAATATAGTGTTGTTATACATTTAATATTTTCCAAAATAACTATTAGAAAATATATATATATATATAGTCTTAATAGATATGATATTTAATTTAATGTGGTATTGAAAAATTACAAGTGTACTACAAACTATAAAAATATTTTGTACTACTATTCTACTAGAGGAAACACAAAATTAGGGGGGACCAAAAAAATTACAAGACAATAATTAAAAATAGTTAATTAGAGGTTTTACTTAACTTTTTAGAGAAGCTAAATTTGCAAAAAATAGTTACGTCTTTATTTTGATGTTATGCTTATTTTTATATCACATTTCACAAATGTATATTTTATGGGCGTCCCGAACCATCCCGATTTTTCTCGGGTTGTTTCGGTCCCGTTTTAAATGGGACAACATTGGGATAAAGACTTATCCCGAACCGTATCGGATCGGGATCGGGATAAGCCAAATCCAGGACCGTCCCGAACCGCGCCCACCCCTAATTATTTCTGACAGAGATTCAGATTTACGTCTCACTTTTGGAGGTGCGTACAACAATCATTGGGCACAAAGTTGAGGTTTAGTACCGCTTTTTATCCTCAGACAGATGGCCAGACAGAGAGAACAAATCAGATTTTAGAGGATATGTTACGGGCATGCGCTCTAGATTTTCAAGGTGGATGGGCAAAATACATTAGTTTGGCAGAGTTTGCCTATAATAATAGTTATCAAGCAACCATCGGCATGGCTCCATATGAGGCGTTGTATGGGAGGAGGTGTAGATCTCCCATGTCATGGTATGAAACATGAGAAAAGAAAGTTCTAGAAGAAGAATTACAAGGAAGGACTGAGTTGATAGATGAGACCTGAGAAGCTATTAAGACTATCAAGCAAAGGATAGAATCTGCGCAAAGCAGACAGAAAAGCTATGCAGATGTTCGGAAGAGACCTCTACAATTCGAAGTGGGGGACTTTATTTTCGTTAAGGTAACCCCGATGAAGGGTGTGATGCGGTTTGGAAAGAAAGGAAAGTTTAGCCCCAGATTCACAGGACCATATGAAATCACCAGACGAGTTGGGAAGGTAGCTTATGAGCTCGTGCTACCCGAAGAGTTTTTGGCATTCATAATGTCTTCCATGTTTCTTTGTTGAGGAAATACTTTGCTGATCCGGAGCATGTTTTGATACCCCAACAATAGAAGTGCAAAAAGATTTGTCATACGAGGAGAAGCCGGTACAAATCCTTGACCTAGAGGTTAGACGTCTCCGGAATAAAGAGATAACTCTAGTAAACGTGTTGTGGCGAAATCACAAAGTAGAAGAGGCTACTTGGGAAGTTGAGGACGACATGAGGCGTCGTTATCACGACTTGTTCTAAGTTTCGAGGACGAAACTTTTATAAGGTGGGAGGGGTTGTAACACCCCGATTTTTATGAGCTAGTTATATTAGTCATTATTAAATTTAGCCAGTTATATAAGTTCTTATATGAATAATGTGGTATATTATTTAACATGTTTTTTGTGGCAAATAATATTGACCAGTAAGCTTTAACAATTTTAAGTAAAGAAATAATTAAGGTTCTAAAGTTTAACTAGTTTTTTAAGAGATTAACTTCATTTTGTTTAGTTGGGCCTGAGACATGTTGCATAGTAAGTAAGGACCCAAATCAGTTAACTTGGTGAAATAAGTATTTTATTAAAAGCCTTGAGAAGTCAATAAGAGGTATACGTAAGTATATATATCAACCCTAAGAAAATTTCCACAAACACTATTTTCCTCCTATCTACAACCGTTGACCCGTTTCTCCCATCTACTGAAAACAATTTTTCCTAAATTCATTCATCAAAGAATTTCTCTCGGGGTTTCAAATCCCTATTTCACTTCCGGTAAGTTCAATTCTTCCACTACGCTTTATTCAGATGATAACATCCTTGATCAAGTATATTTATTTCTTTGCTCAGTAATCATTTTCTCTATCTCTGTGAGTATAGATGTCCGTAAATGAGTTTTCTACTTTATTTATAATTAAGAGAGCTATTTTGGGAGTGATCAGTTAGATTCCTTCAAATTAATTTTAATAAAATTTCTACATGTCGTTAGGTTAATCATAAAGTGATAACTCTGGTCTGTACTCCTCTCCACAATTGGTTTTTTTTCAATCGGATGGTAATAAATTTTTTATTCTAAGTCAGGTAGCTCCTAAAATTGGCAGTCACTCTTCAATTTGCCTTCTGCTGCAGTTATATTTCACCAATTGGAGTTTTGTTTTAGCACTTAAAAGTTTTGTACGTATGAGTAGGCTAATGTATGAGTAAGCTAATGTATGAGGACTAAGAGAGTTTTTCGTTGGTAAATCAGATCTATTTCGGATTAAGATAAAAAATAGACTATTATAGTCTTCATGTTTAGAACATAACAGTAGAATATGTAATTTCGCTTACATACTTCAGCTGCACTTTGGAAAATTCTTACTTTATATTATTCTATAACTAAAGATATAAGAGAAGAGCTTATTGGAGGACATTATCACGGTACCACACATCTGAGTAATTTAAGTTCAGCTTTTGACAGGTAAGTTCACTACCACCAGCACATGTTTGTTCAACCAAATCAAAGGAAGAAGTCTAGTTGATTTTAGTAGATGGTTTTAGACTATTTGCTATTATGTGAGCTTGGTGAATTATTCGAAGAGTTAGTTAAATTGTTGGATTAAGTTATGTTTATTATCTAGCATAGTCAAGATTATGTCAGTACTTTATTTCAAGATTTTAATGATGTTTTTACCCAAACGTCACCATAAAAGGAACTAATAATTAAAGTGAAAGATTAAGTGATATGTACTCGGGAACAAGTTCCCACAGAGTTACCAGTTATCAGTCTCAGAGAATCCGATATGTTTAGTGGGTCGCTCCCCTGAGCTGTCGGATTGGCGCCTTTGAGTACATATCATGGGCCCACAGAGTTAAAATTTACCACAAAGAATTTTATAGAAAGTTTATAAGATCTGTTTCGGAAAGTTTTTACGAATATGTTTTGAGAAAGTATTTCTTTTGAGATCTCCTTCAAAAGTTATTTGAAAAAAAAAGTTTTTTTTTTTCAGAAGCTATTTGAGAAGTTATTTGTGAAGCATTTTTAGGTGCATGCTTATAGTCTAAATTTATCTATTGATAAATTGGCATAGACTTCTAAATACTATTGTGGATCCATAGTGACTTACTAAGCGTAAAGCTTATCAGTTTCTTTCTTCGCATGTATAAATACTAAGGGTAAGGCCAGACCTAGGAAGATGACGAGGGAGTGGAACGCGTGCCAAGATGAGTTAACGGGAACGACCTTGACGGTTTCTAGCTAGTTATTATTTTATTTTAGTATTTCAATTGTTACAATAAAGAGATTATTATTAATTAATTTATTTGAGGATTAGAAGTTTGAATAAATTCCTGGATCCAGGTGGTTATCACATTTGCTGGTGATAACTAGATTTTATTGAGTTTTTATTTGGAGTGATATTTTCGTTATATTTGAGATTTTATCAGGATGCTTCTCAAACAAACGACTGTTATATTACAGTTTTTTATTACGAAAAATAAAAAGAAAACTAAAGAATATGACACAACTAAGATATAAAAAAATGAATTTAATCTAGGAAAGAGTACTAGAAATGACAAAAAGATATATCCCAAAAAAGAAGATAAAATTACTATTCTAGACAACACTGCTACTAAATACTAATGGTAGTTTCAAACCCAGATGATTCCAAAGTAGTATCCGATGTCCATGGATCGAGTGGCGGAGTTAGAGCATCTCGACTGGGGTAGTGAATTGGAGCTGTAAAGCCCATCCTACACGGCATAAGAGAAAGATAGGGATAGAAAGATTATTTTAATTTAATATAGAAAAAGCGGTGTGTATGAAAAATGAAAAACAAGAGAGAGATAGAAATAAATTGTAGACAGTGTCTATGACAATGTTCACAAGTAGACTTTACACAAGAATCATTGAGCAAAAGTGAATGAAAAGTGAGTTAGAAGTGATATAAAAATGACAAATTAAAATAAATATGACGATATGTAGATGAGTAGATCCTACATAGGGGTGGACCAATTTTGGTCTGCCCGGCCCGGGAACCGAACCGGCTCGCCATTGTGCGGGACCTGGTTGTCTAGGACCCGACCCGGGTGGTGTTTTGGAGGCGGGCTTGGAGTACAGGTTCTTCGAAACCGGCCCGACCAGCCCGGGCCGGTTCCGGGCCTAAACCCCCAATACAAAAGCCCGGTTTGGACCGACCCGAAGCCCGGCCCAGCCCGGAACCGGTTCATGCCTAGTCCTACACATGAAATTTGTGAAATAAAAATTGAGAACCATGTGTTACAGTGTTAGAACGTGTAAGATAATAGACATCCTCATTGGAGATTAATATTCAGGGTGTTAAAGATCAAGAAAATTGAAATTTTTAGTACGAGCAGAGGTTAATATTTTTAATAAGATAAACAAAATTTTAAAATCTTAATAAGCCTATATACTCCATATATTTTTAAATACTCCATATATTTTTAGTCCCCGCAAATATGACACTTTGTATCAAGTCCCTACAAAATAATTTTTATTTTTCATCCATGTCAATGCTGCCATGCATTATTTTATTTTTAGTCCATCACTAACTCCAAAACCGCTCTACTGAACTATAATATAATCTCATAGCCACTTATATGTAAAAATTGAATATAAGTTACATGGACTAAGTTACTACTATAGTCATTACACTTGAGCCATATTTTAGTCACATATATATAATTATTTCATTCATGAATACAAACTGAACCTTCTATTTGAGAATAAGCAATAAAACTCAAAAAGAAGGAGTAACTGCAACCCCACACAGGCAAAGGATTGGAAGGAGACGTCCACCTACGTTTGGTTAATAGCGTATTGGCTTCAATCCGCCGTTTTTTTCAAATGAAAACGCTGCATTTTGCAGCGGTTTGCTCCAAATCCCCCCAAAAACAAACAGGGCCGTCAACTGAGCAAAAACCGGAACAAAAAAGAGCTAAACTCCATTCTCCTATCTTCTTGATATCATTCTCTCTACCAACTTCTCCACAATCAACTTAATTGCAGGGGCGCTTGCTGGACACTTGTTATCCGTAAAACAAGATCTCCCTTCCTCAGCTGCCTTACCGAGTTGGGGATCCAAAGGTACGGCACCAAGAAACGGAACACCCATATCACTGCACATTGCAGCGGCCCCACCCCGGCTAGTGTCAAACACTTCGCTATAAGCAAACACATTCAGCATTTCCGGCACCTTCTCCCTCATACATTCCATGACCAAATCCGTAATATCCACCTGCTCCTCACTTTCAGTAATCCTCATGAATTTAAACTCTGATAACGGCTGGCAAAGACCGCTCATGTTCTCAACAACTCCAAGAACGAGTAGCCCAACTTTCTTGCAAAAGCTTATTTCCTTCCTTACGTCTATGAGAGACACTTGTTGTGGGGTAGTGACGATGAGGGCCCCATCTATTCCTGTTGACTGGAGGAATTGGACTATGGAGATGTGCTCATCCGACGTCCCAGGTGGGGCGTCAACCACAAGAAAATCAAGATCGCCCCAATAAACATCCTTTAGGAACTGTTTGATTAAACCATTCTTGCGTGGCCCCCTCCATATGACGGCCTCATCAGGGTCAGGGAGCATGAATCCAATTGACATGACACCAAGGTTGGACTCAACATAGACAGGGGACCATCCAAGGTTGCTCTGGTGAATCTCTTGACCTTCTAGACCGAGCATCTTAGGTATACTTGGACCGCAGATATCAATATCAAGGAGACCAACTTGGAAATCCATGGCAGATAGTGTGAATGCAAGCTGGGCAGAGAATGTGCTCTTTCCGACCCCACCCTTTCCTGATAAAACAAGTATCTTGTGCTTCACTGTTGCCATTCTTTCTACTATTGCTACCAAATCTGCAAGGAGTGCAATAAAACCAGAAGTATTATATTAATTTTTGTGTTCAAATATTCCATGTGCTGTTGCATTTACACGTCAAACATTATTTTATGATAGTGGGCTTATATTAATATCGAGATATCATGCAACACAACCTCGAGACAGTTATTACTTATTATATATCCGATCGTAAGCCCATGAATAGACATACAGTCAGCCACCCTATACAAATCAATCTGACTCGCTAAACACAAAACAGACAATTTTAAGCCTAAAACAACCGGGACCGAAGCATTGCCCATCAAAAGTACTCCAAATATTCAAATATCCAAACTAAACCTACTCAAACTAAAATAAAAACCAAGTACAACTAGAGAAAAAATAATACTGAAATAAAGTCTATCCACAAATCTCTTCCTGGCACAAAGGTAGTACACAAAGAACATTTTTTGCCTTTCAAATAATGGATATAAGTGTTTCTACCACACAATCAGATGAATACAGTTATATAGTAAAGAGTATAGCACAAAAATTAGTACACAAGTTAACTTTTTTTGTTTTGCTGATTTGGCTAAATGAAAGGAAATGGCATTATTAACCTTATTCTTGAATGTAATTTCAAGCATTACACACACAAGAAATATTTGTAAATAATCCAGCTCACTCATCCAATAAGACAACTCAACAACAGAATCCAATTATAAGCAACTCAGCCATTTTCTATCCTTACCATACTAAGCACCCGAAGTCCTAAGTAATACGCAGTGTAACTTTTCACCACCAAATTAATATGTGCCATGTAAGAAGTACCCAATAAATGTACATAAAAATGTACATGTATCATTACACCAGGAGAGGCACAACAAAGGGAGTGGACATGAAGAGTTCCCAGGCGCAGCAAAAGCATACGAAGCACATAAGCCATAAGGTGCACACTTAAAGCGAGATGGTCAAGATTTTAAGCTGATTTTTGTTTCCACATGGATTAGGGCCTATTTTTTCAGAAGCCCACATTCATATGTACACATCAGTAGGTTATCTGATCAAATGGAAAAACCCTCCACCTAAAATAGTAGGACTGGGTGCATGGGCTTGGGTAGTACTAGAGAGAGTTTCAAAGTTCTTTTTCTTGGTAGATTTCTCTCCTTCAGTGATGATGGAGGTGGTGGCTAGACATGGGTGATGTTAGTAGAACAACCTTAGCATAAGTCCATGAGGCCATGAGATTTGCTAGGAGTTGGGATTTGGGTTTGACTGTAAAGAACATTGCATTTTTTGCTTTGTTATGTATACTGTGACCTATGAAGTTGGTGTTTTTTGTAAATCATGACTTTGTTTTTACAAAAACAATTGGATTGACTATTATCAAGGATCATGTTCATATCATTGTTATGTTTATATTATCTCCGTCCCAAAAAGGTTTGCCATATTGACTTTTCTTGATCAATGATGATAAACTTTAGACAATAATTTTAATTGTTATATTTGTATGTAATACATGAATTTCATACTTTTATGAAAATAATTTTAATAGGGACTATTTTAATATAATTTTGTATTAAAAAATATATTGGTCAAAGTAAACTATCATTGACCATGAAAAGTCAATTTGGAAAACCTTTTTGGGACGGAGGGAGTATTATTTTTGTTGCATATAGTTCATTTTTATAATGAATATATCATGTTTGATAAATAAAGAATAATATAGATACTATTTTCACGAGGGCTGTAAACAAGTCACGTGTGAGACTCTAGCACCTTGAGTGAGCTTTATGCTTTCGAGTTTCGACTACCTTGCATGTGCCATGTAGTTAATGTACACAATAAATAGCAGAGCAGCTCGTGCACATTGGCATCTCTACAAGGCGAGGCTCCGGGAAAGGTCCTACCACAATGGTGTAAAGGAGCAAGTCTTCCCTTATCATATTGACAAGAGGCCTTCTAATAGGACCTATATAGTACTAGTTATAAGAACAATATTGAGTATTGGATATTGTATAATAAAAGTCCTAGGCAAAATAACTCAGGGCCGAGGGCCGGCCCATTAGAAAAGTATTATAATAATGGGCAGGTATGGGGAAAAGGGGTAAGCAGAACTTGGGACTTGGGCTGGGATTTTGGGAGAGATAGGACTGCTCTAAATGCCTAATCCTGTATTGTTTCATTTCATTCTTCATTTACATTCATAAGAGACATCAATTTCCCTCTTTTGATCGTGGTTTCTATCATTGGTATCAGAGTGAGGATGCCCGTAACCAGAGCGAGGATGGAAAACCGGCTAGATAACGTGAAACGGAAGATGAACAACATGGAACGGAAAGTGGAGAAGGTACGACCGCAAATGCAGGAAATGCAATCGACGATGGGAGGGACGCAATATCAAATGGAGGGGATGCAATCGAGTCTGGATGAGTTGAGCCAGATCATACTCCACCAAGGTCGCAGGAGACCTAGAGGCCGGTTGAGAAACCCTAGGCGCCATCGGGAGCCTGAAAGCCAAGGTTCAACTTCATTGCAAACATCTTCCCCGTGTTCACACACTTCGTCAATCTAAAGATTCCCGTTCGCATGCTTCGTCACTCACCAATCGTCATCGCCCAGTTCGCAGTTGTCGCTAGACGATTCTCACAGTTCGCAGACTGTGTCGCAATCAGAAGTCCCTAGTTCGCAGTTGCTCGTCTATCCCCACAGTTCGCAGACCTCGTTGCAATCAGTTGTTCTGAGTTCGCAGGATTGGTCGCCATCAGCTTGTCACAGTCCACAAGTTCCATTGCTAGGTCTGGAGCCTGTTAGCTGGCGGCAAGCCGGCAACCTTCCTCTGAGGATGCGTTCACAGATGGCTATGATGAAAGCGAGAATAGAGTTCAGCCAGTAACTTCTGAAAATGGTAATAATCCGAATGCTTCACATGATCAAAAACTTCCCCACGATGTTGAGATTGGGCTACAGCCAGACACTGAGGTTGCAGGAGTGCAAAATATGAGACTGTTGGGAGTTACTGTCAATCCTAGCTCAACAGGTGAACTGTCAAATGGAGTTGAAGCATTGTTTAGCTCAGTATTTTCTGATGAGCAGATTAAAAAGGATGAGAATGCTAAGGGGATGGACACAACTTCTGCCACTGGTGAGGTAATTGATGCAGTAAGAAACATTAAGAAGGATAAAGAGTTAACGTTTGATCACAATTATGTTCTTGTGTGGTGCTACTGCTGCAAAAACAGGTGTAGGTGGTAAACCTCAGGAAAGCAAAGAAACATTTGTTGCTATTGAAGGCTTGAAGGCTACTTTGTTGCAGAAACATTTGTGATTTGGAAGGATCAAGTACTGAAGCTCCTCGCTCAGAAATCAGTGAGATATTGGGAAGAAAGAGGTGTGAGGATGAAGCCGAATGGCATGGCTGCTTCTTACTCCCCCACCTTGAGGACAAGGTGGTTGTCAAGGAGGAGTGATGATAGGACCTAGATAATACTAGTTATAAGAATAATATTGAGTATTGGATATTGTATAATAAAAGAGTCCTAGGACTAATAACTTAGGGCTGAGGGCTGGTCCATTAGGAGAGTATTATAACAATGCGCAGGTAAGGGGGAAAAGGGATAGGCAGAACTTGGACTCGGGATGGGATTTTGGGAAAGATAGGACTGCTCTAAGTGTCTAATCCTGTTTTGTTTCATTTCATTCTTCATTTACGTTCATAATAGACATCAATTTCCCTCCCAAGACATAAACCCATGAACTCTCGGTCACACATCAATATAGTAACCGGTGCGCCAAGATTTCCCTTCGAAATAAACATGCATATGTAAACTTATTCTTAACTATAACCTACTTAACTATAACCTACACAATGAACTTACTGATGTTCAAAACCCAAATAAATAATTTGGTCCTAAGAAATGCAATAGATTGGCATGATTCACACACTCAAAATGTTCCAAGAGATTTTGAGGTCAGCTAGTATTTCATGTAAAAAATTGAAAAACTTTATAGATGTAGAAACCGAAGATGAAGTTTATGTAAAAGCATAAAGGAGTGGCCAACACCAACTCTCTGAGATAGCTCAAATGATTTTTCACCGTCATTTGAAGGACGAAAGCCCAGGACAACAGGTGTTTTGTTTGGTACTTAGATATATACATTTGAGAATCGGATAATAAAACGAAACAGTACTGGTGAGTAGTGATTGCCCAACAACTAGTTGCGGTGGAAATATTTTGCCACATATGCAGGAAGAATCCAAAGGTGTAAACACAATATTTTCATACAAAAAAAGTTGATGAATCGTAATAATATTACAATGGCAAAGTTTATGCAAGGTATTGGAAAATCAAAGGGAACATAGTAGAGTCAGGCTAACATATGTTCTCCCAATGTCACAGGATATGCAAAACATGCAAAAGACTTAACCTTTGAGGAGCTCATGGACATGAAACCCGAAACAAGAAGCGTAAATAAATTTAGATCTCTTTTTGGTACAACTAAGAGTACGAAAAGTGAATAAATTGAAGTCTCTGTTTGGCAGCCATGGACGTAGCTTGTATGCAGAATAAGTAGCTTTTCGTAAATTACAGTCACCATCCAAATAGCGCTTACAAAAGGGGCATTGTAATTTTCATGGAAAAGCAAAGCAGGACATAACCTGGGTCAGGGCCTTTGGGAGCAGTAGCACAAATTTGCTGATTGGGGCAACCTTGGCACGCATCGGATTTCCCTGCATCTTCCGATTGAGTACCGGGACAGTCTGAAAAAGAAATCACAGAATGAAACACAAACTGGAAAAGAAAAGAATAGTCAAGCAACCCCGCAGCCAGATCTAGCGTACTTCCTCAGATCTCTGTCAGCAGATCTCGCTGAATCGTGATGCAACGGCAATGCCGCCCGCCCGCACAGGCGATCCCACAATTCCAGAATCTTGTGATGGTGGATCCCTCTGCGGCGGTTGGCGCCCTCATCTCTGGATTACAGCAGGTGCTGCCCACGCTGCAATCCCAGCCAACAACTGTTGTGGCTCCACATGCCACTAGGCCTATCTCGCCGGCGAACTCTAGATCCCGGTCTCTGAGGGTAGGCTCCATTGACGCCCCTGGTGGTGGATAGGCCAGCGCAGATGGTCTATCAATCTCCCCCTCGCCAGAGAGCTACGCCATCGGTGGCTTCTGCAGCACCTGTGAACGATGTGCCTCTAACACAGCAGGCGGGAACTTCCCGCCCTACTGCGGCACCGCAAAAGGCTCCACCGCCTCCTCCCGCACTGTCGACGAAATACACGGCACGCCGTGTTGATTACGGCTGCCGCAATGATGAAGGCGTCTACGCCGTCACCACTGAGTACTCCTCACAGTCCTTCTCCCCGCAGGGACAACAACAGGATGACAACCCCAATCCCTGGATTGAAGTGGGAAGGCGTCCCATCTTCTCCAGATTGGGAGACAGATCTATGGCGAATCAGCGCCTATCTGTCAACATTCGGGGGATCAACCGGGCGAATTCCCCAGTTCTCAGCATCCCCCGACAACATCAACAACAGCCTAGGAGAAGGACTCGAGAGCGTATACGCGCTTTGGAGAGGCTAGGGGGCAATCGTTCCCCCAAATTCGCCCCCTAATCCCATCAGCAGATGCCTTCTTCCCCAAGGCAGCAACGCGCTTCTCCACCGTTCCAACCACAACAACAACAACCCCTACGCCAGCCAAGGCTCTCACCGCCAAAGCGGCAGGTTGAATCTCCACCACGGCGCCAGCGCCAGGTGGATCCTAGAGAGGAGCAGATCCGCCTCCTTACTCAGCAGATCAATGAGTTGCGGGCTGCAGCAGTCACAGCGGCACCGCCACCGCCCCCCAGCACACGGCGCGTGACGCCCAGCTGGAAGCTCTGGCACTCCAGGTCCCGCAACTGCAGGCTCAGGTCAACCATGAGCCCGTCACGGTGAGGGTAAGGACGGCTACCCCTTTCACCGCCCGGATAATGCAGGCCCGTATTGTGACACTCCAAAAATTTAAATAAAAATAAAAATAATTTTTATTAGTCAGATAAAATATTACGAAAATAACATTTTTATAATTAATTGAGTCAGACAAAAATTCAACAGTGGTAACATTCTAATCAGATAAAATTTCAAAATTTATGACGTTTTAGTCAGATAAAAATATTTCAGTAATAAGAACATCATTTTATTAAACAAGTGGACCAGACAGAAAATTAACATTTGTGACACGTTTAGTCCGACAAAAATGGACCGATAATAGAAGTAACGTTTTTACTTATGATAATTAGGAAAGTGATATTTTGTAACAGGTGATAATTATATATTTGGCATAATTAATAAAAAGTGATTATAAAAGTAACATTTTAAGAATAGGCTATTAAACAAGAGGAAACTATGTACATACAAATACACATTAAAAATACTACGTACGTGCTATTTGACTCCTAGGCTAATACTACTTAGTACATACGTTTGTGACTATTAATAATATACTCATGTACGTACGTTTGTATGCTAAAGAGATTGAATTTGGACTAGAATAGAAGCTATGTACGTAGAACATAGTTATCAAAATCCCAGCCGGCAAATAAGTCTCCTAGCATAAATAAAACTTCGCACGAAGATGTAGAGATAAGAACGGAACCGATTGAATTTATCTTCAACTCAAATACAGCCTAAAACCCTCAAAATACACCTATAAATAGCGCCCTTCGCCTGCGTTTTTCTTTCATCCCCACAAGCTGCAAAACGTTAATCTTATACATATATACATAAATATATACGTAGTATATATATAGGCGAAAATCCAACACAGCGTTACACTAAAAACCGAGCCTTGAAAATACTCTAGAAACCTTCCCCTTCGTGAGAGGAATCCAACGGCGAAAGAATCGTTGAAAACGAACGTGAAACGACGGAGTTATCACTCGCCGGAGTTTCGCCGGTTTGAGATTCGACATCGAAGAACGGAGGAAAAAGGAGAGCTGCCGCTGCCGCCAACCTAGCACCGCCCTTCGCCGCCCTGCTACCACCGTTTTCGGCCGCTCCATCGAGGTAAACATCTTCCCCCTGCGAACTCCGTTTCCGGCGAGCTGAGGAGGAAGAAGACGCTGGTCTGTCTTTTGGGCCTTTTCAGGATTGGGCCAGAAAAAATTAAATTGGGCTAGTTCGGCCCAGTTGCAATAAAAATTAAAAATAAAATCGTAAATGAAATAAATAAAATCTGGAAAAATATAAATTAAATACCTAGTATAAATATACGTATTCGGACCAACCAGAATTGAAAAATAATATTTTTAGCTATTTTTAATGGATTTAATTGTATTTGGGCCAATTTATACACATTTAGTAAATAATTAACTAAATAACGAAAATAATTACGAAATAAATATTGGAGTAAACTAGGATAAATATATGACTAACTAGGACCTTATGGACCATTTATAATTAATAAATATTAAGATTTAGTATATTTAATTGTAATTGAACCGGTAAATAGATATATGAAATTAAGTGAATAATTATGGAAATAATTATAAAATAGATATCTGGACAACCTAGGTCAAATATAGACCCAAAATATAGTTATAGACGGTTTTTAATTTATAAAGTCAATTCTTAGTCTATTTAATTTAATTGGGCAATATAAAACTAGTTAAGTAATTAAATAAGGGAATATTAATACTAATGGTGAAATAAATAAATCACTAAGATTGAAAAATAATATTCTGGACTAAAAATGATGTTGGAATAAAATAAGGAAAATAAAATAAGGTTGGATTAGCTAACATAAATAATTGACTATATGTAGACTTAATAAATAACTTAATTACGTAATTAGTGGACTAATTCAATTAATAATTTTTATGAGTGATTATTAGAGATTCGGACCTCATATAAATATTTAAAATATTTGAACTCATAAATTAATGGGTTAATATAAATAAAGTAATTAAATAATATTTTTTTTAGTAGAGTAAATTAATGGTGGTTATTGAATAAAAAATAGGATGTTGTAGTTATTTATATTCGGATATTGTATTTAATATTAGAATTCAAATATTGTAATTAATGGCTGAAATAATAAGGTAATTTGATTAATAAAAAGTGATTAATCAAATAAATTCGAATAACTAATAAATTAAGTTAATAAATTCGAATAATAAAATAAAAGGAGAAAATCGGGTAAAATAATTACAAAGAGAATAAGTGACTAATTATATCATCTTAATTAAAAAGGTGAATATTTAGAGACCGGAACTGAAGAAGAGAATTAGGAGCATCGGGATTTAAGGTAAGTTTCACATCCCTGTAACACCTCGGGGCCCCACACGGACCCGAGGTAGTTATTCTAGACCTCTAGTACTGTCCCCACAAACCACCACGAGCCTTTACCGCGCACTTTGTCCTCACTCATGCGCGCCCTGAGAAACTTCCCAGGGGGTCACCCATCCCAAGACTACTCCCGTGCAAGCACGCTTATCTTTGGAGTTCTTGGGTGATGAGCTCCCTTAAAAGGAGATGCACCTCTGTTGGTATGAGTAGTACTATTAATCCTCTTAAATTAATCTCGGGTATTACAATCACCCCCACTTAGGATCGCAACGTCCTCGTTGCGCCCTTAACACTCTCAATCAAACCCCAGAATCTTGCCCCGCTAAGTGCCTGCCCGATATCTAACGGGTCAACACACTGTCGCAGGGTTGCTCTGATACCACCTGTAACACCCCGGGGCCCCACACGGACCCGAGGTAGTTACTCTAGACCTCTAGTACTGTCCCCACAAACCACCACGAGCCTTTACCGCGCACTTTGTCCTCACTCATGCGCGCCCTGAGAAACTTCCCAGGGGGTCACCCATCCCAAGACTACTCCCGTGCAAGCACGCTTAACTTTGGAGTTCTTGGGTGATGAGCTCCCTTATACTTTGGTATGAGTAGTACTATTAATCCTCTTAAATTAATCTCGGGTATTACAATCACCCCCACTTAGGATCGCAACGTCCTCGTTGCGCCCTTAACACTCTCAATCAAACCCCAGAATCTTGCCCCGCTAAGTGCCTGCCCGATATCTAACGGGTCAACACACTGTCGCAGGGTTGCTCTGATACCACCTGTAACACCCCGGGGCCCCACACGGACCCGAGGTAGTTACTCTAGACCTCTAGTACTGTCCCCACAAACCACCACGAGCCTTTACCGCGCACTTTGTCCTCACTCATGCGCGCCCTGAGAAACTTCCCAGGGGGTCACCCATCCCAAGACTACTCCCGTGCAAGCACGCTTAACTTTGGAGTTCTTGGGTGATGAGCTCCCTTATACTTTGGTATGAGTAGTACTATTAATCCTCTTAAATTAATCTCGGGTATTACACGTATACCCCCAAAGTATAAGGGGCCCAACATCCAACTGTATGGGGGTAAATCTGACCCCCAGGAGCACTATACTCATTACTAGTCCGGCATGTATATGTTGGGCGCTAGCAATGAGTACATTTGCAGGATGTTTCCCTCCACTTTAGAGGGGGTGGCATACGAGTGGTTCAACGACCTTCCTGACGAGTCCATTGACTCATGGAGGGAGTTGGCCACACGCTTTCTCACCCATTTTGCCGCCAGGGCAAAGACAAAGAGGCACTTCTCCTCCCTATTGTTCGTCAAGCAGGGCAGAGATGAGCCATTAAGCAAGTTCCTGGAGCGTTGGAACGAAGAGACCTCCAAAGTCTATGGGCAGACGACAACATCCGTCTGTCCATGCTGCAGGAAGTCCTATGGTCAGGTGCTTTCTCCAGGAGCCTCATCATAGATCCCCCCACGGGATTATCAGCGAGCGCTCCACCGTGGGCAGAACTATGCCTTAGCGAAGGAAGTACACAACTGCAAAAGGGCACAGGAAAATGCTGCCAAGCCCCAAAAGTAGGAGCAGAAGCAGCAGGAGAAGCCGAAGCAGCCGTGGGAGGAAAAACCCCGTGATGACAATGAGAGGCACCGAGGCAGGGGCAACTTCAGAAATAGACGCCCCTGGACTGGTCCCAAGCTGATGGCACCTGAGGTCCTGACGCCGATGACCCATTCTGTCAGCCATATTCTGGAGGCGGCTGATCAGGAAGGCTTAGTGGTTCGGGACCCATGAATTAATGAGATTCAGCCAGAGGACAAATCAGGCCCTTACTGCAAATTTCACAGGTTTCATGGCCATACAATAGATGAATGCCACACACTGAAGCTGGAGATCGAGAAATTGATCAGTCGGGGCTACCTGACATAGTTTGTTCGAAATCCGGAATCCGGCCAGAAGCGGGGCTATGGACGCAGATCCAGGGATGAGGAGCGGGAACCAGACCGCTCCCCAAGGAAGAAGGATATTAGACTGATCTTCGACGATGATTCGGCCGAGGATAACAGGCGTAATCAGCGGCGCCGACATGAGGTCCGAATGATCGTCGGAGGAAATACGGGCGGTGACACCGCCTCACAGAGGAAAAAATGGAACAACAAGCTTTATGTGGGGGAAATCACAAACCCCCCACCTGCTTCCAAAAGAGCGAGGTCGGATGTGATCTCATTCACCGACCGTGATCTGCCAGACTTCCCTTCCCCCCACAGGGATGCTTTGGTGGTGAAATGCGAGGTGGACGCGACCATCATTCACCGCGCCTATGTTGATACCGGATCTTCTGTCAACATCATGTACATGCAAACGTTCCATGAGCTAGACATCCACCTCAACTCTCTGAGGCCCATCCGAACTCCCCTCTCCGAATTTACCGGTGACTCCATAGACGCCGAGGGCACTATTGAGCTCACCCTTAGATTCGGAGATGGATCTCACCATTCTAGGATCCCTGTGGAGTTCGTGGTGGTGCGACTCGAGTGCGCTCATAATGTGATACTTGGAAGGCCAACACTGGAGGATCTGGAGGCAGTAATCTCCATGCGGCACCTCTGCATGAAGTTCCCAACTGAATCTAGGGTCGGCTACTGCAGAGGGAGCCAGAAAATAGCCCAATCCTGTTACATGAAGATTACTAAGAGGATGGACGCTAGGGACATGCGCATCAACACCATCTCCCAGGCAGCACTTCAAGAGGAAACTCCACGGGCCGAGCCCGTGGATACGCTGGAGACAATTGTCCTGGACCAGGCCAACCCCGAAAGGGCTGTTCATATCAGGACAAATCTGAGGTCGGGACTGAGGCAAGCAATAATCTCTGTTTTTGTTAAATACAAGCTTATCTTCGCACTAGGTCCTGATGAAATGCTGGGAATCAGTTGTGATATAATCACGCACAAGCTATCCGTGGATCCCAACGTGACGCCTGTCAAACAGCAGAAGCGGTACCTGTCTACGGATAGGAGGGAATTCGTCAGGGCTGAGGTGACTATGCTCCTTAGCATAAATCATATCGCCAAATTCGAATACCCGGATTGGCTAGCGAATGTTGTCCTGGCTCTCAAGCCATCAACATTTTGTATGTGTGTCGATTATACTGACCTCAACAAGGCTTGCCCGATGGATCCATTCCCATTGCCGAACATCGATCAACTCATCGATGAGACAGCCGGCTGTGAGATCACGAGCTTCCTAGACGCCTTCCGAGGCTATTACCAGATTTTCATGAACGAATCCGATGCCCAGAAAACATCATTCATGACCTCGGAAGGCATTTTTTGCTATCTAGTCATGGCGTTCGGGCTCAAAAACTCTTGCGCCACCTACACTCGTATGGTGCTCAGGGTTTTCAAAGTTGTGCTCGGCAGAACAATGGAGGCATACATTGATGACATGATAGTCAAAAGCCGAAGAGCCAGTACACATGTTGGTCCCGGTTGTACTGGGTACAGTCTAGAGGGGGTGAATAGATTGTACTGGTTTTTAACCTTTTCAAGCTAAGTACCAGATTTAACAGAATAGTCTGTTCTGTTGGAAGAACAGACTGGCAGCGGATGATATTCTGGTAAGGGTTCTGTCCGGTTAGCCTCACAGAAAAGCAAAGGAAATAGGCCTTCTGTTAACTCACAGAAAGGGTTCTGCTGAGCACAGAGACCAAATCTCTGGAGTTAAACAGTTTAAAGTAAATACAAGAATTAAAAGCAGTAAGTAATTGACACCAGTGACTTTTATAGTGGTTCAAGGAACAACTCGTTCCTCTAATCCACTGTTCCACTAAGCTTGTAAAAAATCCAATTACAGAGTCTTAGCCCTAGCACTTAAGAAGCTCTCCACGTCTTTTTCAAGTCTAGATGTCTCCTGGGATCACTAGTAAAAAAATGGCTTATAGTGACATTTAATTAGTGTCACTAAACGATTTAGTGACACTCTGAAAGTGTCACAGAAAAGTGGGGCTAGTGACGCTAAATTTTGTGTCACCGTTAACAAGTCACTTTGGTGTCATAAAATTATGACATATAAACGTCATAGAGATATGTGATATATACATAACAAGGATTTTTGTGATACCAATGCATCATGTTTTCTAGTGATATATACATACACTACTAGAAAAAGGCCTTACAGTGATACCAAATTAGTGTCACTAAAAGTTTCTGTGACACTAAAAAAGTGTCAATGTACATGATTCATTAGTATATATATTTTTATATATATTTTATATTAGTATATATATTAATACAAATAAACCAAAACATTAACATTAACCAAAATCTCAAACATTTTATTTATATCTCAAGATTTCATATGAATGTACATGATTCATAGGAGCATACCCCGGAAATCATAAATGTAATTAAGTACAACTCAAAAAACAAAACACAAGTTACAATTATAGCTAGAATTGAGATAAAGCACGGTCTATAGGACATAAAACAATCTTTAAGTGCCAAGCCCCGACAACGACATTCTTATGGAAGTAATCAACAACACGTGCTCCCTTTCCCCATTCACATCAACTTGTCACCTGTGATAGCCATAACAAAATGCATGATTGAAGAAGTATTAAAAAAGATCACTTATCACCTTCGATAATAGAGAATTTAGTAAAAAAGGTACAATGCATGAGAGAGATAGAGAGTGTGAGAAAAACCAAATAACGTATTGGAGAGAGTGTGTGTAAGAGATAACCAAATAACACTTATCATTTTATCATTTTCTCAATGATACTAGATAATAACTTATCAAACTGAATCACAGGGACAAACAATACAAATAACTTATAGCAAGTAAAATACCAACCAATGATGAATGCCAACAAAAGCTTTATCCTTCTTTTCCCGAGAATGGTAAATCCAGTTACTAGGAAACTGATCGCTATCTGCTTCTACTTCAACAGCTTTTTCAATAACCTGTGAAAAAACCTTTTATGTTAAACAAATCATAATTGTGAAATTATCTTACCGTTGACTTTTCCAGGCTTTTTGCCCCACCGATAATGGAATAACCATTCACTACGGAAGCGGCTGCTATCCGCATCAACATCAACTGAAAACTCGGTAACCTATGAATATGATCTCAAGTGTCTATACCGCATAAAAAGGGAATAAAAGATATAATTAATTGACTAAACATTAAAAGTAAGAAAGAAACCTCTTTTATGCACTTCATTAGTGATTCACAGCTTTCTTTGGACATGCTTGAAGCGATCTGCATTGGATGAACTCTTGCCTGTCAAATTGAACAGAAACATTATGAGACAATGTTTTGGATGTGACCAGCTATAAAAATATGCAACAGATTGGCTTAAGGGAAGGGACAAAGGACAACAAAAGAATGAAACAATTTGGCCAGAACAAGAGCTATGAAGCAGGGATACTTTTAAATAAGCGAAGCATCTTGAGAGGGATCATGTTTTGCTTCAAATAATCTATGGTAGGAATATTATAGAAACTGATTGCAATATCACATATAATCTGATACGGCTCATTCTGGACACTGGAGCAGCCAACTGGTAATTGCAAGGATTTGATCTGAAATGGTTGTCTTTCTTTTATATTTAGATTCAGCACGTATCATGGTAGCCAGTAGTTGAATAAAGAGTCTGATTTCACAACAACACATGGATGTTCTCATATTCATTTTTATTTACATCAATGAGATGAATGCAGCAAGCATATCAGGGTTTGGTGTGAGAAGAAAAAGTTGGTTGCTACTTGTGAAGGTCTAAAATCTCAATCAAATAGAGAACAAGAAAAAAAGCAGACAGGTAAAACTGTAGAAAAAAAACGTGTGGACCAGCGATGAACAAAAGAAAGTGGTGGGCTGAGAGCGGACATATAAAGTTCTAGTGCTATAGTTGTGTAAAACACTCAGCATTTCATTATTTTATTTTAACTAAAAGCTTCATATATATACCAATGAAAAGCAAGTCTTTTTAGTGAAACTACTTTAAGAGAACAATCTTTTGTAGCAAAATGGTCCATCTTTTGCATAACATTGAAGACATAAGACCTGAATGATAAGCTTCCCCTGTGTGAGGTATAAGCTTTTCATAAGTATGATCTTAATCTTGTTAAAACATTACATACAAGGTTGATGGCAGAGAGAAGAAAGGCTCACTCACTTGATATAACACCTCATCTGCAATCCAGTTGCCAATACCAGATATAAAACCCTGCAGAAACAATGCCATGTCAAAGATTGATGCAGTTGAAAATGAAATATCAGCATTTCTACATGGAAAATCTGCAATATAGTGCTTACATCATGACCTACATGGGGGAAAATGAAATGTTGTCATAGCTAGTACCTTTTCCAAAAAGCGATTTATTCAACTCCAACCTAAGAGTCCTTTTATTAGAACAAATCTTGAAAATGGAGTCTTTTAACCAAGTAACCCTAGCAAAATCAAAGTCCATACGATAAGTGATTCCTTGCTTTGTTTCACAATGCGTACAGAATTGCAGTCAAAGACTTTAAATTGAAAGAATTTGCTTTCAACGACAAGCTCATCTGTAGAAATGGGAGCAAATAGTAAATCACCTAGAGCTTTTTTCACATACCTCTGCCTCCCACCTTCTAAGTGAACTGAGCTCCCATGTCGCAAGTGGAAGGGCTTCCATAGCTGCCAATTCGAAGGCCAGGGATTCTGGCTACGACCACTTATCAGAGTTGCCCGGAAATTCCGACCAGCAGATTGGACCCATAGCTAGATTATTCATATAATCATTCTGAACATATAAGTAATTACTAGTTTTCAACGCGCGATGCGCGTTCGTGTAAATGTCCAAGGCCATCGTAGGCATAATAATTCACCAGATTAGATTGAGTGAATCTCTGGTTAATATGAATACAACTTAAAAATGTAAAATGTAAATTGATAGGCCATTTTATTTTCAATAACACGCTCATCTACTTTACATACAGTGAAATAAGTATTGAAGAAAAAGAAGAAAAATTGCAAATGTAATTGAGATGATTTTTCCCATTTTTAATTTGAAGTTCATTGCGTTAAAACATCAAATAGTTATAATGTTATTTCATAGCAGCCCCTCCCCCCAATGAGCACATATTAGGGAAGCAATTCATTTATGATTTTGGAATGACTTGTTAAGGTTATTAAGGGCCTAAAGACTAGTTCTAGGAATTCAGAATTCCTGCCATTTGTGATAGGCATTCAAATATTCATAAAAATATACATCCTAATTATCCATTGCTTCTATCAAGAAAGTAGTTTATAAAAGAAGTCATATATGGGCTAACATTATAATTTATATTGACACTAATAAGGGTAGTAGACTGTAATCTATTGCCTGAGCAGCCTATATATCCAAGTCCTTTTGGTTGTAAATTTATTGTTTCCCAATGAAATGATTGATAATATAAATACCATTTCTTTCATGTTTATAGAAAACACAAACAGAACTCATAAAAAATTCTACATTTCAGCTAATTTCAATTCAAACAATGCTTCAAGTATATGAATATGAATTCTACTTGAACTTGGACAAAAAAATATGTCCTGTAATTTCAGACCAAATGTAAAATGGGAACTGAAGGCTTTCAAAAAAATTGTTCAAAAAAGCGATGGAGATCGAAGTACAATCAAGTAAGAAGAGAAAACGTACCCGTGCGCTGAAGAAAAGCTTGACCTGGGATCTGAATCGTCGGCCTAAATTGATCGATTCAGAACTAGGTGAGGAGCTGTACGCCGGCCTAGGTCATCCTATTCAACGTTGTCCCGATTCACAGGTGGGTGAGGAGCTGTTCGCCGGCCTAGGTCATCCTATTGTTTGGTGTTGTGGCCTCGTGGGTAGAAGAAGACTATGCGACGGTTGTGCGTAGAAGAGGATTCAAGGGTTTTTTGTGTAGAAGAAAGCTGACGGGCGAATGTTTGGAAGAGGATGCGATTAATTCTCTCGAGTGCTAGGGTTCTGTGAATGAAGAGAGAAAGAGTGATGTTAAAGTTGATTAAGAGACCCGAAAAGAAGAAGAAGAAATTTTAGGTGTTAAACTATGATAAAATAATGTTAAAAGAAAATAAAATAGGGTGTGAATGTCACTATCTGATATTGATACTATTGTGTCAGAAACAAATGACACATATATATCGTAAAAAAGATATGTCGTATTTTCGTGACACTTTATTAAAAAGTGTCACTAACAAAGTGTCACTATAAGCCTGTTTTCTACTAGTGGATGCACTTTCTTGCTTCCTTTAAGACTGGTCCTTTCACCGAGCTTCGTTGAAGTATCACCACTTCACTCCTCCAGTTACTTGGACGTCCTTCTCGTTAGAGAAGAGTTCTTGTGAGAACAGGGGTTTTCCAACTTGCTTCGTTACAAAAGATGTGTAGTTGAAGAGCTTGAAGTGTTGAAGAACAATTGGAACTTTGCTCTTGTTGGGATATGAAGATAGAAAAATATTATCTTCCCAACGTCCGCCTTTCTTGTTGATGGAGATGAAGTTTTAATCTCAAGAAGGCTTGTGCGTTTGAATGTTTGAATATCTTGTTCGGGCAAGTGTTGAGCAAAAGTCTAGCAAAGTTACTTGGTTGTTCTTCGAGTAGTATCTCTTATACTGAGGTTGTCTTCCCGTTGGAGGAGGAGGACAACTGCATTAAATGCGAATACAGTTGACTTGACCAGTAGGACCCGGTAAAGTTGGCGAGTTGCTATTTTGGGATAAAGATATTCTGAAATATCCTGGAATGTCGGCCAATCATCAGCTTTTACTCTTTAGCGTACGGGGTGCATTAAATGTCCATTTAATGCGCGTACTGTAGCTTTCCCGTTCAAGTCTCCTAGCCGTTGAAGGAATCTTCCGTTGGTTTCACCGGCTAAAGTAGTTTCATGACAATTCTCTAAGTGTCAGGCCTTCCGGTATCTTCAGCAGAGGGTCAAACAGAGAGGGTCTCGAGCACTTCTGTTGGAATAAGCTACCAGAGGGTCCTTAGGTCTTCTGTCAAGATGCGAGCCAACAGAGGGTGTTGACAGATTCTGTTGAAGTGAAGTCCAACAGAGAACCAGGGGGTCTTTTGTCTGGATATGAACTAACAGAGAACCAAAGGTTTTCTGTTCAGACTAAGTCTATCAGAGGGTTTTCTGTCAGGAGGTCTTCTGTTAGTCGACTATTCTACGAAACATTACAAGGAAAATTTCTAATACAAAAATCCTAAAGGGGGTACTCTAAAGACGTAATTAGTATAGCATCATCAAAATCTAATTAAAATTATTCCTTACAATTTACCCCTTTTTGATGATGCCAAAACCCTTTAACTATTTCCAGAGAAGTGCCTTTCACCATAAAAAAACAGTTCAAAAACTTTCATTAAAATTCTTGGTGAGCAACTTAGCATAGGAAAATAGTAAGAATAAGGTACATTCAAGATAAAACACAATAAATCAAGATAAACAGAATTGAAAAGACAAACATACATAGCAAAAAAATAAGAGCAGATAGAGGTGAATTGCCTTACAAAGTGAAAGGCAACGATGTTATCTTATTAAGGGATAGAGTACAGATATTCCTTTACAAATTTTCCCTTTCTGCTGCAGCCATTGCTTGATCTTCCAATCCTTGCAATCTGTTTAGTTCTGCATTGACTGCTTCTCGAATACCTACAAGATTGCCAGAGCTCTGATATGAGGCCCAGATGGGTGAGAGCTTGCAATCCAGATAACTAAGGACACCTTCATGAATGTCCTTTTCGGGAAGAATTTTATTGTGATACCAAAATTCAGCTTCTTCCAGGGAACCACCATGTCTGACTTTCACAAGACCATCTTTGTCAAGATAGAGATTCTGCTCTTGAGTAGGAGTCATCTTCTGTTTCATCTCTTCAAATTGAGATTTATCAATCCTTTGAGATCCACCCAGTCTCCATTCCCTGAAACTCAGAGCCTTCTTCTTCTTAGAGGCCTTCTTGGGTGGAGATGGGGGTCTAGGTACTCCAAGGGCTCTTTTCTTCTGGATTGCTGCATCAAAATATGGTGCAGGGTCAATAGTTGGGTTGGCAGAAGATGATGTTCTAACAGAGCGAGGCTTAGGAGGTTGAGGGTCCTCTTCCCCCTTTTTTGGCATCATGGAGGTCCTCAATCATCAACTTGAGCTTCTGGAACTCTGGGGCCTGAGATGTGGCAATCTGGTCAAGTGCCTCTGGCAGGGTTTGGGTGACAGAGGTGAGACCTTCTATCAGCCCCTGCTGTTTCTGGATAGCAGAGAAGATGTCTTTGTTGCTTGCTTCTAGTAAGACCATCTTCTGATATCTTTCTTTGTCAGCAGCCAAGAGTAATTTCCCTTGTTCACAGTGTTCATTGCAGAGTGCTTCTAGTCTGTGTAAAGTCTCTTGAGTTTGAGTATCAGACTTCTGTAGACGGTCAATAGCTTGAGAAAGCTTGGTAAGAGCAGCATTCTATGAGTTGAGAGTGTGTCCCATTGTCTGGAGTACAGTATTGATGCATCCTACATCGGTGGAGATATGGTTGACTCTGGCTTCTGAAGAGGTCATGAAGTTGTGCAGAGAGGTCGCCAGAGTATCAGACAGATGCTTGAAGCCTGATTCAAAAGTTGCATTCACCTGGGTCAGATGCTAAAAATGCTTGTCATTGATCAAAACGAGCTTATTCAACCCATACATCATCTGACCACCAAACTCTTCTGCTGCTGCAACAAACTGGTTAAAGGGAATCTGTTGTTCTGCATTCTCAGAGGCAGACATTCCTAGTCCTCTTGCTTTTGGCATAGGAATGTTCTCTTGAGCAGATGAGAGGAGTTCCTGCTGCATTTCATGCTCATGTTGTGTAAGGGGAGGGATCTTTCGCCTCTTAGAGGTTGCCTTGTTGGTGTTGCTGACAATAAACCCATCCATGTTTGAGGAGTCCTCATAAGAGGAGTAAATAGGGATTCTGTTTCTGACTACCTTCTGCTTTCTACGGAAAGAGTGGTTGGAAGCAGTAGAGTGCCTAGAGTAACCAGGAGGTGCAAAAACAGGAGAAACGGTTGTCGGATCAGAGGACCTGAGGTACCAGACTCGGTGTTGCTAAGTTATTGGTTTCTGTTATGGAGGGGTAATAGATTTGGTATTCTGTTTGTTAGAGCACTGAGGAGAAGGGGTTTTCTGCTGAGAGGTTTGTTGTAGGGGGGTTTTCTGTTGTTGGGGAGAAGGAGGGGGTGAAGGAGATTTGTTCCTGCTGGGGGTTTTCTGTTTGCAGGGTGAAGGAGATTTGGATTTCTGAGATGATGATTTTTGTTTGGGTGGGGTTGTCTGTTGTGGAGAAGTAGATTTTTGTTTAAGTGGGGGTTGGGGTGGAGTGGTGTAAGGAGTGGTGATTTTGGGTGAAGGTCGTTAAGGGGGTGAGGAGGTATTCTGGTGAAGAGGTGATGTGGGTGGTGAGGTTATAAGAGGTTCGATTGCAATTTGAACAGAAGGGGAAGGTGAAATTACCTCAAGTATAGGTTCTTCCACCAGAGAGGCTCTCCATTCCTGGATTAATTGCATCATTGCTAGTCTTGCTGGCTTTGGTACAAAGGATTCACCAGGGACAAAATTGGGATCCACAGATTCCTTCGCTATCTTTGCAAATAACCAGGCTTCATAGGCTTCAATCTCATCATCTCTAAGTGGTTTCACTGGTTCTTCTGAGGGAGTGGAAACGAGAACAGCCTTGCCTTTGTAACATGCCTTCTTCTTTTCAAGGACAAATGTAAGAAAATTGAGGGCAAAGCATTTGGAAACATCATCAGTACGTACCCAGTTGAGAACTGCAGCTTCCTCTGACTCATAATGGTCAAAGTACTGGATGATTTTCTGGAGTGGTCCCATCCTCCAACTTCTCCATGCTAACACACACTCAAATTGCTTGTCCAGGGCAGCTCTGTAGCTAGTCTGAGGTTCTCTGACTGGTGAGGCATTGTGTTCTGGAGATGGTACTAACACTCGGTGTTCTGGTACTTCTGTAGATTGGACAGAGGTCTGGGGTTCCCCCTAAGTTGTGGCATCCATCACCACTATCTCGTCCTCAGAATCACTAGACTCAAAAGTGATCTTCTTCCCTTTCCAAAGTGGATTCTTGGACAGAATAGGTGATTCAGATTCTTCAAGTTCCCCCCTGAGCTTGTGGGGTTCTCAGAATGGCAGGAGTCGTGATCTTTTGTTTCTTGGTAACCAGAGAAGCAGAAGGGGTAGATGTTGTAGAGACAGAAGAGGGTTTCTTCCTCTTGGGGTTAGTTTTCTTGGTCACTGCCTTCTTGACCTTTTCTGGAGCAACCTTCTTAGTAACTGCTTTCTTCATGACCTTCTTCACCAAAGGTTCCTCCTCTGAGCTGGAGATGGTGTCCTACTGGGAGGGTTTCTGTTGGAGCTTCTGTCTGTTAAGGTCCAACTTAGCTAATCTTTTGAGTTCAGCTTTGATTGCAGCATCTCTGTTGCATGTGGTAGACATGAAAATCACCTTAGAGTGATCTACCATGGTTGGCTTCCTAAGACCAACTCCCTGTACCAGTAGCTCAGAAATGAGAAGAGCATGTCCCACCTTTCCCGAGTAGACGCTTGTATCTGTGTTCTTCCTCTTGGCCACCTTGACAAACTCAATCATGGACCTGAGGATGACCTGTCCCCAGTTAAGGTTTGCCTTGTGCAGCACAGCATAAATGACCTTGGCCTGGGAGATGGTGAATTCGTTTGTGGAGGTGTATCTGCACCAGATGCATTTGTGGAAGATATTCACTAACAGCTCAATATCCCTCTTTAACGAATGCTTCTTTCCTATTAGTTTGGGAATGTTGGCACCTGGTCTGCCATAGTTCAGAGCAAATTCCCCGGCAGTGAGTTCCACATCTTCTAGGTAAAGAAGATCGTTGGATTCGTTGTCAGCAAGGATTTTAAAAAGGCCATTGATGACCTCCGCATCAACAATGACCTTCTCTCCATTCACAGTGGAGGTGATAACTTCATCTTGGTAGTTAGCGTTGAGGTAGAACTCAACGACATCAATAGTGTTGTACTGTGAGTAGTTGTAGGTGACTACCTTGTTCAGTTGAGAGCCAACGAGACATTCTAAGATCCTCTCCATGAGTTCTTCGTCCTCAGCGAGTCTTGGGAGTGCGTAGAGGTCGCACTTCATCCTAGTGAGAACATTCTTGGTCAATGTGTCATGTTGAGTTTTTGTGAGAGAGTTGAAGCTGATGAATGCCATTAGAGAAAGTAAGAGGTTTCGGAAAGCTTGAAAGTTATGAAGGTTTGAAAGTTTGAGAGAGATGAGAGCAGTAGCGGTTTTTGGTTGAAAAGAGGGAATATAAGGGTTTAGGTTAGTGGACGTTTGAGATTATTGGCGGTTTCGAGGCAGCCTTAAATTAAAAAGGGGCGCAGTAAATATTCTGTGGCTGTAATAACGTTTAAGGGTATAGAGGTAAAAGACCTTTAAAAAGTAACCAGGTCACCCGTTTCCTCAAAAAATTTCTAAGTCCACAACCTTCTGTTAGGGATCGAGAGAATTTCTGTTGCTGAGGTGTTCTGGTAGGAACGGAGGTTCTCTGTTCAAGGTGAGGAACAGAAGGGGTTCTGTACCTATGTTTCTGTAACAGAGATTTTGCAACAGAAGATCTTCCTTTCAACCATCTTTAGGGATTTCATCCATCATTCCCAATTCTTCTCTCAACTTGTTGAACCTAGCCTCAGGCAAAGGCTTTGTTAGGATATCTGCAAGCTGGTCTTCTATTGACACATGCTCCATGCATATGTGCTTCTTCTCAACATGATCTCTGATGAAATGATATCTGGTCTCAATGTGTTTTGTCCTGGAGTGAAGAACTGGATTCTGAGTGATTGCAATGGCACTTGTGTTGTCACAGAGAAGCTTGATCTCCTTTGCTTGAATGCCATAATCTTTCAGTTGTTGCTTCATCCAGGGTAGCTGAGCACAACAACTTCCAGCTGCAATGTATTCAGCTTCTGCTGTACTGGTTGAGATAGAGTTCTGCTTCTTGCTAAACCAAGAGACAAGTCTCCTGTAATACCCAAGATTAATTTAAGAGGATTAATAGTACTACTCACACCAACAAGGTGCATCTCCTTTTAAGGGGGCTCATTAACCAAGAACTCCAAAGTTAAGCGTGCTTGCATGGGAGTAGTCTTGGGATAGGTGACCCTCTGGGAAGTTTCTCAGAGCGCGCACGAGTGAGGACAAAGTGCGCGGAAAAGGCTAGTGGCGGTTTGTGAGGACAGTACTAGAGGTCAGAAGTAACTACCTCAGGGCCTACGGGGCCGGGGTGTTACAAATGGTATCAGAGAAACCCTGCGACAGTGTGTTGACCCGTTGGATATCGGGCGGGCACTTAGCGGGGGAAGATTCTGGGATTTGATTGAGAATTGAGATTGGTTTATGGGCGCAACGAGGACGTTGCGATCCTAAGTGGGGGTGATTGTAATACCCGAGATTAATTTAAGAGGATTCATAGTACTACTCATACCAACAAGGTGCATCTCCTTTTAAGGGAGCTCATTAACCAAGAACTCCAAAGTTAAGCGTGCTTGCACGGGAGTAGTCTTAGGATGGGTGACCCTCTGGGAAGTTTCTCAGAGTGCGCACGAGTGAGGACAAAGTGCGCGGAAAAGGCTAGTGGCGGTTTGTGAGGACAATACTAGAGGTCAGAAGTAACTACCTCGGGGCCTACGGGGCCAGGGTGTTACATCTCCCACCTAGCAGTTGGCAATGACCAGAGGTGCTCTTCCCGTCTAACCTGCAACCTGCAAAATCTGAGTTAGAGTAACCAATTAATTCAAAGTTACCTCCCTTAGGATACCATAGGCCTGCATTTGGATTTCCTTTGATGTATCTGATGATTCTTTTTGCAACACTTAGATGGCTCTCCTTGGGCTTTGACTGATATCTGGCACAGATTCCAACAGAGAATGATATGTCTGGTCTGCTTGCAGTTAGATACAGAAGAGATCCAATGATTCCTCTATAGGTTGTTGCATCAGCATTTTTTCCTTCATCATCTGGTCCAATTTCTTGAGAAGTGTTCATGGGAATCTTCACTGAGGATTTTCCTTCTACTCCAAACTTCTTGATCAGGTCTCTGGTGTACTTCCCTTGGTTGATAAAAATTCCTTCAGGAACTTGTTTCACTTGTAGTCCTAGGAAGTAGCTCAGTTCTCCCATCATACTCATTTCAAATTGACTGCATAACTTGAGAGAATTTCTTGCACAATTCTGAATTAGTACTTCCAAATATAATATCATCAACATATATTTGTACTAACAGAATATAATTGGCAATAGAGATCTGAAATAGAGTTTTGTCAACATTTACCTTAGTAAACCCATGGTTCACTAGGAATAGGGATAATGTGTCATACCATGCTCTGGGAGCTTGCTTAAGACCATAGAGGACCTTTCTAAGCTTGTAGACACAAGAAGATTGAGTAGGAATGATAAAACCTGGTGGTTGTTCCACATAAACTTCTTCTTCAAGATCTCCATTCAGAAATGCACTCTTGACATCAATCTGGTAGACTTGATGTTGTTGTAGGCAGCATAGGCTAGGAAGATTCTGATGGCTTCTAATCTGGCCACTGGTGCAAAAGTTTCATCAAAATCAATTCCTTCTTCTTGGCAGTATCCCTTAGCTACCAGCCTTGCTTTATTCGTTACAATGTTGCCATCTTCATCTGCTTTGTTCTTGAATACCCATTTGGTTCCAATGACATTCTGGTGCTTTGGTCTAGGAACAAGTTCCCACACTTTGTTCCTTTCAAATTGAGTAAGTTCTTGCATTGCATTGATCCAGTCTGAGTCTGCAAGGGCTTCTTCCACAGTCATAGGTTACATCTGAGATATGTAGCAGGGAAACATTGCTTCTCTTCTTGTTGAGGCATATCTGGTTTGTACACCACTTCTGATTTGTCCAATCAGTTGGTTAGGAGGATGATCTCTTAACCAGGTTAGGTCAAGTTCTGTCAGTTGTTGTCTTGGTTTCTCTGGTTCCTCATCTTCTGAATCTTCATCTTCATTTAACATAAGGGGGTTTGGTGCAGGTGTTGGAAACACTGGATTAACTGCTACCTCTTCTGTTGACTTAGGTGTTCTGTCAGCTAGGGTGACTTCCTTCAGGGTCTCTGTTATATCTTCAACAGAGGTGCTATCATCAAACTTTACATGTATGGATTCTTCAACATGTAGAGTCCTTCTGTTGAGTACTCTATAGGCTTTGCTTGTGCTTGAGTAGCCTATGAACACACCTTCATCAGCTTTCTCTTGGAACACCTTTAGATGCTCCTTTCCATTATTCAGAATGTAGCATTTGCATCTAAATATATGGAAATAACTGATGTTGGGTTTCCTTCCTTTCCATAGTTCATAAGGGGTCTTCTGGTGATTCTTGTTGATCATGCTTCTGTTCTGGGTGTAGCATGCAGTGTTGATTGCTTCAGCCCAGTATCTCATTGGTAATCCTGATTCTGCAATCATTTTCCTTGCAGCTTCTTTCAACGTTCTGTTCCTCCTTTCTGCTACGATATTTGTTGAGGTGTTCTGGCGGCAGAGAGTTGATGAAAGGTTCCATTTTGATCACAGAAGTCCTTAATGACTTGGTTGACAAATTCAGCTCCTCTGTCAGATCTGATTGTCTTGACTTTCATATTCTTCTCAGTCTAAAGTTGCTTTAACAGAGAGGGCAACTTCTGAAGAGTTTCATTTTTCTTTGTCAAAAAGATAGTCCATGTATATCTGGAGTAGTCATCTACCATGACTAGTGTATATTTCTTGCCACCAACACTTGGAGTCTCAACTGGTCCAAATAAATCCATGTGGATGAGATTTAAAGGACTAGTTGAAAGATCTCCAGCAATGGTTTTGAAAGAGTTCTTCTGTTGTTTTCCCTTCTGGCATGCACTGTAGAGGGTCTCTTTCTTGTAAACTATGTCTGGCAGTCAATCTACAATGTGTTCTCTTGCCAATTTGTTGACTGTTTTGAAATTCAAATGGCTGAGCTTCTTGTGCCAGTCCGAGCATAGTTTTGAATCTCCCTTGGCTATCAAGCATACTCCATCTTTAGCAGTTTTCCAATCAACCACATAGATATTCTTCTTCCTTGTTGCTTTAAGAACCACTTCCTTTGTTGTCTCATGCGTCACATATCAGAAGTCCTTTGTGAATTCAACAGTGTAGCATTTATCACAGAATTGGCTAGCACTCAGAAGATTGAACTTCAGGCCTTTGACATATGAGACATCATCAATGATTATCTGGTTCTTGATCAGCTTGCCTCTTCCTTTTGTTTGACCTTGTTTGTCATTACCACCAAAGGTAACTCTAGGTCCTTTGCATTTCTGGAACTCAGTTAGGCAACTTCTGTCACCTGTCATGTGCCTGGAGCATCCACTATCAATAAACCATTCTTGTTCAGAGATAGCTCCAACACACTATTCTTGCAGAATTAAAAGAAGGATTTAGGTACCCAAGCAATGTTGGGTCCTAGGGGGTCATGGAGTCTTGGTAGTTGGTACCAGTTTGGTCTCATCAACTGAAACCTTGGTGGGTGGTACCCATTGTCCACCTGGTAGTCATAGTAAACAGAAGTGTGATTCACCTTGGGCAGATGCTTGTGAGGGTCATGCTTCCTGTTTAGGTTTCATAGTCCCAATGTTGGGTCATGCTTGCATAGCTTTCTTGGTGGGATAGAAGTCCCATATACTATCAAGAGCAGAGGGGCGGTTAACTTTGGGCTTCTGAAGTTGACCAGCCAACCTCTTCTACCTAAAGTTAACTTTTTCTTGATACATGCCTCTCTGGTGATCATTTCTGGCATGGTTATCATGAGGTTGTCTGTTGTGGGTTTGCCTTGATTTTTCTGAAAACCTTTTCTGTTGTTAGGTTTTCTGCCATGTTCATTGATTTTCAAAATGGGTTTCTGTTGAACCTTTATTTTTTCTTTTTCTGGCCTGACTTCCTCACGAGTAACCTTGGTGCCAGATACACCAGCATGACAAATGGGGCTAGAAGTCCGTGGCTCTATGACTTTATCAACCTTAGCAACTTTGGTGCTAGGCTTTACAGAAGTCTCACCAGATTCTGTTGCAACATATCCAAGACCAGAAATGGGGGAAAGCATTTGATCAATATCAACAGCCTTTAGAGAAGTTTGCATTGTCATAAGGCTATTGTATCTGACCTCAAAATGCTTAATTTCTCTTATTCTATCTAGAAGAGAAACATTTTTCAACTTCAAGTTCATCCCTTTCCTCAATCAAGAGATTGATTTTTACCTCAGTCTCTTTTCTTAAGTCAGAGATTTCAACTTTTAGCTTACTGTTTTCTTCTTTGACTAAACAATAAGTGGTTTGGATAGTTCTAAACTCTTCCCACAATGATGACATTGCATCATCATTTAAAGTTGTGCCTACCAAAGAAAAAGGAGAGTTAGAAGAGGAGGTTACCTCATCATCAGATTGGGCCATGAGGCATAGATCTTCTGTTTCAGTATCCAGGCAACAGAAGGCCTCATCAGAATCAGAATCAGAACTGGATTTTGTCTCAGAAAGGGGATCTTTCTCGAACTGTTCTGTGACAAGTGCCTTCCTCCTTCTAGAATTGTCTTCATATTTCTTTTCTCCATCTTGTCCTTGTCTCTTGGACACTCTGGGATGAGGACAGTTAGCCTTGAAATGTCCAGGCTGTCTGCAGTTGTAGCAGAGAAGCTCTCCCTAGTATCTGCAGACTTGGTCTTCTGGAATGGTTTTCTGCTGGCAGATGGACTTCTTCCATCTTTGGGGTTCTTCATGAACTTCTTGAATCTTCTGGAAAAGGCAGCCATATATTCGTTAGATAATAATACAGAGGGATCAAAATCATTTACCTTAGATGTACTGGCTGTGAGGGCTGTGGTGGTCCTCTTTCCAGGTACATCTTCTTTTTCTTCAATCATCTCAAACTCATGAGCTTTGAGGTCTGAGATGAGCTTATCTGTAGGATAAGCCTTCACATCTTTGCTAGATTGAACAACAACCACCTTCATCTTCCATGCTGAGGGTAAGCCTCTCAACACTTTGAGGTTGATCTCCTTGGTGGTGAGTTCCTTGCCAAGTTCAGAGATCTCTCCAGTGAGAGTAAGGAGTCTGTCATACATCTTTGAGATGCTTTCACCAGGGAGAAGTTTGAAGTCATCAAACTTCTTGTTGGCAATGGTTAGTTTTTTGTCCTTCTCCTGCTCATCACCTGCTCCAATGAGCTCAAGAGTATCCCAGATTTCTTTGGCTGTTTTGCACTTCTTTATTCTGTTGAAGTATCTGTCATCAATGGACTTGTAGAGGATGTCCTTTGCTATGTTATCCAGATTGTATTTTCTCCTCTCTTCAGTGGTCCACTTAGATTTAGCTTTGTTGATCATCTGAGGCTTTGTGTTGTCAATGGCATGCTCTGGATTCACCTTCTGGATGTTGGTGAATGGCCCTATGTCAAGTACTTCCCACATTTCATCATGAAGAGCACAAAGATGTGCCTTCATCCGGATTCTCCAATCATCAAATTTAAGATCTGAAAACATAAGATTCTTGGAAAGAGAGTGATCCATAATAAGAGATTAAACAGAGGCAGAGAAAACAAGTGGATCTTTGTTCAACGGTTAACCTAAAAGATTACAAGAACAAGGAGGCTCTGATACCACTTGTTGGTCCCGGTTGTACTGGGTACAGTCTAGAGGGGGGGGGGGGGGTGTATAGACTGTACTGGTTTTTAACTTTTTCAAGCTAAGTACCAGATTTAACAGAATAGCCTGTTCTGTTGGAAGAATAGACTGGCAGCGGATGGTATTCTGGTAAGGGTTCTGTCCGGTTAGACACACAGAAAAGCAAAGGCAATAGGCCTTCTGTTAACTCACAGAAAGGGTTTTGCTGAACACAGAGACCAAATCTCTGGAGTTAAACAGTTTAAAGTAAATGCAAGAATTAAAAGCAGTAAGTAATTGACAGTAAGGATTTTTATAGTGGTTCAAGGAACAACTCGTTCCTCTGATCCACTGTTCCACTAAGCTTGTAAAAAATCCAATTACTGAGCCTTAGACCTAGCACTTAAGAAGCTCTCCACGTCTTCTTCAAGCCTAGATGTCTCCTGGGATGCACTTCCTTGCTTCCTTTAAGACTGGTCCTTTCACTGAGCTTCCTGGAAGTATCACCACTTCACTACTCCAGTTACTTGGATGTCCTTCTCGTTAGAGAAGAGTTCTTGTGAGAACAGGGGTTTTCCAACTTGCTTCGTTACAAAATATGTGTAGTTGAAGAGCTTGAAGTGTTGAAGAACAATTGGAACTTTGCTCTTGTTGGGATATGAAGATAGAAAAATATTATCTTCCCAACGTCCGCCTTTCTTGTTGATGGAGATGAAGTTTTAATCTCAAGAAGGCTTATGCGTTTGAATGTTTGAATATCTTGTTCGGGCAAGTGTTGAGCAAACGTCTAGCAAAGTTACTTGGTTGTTCTTCGAGTAGTATCTCTTATACTGAGGTTGTCTTCCCGTTGGAGGAGAAGGACAACTGCATTAAATGCGATTACAGTTGACTTGACCAGTAGGACCCAGTAAAGTTGGCGAGTTGCTATTTTGGGATAAAGATATCTTGAATTATCCTGGAATGTCGGCCAATCATCAGCTTTTACTCTTTAGCGTACGGGGTGCATTAAATGTGCATTTAATGCGCGTACTGTAGCATTCCCATTCAAGTCTCCTAGCCGTTGAAGGAATCTTCCGTTGGTTTCACCGGCTAAAGTAGTTTCATGACAATTCTCTAAGTGTCAGGCCTTCTGGTATCTTCAGCAGAGGCTCAAACAGAGAGGGTCTCGAGCACTTCTGTTGGAATAAGCTACCAGAGGGTCCTTAGGTCTTCTGTCAAGATGCGAGCCAACAGAGGGTCTTGACAAATTCTGTTGAAGTGAAGTCCAACAGAGAACCAGGGGGTCTTCTATCTGGATATGAACTAACAGAGAACCAAAGGTTTTCTGTTCAGACTAAGTCTATGAGAGGGTCTTCTGTCAGGAGGTCTTCTGTCAGTCGACTATTCTACGAAACATTACAAGGAAAATTTCTAATACAAAAATCCTAAAGGGGGTACTCTAAAGTCCTAATTAGTATAACATCATCAAAATCTAATTACAATTATTACTTACAACACATGCTCAGGATCTAAAAGAGATCTTCAAAATTATGGACAAAATCAATCTCCGACTGAACCCCAAGAAGTGCACATTTGCAGTTCAAGGGGGTAAATTCCTGGGCTATATGATAAGCCAGCGTGGGATTGAACCGAACCCGGAGAAGGTGCAGGCCATACTCAATATGGAGCCGCCCAGAAATGTCAAAGAGGTCCAAAGGTTAACCGGGAAATTGGCAGCCCTCAACCGGTTCCTTTCAAAATCGGCTAAGCGTGCACTGCCTTTCTTCCAAATCATGAGGAAGTCTGTGAAATTTCAGTGGACTCCCGAGTGCCAGACAACATTCGATGACCTCAAGCGATATCTTGTCTCTCCACGAGTATTATCAAAGCCTGAGCATGGGGAAACATTGTACCTCTACCTCGGCGCCAGCCACGGGGCCGTGAGCTCGGTCCTAATTCGCGAGGAAGAGGGAGCTCAAAAACCCATCTACTACATAAGCAAAACTTTGCACGACGCCAAGCTCCGGCACTCCCCAGTAGAGAAGACTATGCTTGCAGTAGTATGGACTGTGAAGCGCCTAGCTCACTACTTTCAGGCTCATGTCGTCCATGTTCTCACCCACCAACCGCTGGGCCAACTGATGCGGAGCCCAACGAGCTCAGCCAGGATGGTCAAATGGGCCATTTTCCTGAGTCAGTACTAGATCGAGATCAAACCAAGGCTGGCCATCAAGGGTCAAGCACTTGCCGACTTCATGGCAGAATGCACCGCCAGGGATCTCACCCCAGTCACCTCAATTGATGAGGATGGTTGGTGGACTCTGCTCACCGATGGCTCTTCAGCCACCAAAGCCTGTGGGGGGGAGTCATACTCATCACCCCGAGGGCTTCTGAGCTTATTATGTTATACGCTTTGCATTCAAAGTCTCCAACAATGAGGCAGAATATGAAGCCTTACTATCTGGCCTACGTCTTGCAGCTAACATGCAGGCGGGAAAGCTGAGAGTCAAATGTGATTCAAGGCTCGTGGTCGGGCAAATCAACGGTTCCTGTGAAGCAAAGGAGGCCCGGATGAAAGAGTACAAAGCTACTACACTGGAACTCCTAGGAACATTCTAGCTGTATGAAATCTTGCAGATACCACGAGCTCAGAATCAAGAAGCTGACATTTTATCCAAACTGAGCTCGTGGAGGAATTGTCAACACCCAGCATACAGCAGACCCTCATCCACCAGGTACAGGGCCACCCCGAGGAACTGGACCACCGACATGAAAGAATACATCGATAATGGCCAACTGGCCAAGGGTGAAGCCGAGGCCAGGCTGGTCAAACTCCGGGCTCCGACCTATACCCTCCTTGATGGCATGCTATACAAAAGATCTTACAATGGCACGCTCCTGCGCTGCCTCAGTGACAATGAGGCTAAGTTGGCCATGGAGGAGGTACACTCTGGGATCTGCTCTGCACATCAGACCCCCCACACTATGTCCAGAAAGCTCCTTTTGCAGGGGTACTTCTGGCCCACAATGGCAAAAGATTGTGCTTGGATGGCACGTACCTGTAATGCATGCCAACAATTCCAAAATGCCCCGGGATGCCCATCGGTGAACTACGCTCCCATCAGTACAACAATTCCATTTTCTAGATGGGGCATGGATCTTGTTGGGCAGCTTCCTCGGGGAACAGGCAACTGCAGGTGGATTATAGTCGCCACCGACTACTTCACCAAATGGATAGAAGCCAAACCACTGACTAGCATAACCGAGACGCAGTGCAGGAAGTTCGTCCACAAGAACATCCTCACTCGCTTCGGTGTGCCGCAACAGCTTATCACAGACAACGAGACCCAGTTTGAGGCCTGGAGTTTCCAGGATATGCTGGCCAGTTGGGGAATCAAGCACACCGTAGCCTCTGTCGCCTACCCGCAGTGTAATGGGCAGGTCGCAAATGCCAACTGCACCATCTTGATGGGCTTGAAAAAGAAGCTCACACACGAGGGCGGAGGCTAGGTTGAAAAGCTCCACAACATTCGGTGGGCCTACAGAACAACACCCCGCAGAGCGACGGGTGAAACTCCATTCTCACTCTGTTACGGCTTTGAGGCTAAAGCCCCTACAGAGGTCACACTACCGACCCCGCGGGTCCTTTCCTATGACCCCGAGCAGAACGAACAGCATATTCAAGTCGACCTCAACTTCATTGATGCAAGAAGGGAGAACGCATTTCTGAGGTCGGAAAATTACAGGCATCAAATCAAAAGCTATTACGACGCCTGAGTCCGAGGTCGGGAGTTCCAAGTGGGGACTACGTCCTCAGGCGACGGACGGCAAGCCAGCCCAAAGAAGGGGGGAAAATGGCCAAGAAATTTAAAGGGCCGTACGTTATAACCGCTGTTGTCCGGCCTGGAACTTACAAACTATCCACTCCTAAAGGCACGGAAGTTCCGAGATTATGGAACGTCCACCACCTGGTGAGGTACTACCAGTGACCTAGCGTTGTAAAGGAGACAATAAGCCCTCGCCAAACGGAGACTTTGCACAATCACGAGCATTGGAAATCCGGGGTCACTGCTAGCAGCCTCAGCCGTACACTGTAAGCTGTTCACGACCATCACATCAATCAATAAAGGAGGAATTTAATACATAATTCTCCGTGGAAGCAGTTTATGAGTCTTCCAGTCTGAGCTCAACGCCATGATAAGTCGAGGCAACCCCGTAAGCCCTCGCAAGCATAGGCCATGCAACCTACACCCAGAATCCCGAGGCCACCTTTCAAGACCTCGATGTTTCTAGGGACAACAGCCTCAACGGCTCCCAAAATCTGAGGCCATCTTATAAGCCCTCATCAACACGCGCTCTTCAACCAAGCTTCAACAAGCTGGAGCAACCTCATAAGCCCACGCAAGCGCAAGCTCTTCAGCCCACAATCAATCTCCCGATGCCACTTTGTAAGCCCCCGTTCTCCAGGGATAATAGTCTCAACGACTCCCAATCTCCTGAGGCCACTTTGTAAGCCCTAAGTTCTCCAGGGATAACAGTCTCAACGACTCCCAATATCCTGAGGCCACTTTGTAAGCCCTTCGTTCTCCAGGATAACAGCCCCCAGCGGCTCCCCACAGGGTAGGGGCAAGGCGTGTGAATAAGCCCTTGTACCCTACTCACAAAGCAGGGATAGTAGCCCAATGCGGCTCCCGAATATAAGTTGAGGCATGCATATAAGTCCTTGCACCCCATGATTTTTTCGTCTCCCCCTTTAGCATAAAAGGCACGCGGGGGCGGGGGGGGGGGGGGGGGGGGGGGATAGAGGCAAAGTTGAAGGGTTGGACCAGTTAACGGTCCATTCCTTGAGGATTAAGTCTCCACGCTTACCGAGTGAGTGTGGGGATGATCCTCCCTAAAGTTGTGGTACTTGCCATGAGGCTGGACTAATTGACGGTCCTGACCTTGGTCGAGCACCTCTCGCTTCTGACCCCGCCGAGCTCTTGCACGAATCCTGCAGCGCCGAGCTCTAGTCCATATCTCACGGTCTGGAAGGTGGTCAGCTCCCTAAATTGATGGCGCAACGCCACAGTCTGGAATTAAAGTCTGGCTGCATGCACCTCTCACTTCCGACCACGCCGGGCTCTCGTACGAATCCCGCATAGCCAAGCTCTAGTCCATATCTCGCGGTCTGGAAGGAGGTCGGCCTCAGAATTACTGGCGCAACGCCAAGCAGTCTGGAATTAAAGTCTGGCTGCACTCAATGCATCAATGTAAACCCCAGGCGAGCTCGCTCAAAAACCTCGTCGCTGGGTCACAACTGCCGGGCCTACCTCTCAAGCCCAGAAGGCCTCTCAGAACCAACTTTCCAGGTTCTATTTACATGTTACAACATTTTGGGATATTTTACAAAAAAAATACCCGCAACGGTTATTCACGGCAAATGAGGCAACTGGTGTAGTTCTGCCAAAACATTTTCATTACAAACTGGGCAAGTGCTCTTGAATAGCACGACCTCAGTCCCGTAAACAGTGGAGGACTTTAGATAATGAAGTCACCTCACCTGTTCACACAACTGTCATCCTTATAGTATATTCAATACAAGCCAAAGGAAAAATTTTCTCAAACTATTTTCCTAAGGAAAAACAGTCCCAAAAAGCTTTATGTGAAGCAACAATGGACCAGGCAAACGAGCTCCAGTGACAAAGGAATTGCACAGCTGAAAGCTCTGGTGAAAGCTCCAATGAAAGCTCCAGTGAAAGCTCCAATAGCTAGCAATCATTGTTGCTGACAACAAATCAGTAATGGACATGTCAAAGTCCATTGCTGCACAAACATATAAGTACAACATGGACATATGAAAATCCATGGATGCAGACTAAACAAAGGCAAGCTCCATGCTACTGTAAAAATAAAAAGGAACTTATCACGCCTAATTCCAGACAAGACTGACTATACAGCCTATGCTAGGAACGCTACTGCAACTTAGCAAACACAAGCTAAGCTCGGGACAGAAGGAGGGCAGGCCACTTATGGCCCATTCCCTCTCAACAAAACCTGTGCAGCATACAAACACACATGCAAAGTACATCGAATACAAAATTGCAGAAAGGAGATATTTCATACACAAAGTATATGGAAGGCGTTCAAAGTATTCAAAGTGTAGCGTTACAGCAACGACTCAACGACCAGATTTGCAGAAAGAATAAAGGGAGGGGGAATCTATTCTTTCCTCTTTCTCTTCTTCTTTTCCTACTCTACTTCCTCTCCAGTCCCGGCCTCGGCTGGCTGTGGCTGAATGGTCAAGGAATACTGAATTTGCTGGCCAGGGGCGATCTCCGGATGCTTCATGGGCCGTGGGAGCTTGTATTTCTTATATTTAAAACTAGGAAGAGCCTCAAGAAGCTTCCCATAGATCTCCTTCTACATATGGTACTTCCCGTACTCCAGGGAAGGAAGTAGCTGCTTGCCCACGAACTCCAAGCCCTCTGTGGTGGCCAGCCAACCTTCCATATGTTGCCCCATCACACCATGTAGCCAAGAAACGGAATCAGGAGAAGGGGAATCACCTGAGCAGGAGGCCTTGAACTTCTCAGCTCCAGAAGCTTTTGCCTTCTCGAGCTCGGCAGCATGTGCAGTCTTGATCCACCCCACGACCTGACTTCGCTCTGAGGAAAGGGCGGCAGCAGAATCCCTCATAATTTGAACCTTTGTTTCTAGCCGCACGACCCGAACCCCCTTGAGCCCGTCCTGCAACTGGGACTCTTGGAGGGCAGCCTCGAGCTCCTCACAACGCCATTGCCAGCCAACAACATTTTCTCGCAACTGCTCATTCTCCCGAGCTAAACGATTGGCTTGGCCAGTCATCTCAGTCACAGATCTTTGGAGAGTTTCATTTTCAGCGACAATGCTCTCGGCAATGTCGGTCATCTGCTTGTGCATAGCCTGATACACCTCTAGCTCATCCTCGGTACAACGAGCTTCATACTCGGCCTTCCGATCTCTCTCCTCGGAGGCCATGACGTTCTCCTCAGCCTCCATTAGGCATTTCACGGCTTGATCCGCCATCCCCTTGAGATTATCAAACTGGCGTTTACTCTCCGCCAGCTCAGCCTCGAGCACAGACACCTGCCGCTCGGCACCCAAGGCTCTCTCGGTAAACTCATCGAGCATCTTGCTAAACTGCACAGTCTGTTTGAGGGCCCAGTCAGCAGTGGCCTCCATCTCATCGACACGCTTCTCAAAGATTTTGAGAGCTTGCTCAACAAGGGACCTGGTGTGGAGAATACCAGCCTCTCTCTTCCGGGCCTGACGAGCCCGGTGCTCTGCATCATAAGCCTTACGGCCAAGCTCGTGGCATATGAATGCAGACTGAGAAAGAGAATACACGGTCAGGCAACAACCAAAAAGTACGACAAATGAAAAATATGCAAAAGGGAAAACTACTGACCTTGAGGCAAGAGTTATCTGCATCCAGGGCGATCTCCCGGGTGGTCATGCGACTCAGAATGTAGTCGTCTGCATACGGGCGGATCTGCGAGAGGAAATCCATGCTATGCACGGTTCCAGCAACGAAGATGTGATCCCGATCCATGCAGTACTTGAACCACTGGTTATCCGGATTGGGATAGGAGCAACACCTAGAGAACCTGGGGTGATCAGCGTCAGGGTGACTACTGGAAGGACCGGCCTCGCTGCCCCCATTCACATGCGGGTCGGCCTCTAGAACAACCCCACAATCCTTCGGAGACAAATGGGCCTGCTTGTGCTGCAGGGTCTCACCGTTACCCCCTCATCTTCACTCTCACTCTCCACGATCACCATATCTGGTTGGGAGGAGGGGGGTATGGTTGCAGGTTCGGCATCAGCCCGGGGAACAGCACCAAGGGCATCCACATCCATATCGGCCACCCCATTTTCTTCCCTGGCAACGACATCCTCCTGGCCAGGGGGAGATGTCTCCAAAGGGGAGCTCAGAATGACACCCTGATCAACATCGTGGGAGGAAATGGTTCCCCCTGGAGAGGCATCACTGACTACGGCTCCACCTGAAGTGGCCTTCACCTCATCTGCGGAAGGGCCAACAATTGTGCCCCTAACCTCATCGGCAGATGTAGCTCCCCCGCTACCATCAACTGGGGTCTGGGGAAGCATTAACCCCCGGTGGAGCGGAATCTGAGTCGTCCTCAGCACTTTCCTCGGAAGAGGAGGAGGACCCACTAGGGGAGGACCCAGATGGCTCCTTCTGCACAAAGTTCTTTTGAACCCTGTCCAGAAGAGCATATATGTTGGGACAACCTGCAAACGACATATAATTCGACATCAGCAAGGCCCCAAGTTGGGTCACACGAATTACAGAGCATGGTAAAAGTCACTATAAAAAATACATACCAGGAATAGTGACGTCGGGCTCGACCTAGCTGACGTTTCGCCCCAAGGAAGAAGTCTTCTCCTCCTGCTCATCCCCTCCCGGAGGGGCGGTAGCCTCCTCCTCCTCACCCCCTCAGAATCTGAAGGTGCAACAACACCAAAGTCGGGCACAGGCCCCTCAATCACTGGAGACGCTGGGGCAGGGACCACATCTTCTCCCTCCCCACCATTCCTGGCAGGCACGACATCGATCGCCATTGCGGCGTCACCAAGCACCGCGAAGGGTGAAAAACTGATGCACTTCAGATCCTCCCTAAGCTTTTTCTCGGTCACAAACTTTCCAATTTCGTATTGATCGGGCTTCAGGTACTTCTTCACGTCATCAGCGTACTCATCCAGATCACCTGCGTTGTGCTTCCGGGCACACACAGACTCTTGAACCAAGATCGAGGTATCTGTAGAGAACGGCGATACTGCCGATACCTCTTGGCAATTTGTGTAGACATAGAAGAATCTGCCTTTCCACCCGCGATATGATGTCGGTGCATTAATGAACTCACTGCAACCCCAAACTGGGCTACAGAAGCATAACTCTGGTTTCCCTTCGAGGGATTGCGGCCGATGTTAAACAAACGGCGAAACAGGCCCACACTGGGAGTAATATCCAGATCCAGACAACGCAACAAAAAAGCAGCAATGTAGTAGAACCCATTAGGGGTAAGCTGGCAAGGAAGCAGACCAACCCAATCCAGGTACTCAGCATAGAAGGGATGCAGAGGGAACCTGAAGCCATGCCTAACGGCGTCGTAATAGGCGACAAAAAACCCCGACGGGCAAGAAGAGGGCAGCTCGCCAGCATCCGGTCTCATCACGACTACGTTGGGCCCACACAGTCATCTCACCTCCTCCCACTCCTTGTCTGACAGGGAACAGCGAACCGCAGACTCGGCAAAGCTGTCCAGGGTAAAAAATTCAGCGTTGTCCTTGAGATTCTTCTTAACGGGCACCCTGTACCCCGGCCGCGCATTCAGCGGCACAACATCAAGCGCTGAGGTCGCATCCTCGACCTCGTCGGTTAAACCAGCGTCCCTTAGGGCAGCAGCATCATCATTACCCAAGGGTAAGTCATTGCTGGCCCTCTCTCCGGTATTAGCAGAAGCACTGTCAGAAGACATTTTCAAATCTACAGAAAAACACGGACATGCACAACATCAGAATCCGGGGTTAAGAAGCAAAAATCCGACCCCCAAACAGAAATTAAACACTCGAATCAACACCAGCGTGCGATTCCGAGTCCAGAGGTACCAACCTCAACAGCAATGGAGGACTGTAGACCCCCCATTGCTCGCAACACCAGTTTGACGGAAAAACCCTCATTCTGGGTTTTCCGGCTAGTCTGCACCAAATACAACATAAGCAAGCAGAGACCGGAGACTAACCTGGTAGGAAGAGTCGACGGAATAAACTAGAAGTACGGTAGCACTGGTCGAAGAAGAAAAGCTCTGAAACTGCTTGAAAGCTCTGGAAACTCGAAAACAAAGAAAGCACAAGGGAGAAAGACAAAAGCTTTCGCCTTTTATACTTCCCTTCAAAATCGAACGGGAAGCTTACACGTGGCGCACTACTCTCCAACCGCCTGAAAAACTAAAACGTTTTTACAAAAGGTGTGCAAAAAGCGCAATGATGGTGTCGTAAAGTCATTTCAAATGCCACCCCTCGCATTAAATGCTGAGAAGCGGCTAATAAATAAAATATGTTGCAAGAGGAATATGTAAAGATTCCCATTTGTACACATCAGTGTTACTACACGCCACAAATTCTCCTAAGTCCACCAAGTATTAAAGACAGCTACCTCGTCCCCCTCAAACTCATACTCTTCAACACTTAGAAAATATTCTAAGTCCACAAGAGTGGGGGACTCAGGAACAAAATCAAAAAGCAACACTACAACGAGCTCAGAACAATATGGCAACCTCGGGATCAGTACCAAGCAGGTATATCTCGAAAATACAAACTTTGCACACACACAACGAATTATTTACAATTTTTTGCAAACAAATTTTGTCAACCCACGGTCAGGGCCGTGGATGTAGCAACTAACCCATGAGGCAGGTTTGAAACACGGAGGACATGAAGCTCGAGCTCGGACCTCTTTGCAGCGGGGAGCCGCATTCCTCTCCGGACTTCATGGCAAGGCGGAGTATACTCTTTTTCCTCCGTTAGGATTTTTTCCCACAGGGTTTTTCCTCAACGGAGTTTTTAATGAGGTACCCCTTTGTCATGACTATGGAGAGCAGCACTCCCTGTTGGGCGCGCAAGCCCAGGAAATTGAAGACTTACTCTCTCTCATCTCAAGTTTCACTTTCACTTCAGAGAGTGGGGGACTAATGATGGAGTATATTCATGTATACCCCAGGGGTATGATAATCGCCGGTGAAAAAGCATCACGGAGCCACATCGGAGTGCGTGAAAAGACCAAGTCCACAATCGGACCGACCCCGACCCCGACCGACCAAGGTCAGGAATAAGCGCCAGACAACAAAATGACCAAAGGCCAAAAGGTCACCCAACCCCGGCCTCGAGGTCGGGAAAACACCAGGCTCAGGAATGGGCCAAACTCGGCAAGTTATGAGCCCGACTTCGAATGCCCGAGCTCGGCACCAATCCCGACCTCGGAGGCCAAGCATGTGAGCAACCAAGGTCAGAGTATCAAGTGGCCAACCACGTCAAAGGCAGAATAATAGACAGGAGGCGAGTCCCCTCACGATGAGCCCGAGCCTCCAATCACTGACCCCGGTAGAACTCAAGGTCAGGCCAAAGCATTGTAAACTTAGACAAATCCGTAAGGACCAGCACCACAAAGGAAGTACTGCCACATCATCACTAGCAACGGACAATATGCCAGAATGCACACGCTTAACCACACGGGTATTCTGTTAGCAGTTGTTAGAGATGATTCCAATCAGCCACCTGTCCAAGACTATCTCTCCAATCACCTTTACACATGACTGCTCCCCATCGAATTAGACTGATAGTTTGTTAGAATAGTTTTACATGTGTCTCCTCCCCATTTGATCAGTATCTTTTTACTTGGGCACCAAGTATTTCCTTTTATCTCCTAGCATAAATATCACCTTCCAACTTGTGGAAAGGGATCACATTCTCAATACTCACACTGTTATTCTGCCGGATTGCATACCTGTGTTTTCCAAACAGTACGCTCTCTCATTTTTACTTGGATTCAGACTACCCCGGTCCGGTGATCCATCAGTACTATTTGACGCCGGAGCCACACATTCCTTCGTATCTCTTAAGTTTGCTAGATCCTTAGCAACACAACAAGATAAGTTAGATTATAAGTTCACCACAACACTTCCGTCGGGAGAGATCATGTTGTCGACTCATTGGTTACGACCAGTGCCAATGAGTATAGCAAGGAGAGAGTTATTTGTGGATCTGATCGTGCTCGACATGAGGGATTATGATGTGATTCTCGGCATGGATTTTCTACAGAAGTATAGTGCTTCTTCAATTATATGTCGAAAAAGAATTGTATTAGTTTTGCGCTTACAGGGTCTGATCCTTTCTTTTTCCTTGCGGAGCCAAAAGGATCAGGGATGGTAATGATTTTTGCATTGCAAGCAAGGAGACTTATTCGGTGTGGATGTGAAGCTTTCTTAGCTCACATAGTAGACAAGAGCACTGGAAAAACCATTCAGTTATTTGAAGTTCCCAATTGTGGAGGATTACAGTGATGTATTCCCCGAAGACCTTCCAGGTTTACCACCAAGTAGAGAGATTGAGTTCGAGATTGAACTGCTGCCTGGTACTGCCCCAATATCTAGAGCTCAATATAGAATGGCACCAGCGGAGTTACAAGAACTCCACAAGCAGTTGCAAGAGTTGCTAGAGAAGGATGTTGTTCCGCTCAGTTATTCACCGTGGGGAGCTCCAGTATTGTTCGTGAAGAAGAAGGATGGCACAATGAGGTTGTGCATAGATTATAGAGAGCTCAATAAAGTGACTATCAAGAATAGGTATCCCCTGCCTAGAATTGATGACATGTTTGACCAGTTGAAGGGAGCGGTGATTTTCTCCAAGATTGACCTTCGTTCAGGGTATCATCAGCTAATAATCAAGGAAGGAGATATCCCAAAAACAGCTTTCAGGTCGCGGTATGGACACTATGAATTTGTGGTTATGCCTTTCGGCCTAACTAATGTTCCAGCGGCCTTCATGGATTTGATGAATAGAGTGTTTAGGGAGTTTGTTGACAAGTTTGTCATTGTTTTCATTGATGATATTTTGATTTACTCAAAGTCTAAGGAGGAGCTCGAAAAACACTTAAGAGAAGTACTGGAGACACTTAGAAAACATAAGCTATATGCTAAGTTTTCAAAGTGTGAGTTCTGGTTTGATCATGTAATATTCATTGGCCACGTAGTTTCAAAGTAGGGAGTTTCGATGGATCCCTCAAAAGTAGCGGCTGTCTGAGATTGGAACAGTTCGAAGAATGCGAGAGAAGTTCGAAGTTTCTTGGGCCTTGTGGAGTATTATAGGAAGTTTGTGGAAGGCTTCTCTGCTATAGCTCTTCCATTGACTACCTTGACCCGTAAGGGTTAGAAATTTGAATGGACTGATCGTTGTGAGAAGAGTTTCCAAGAGCTTAAAAATAGGTTGACATTTGCACCCGTTTTAACACTCCCAGAAGGCAAGGAAGGGTTTGTTATCTACACAGACGCATCGAATTGAAGATGGGACTTGGAGCAGTTCTTCTGCAGAATGAACGAGTAATTGCTTACGCTTATTGGCAACTCGAGGACTATGAAGCGAATTATCCTACCCATGACTTGGAGTTGGTAGCGGTGATACATGCGTTGAAGATTTGGAGACATTACTTGTATGGAGTCCAGTGCAAGATCTTCACTGATCATAAAAGTGTGAAATACATATTCACACAGAAGAACCTCAACATGAGGCAAAGAAGGTGGCTTGAGCTAGTGAAAGACTACGATTGTGGGATCCTTTATCATCCGGGGAAAGCCAACAAGGTAGAAGATGCACTTAGTAGGAAGTCTTCTGCAACATTAATGTCCATGATGGTACTGGATCCATGGCTGGGGAAGGAAATTTAAGATTTTAAGCTGGAGATTGTAGATGGGCGACTAGCAGCTATGACAATGACTCCATCAATATTTGAAGACATGGCTATGAAGCAAGAACTTGATCCTGAGTTGGTTTAATTGAAGGAGTGCATCAAGGAGGGAAAATGTCCTGAGTTTCGTTTGGATGAGAGTGAGAGATTATTACTCCAAAATTGGTTTTGCATCCCTGACATTGAGGGGTTGAAGAAGCAGATTATGAAGGAGCCTCATAATACACCTATTACTATGCATCCTGGTTCGGCCAAGATGTACAACGACTTGAAGAAAAACTTTTGGTGGTTAGGGATGAAGAAAGATGTTGTAAAGTTTGTTCGATCATGTTTGATGTGTCAACAAGTTAAGGCTGAACATCAAAGACCAGGTGGAGAACTTCAGCCTATCCACATTCGAGAGTGGAAATGGGATGAGATATCAATGGATTTTATTATGGGTTTGTCGAAGACAACTGGAGGTTATGATGTTATACGGGTTATAGTGGACAGATCGACTAAATCTGCTCATTTTATCCCAATTTCAACGAGTATTTCTTTGGAGAAGTTGGCAAGAATATATATATACAGGAGATTGTTAGATTGCATGGTATTTCGAAGAGTATTATTTCTAGGGGTGGGCAAAATCCCGGACCCGGTATCCCAAACCGAAAAACCCCGATACCGTTCCGAAACTATCCCGGTTCATTTAGGATGCAATTTTTTCATTCCGAACCGGTCCCGTACAGATATTAACCGGGATGGGACCGGGATAGCTATAAAATATCATGTCCCGTCCCGGTGTCCCGTTTAAAATTAGTAGATATTTTAAATTTCTAATACTATATAATAGCCAAAATCAATTACAATTTTTTAGCCCTTAGTCTCCCTAGTTTTATTTTATCTTATTTCGTGTCTCTCTTAGTCTCATTTCTTTTGTTTCTTTTGATTAAAATTTGTTTAGTTCTCATTCCGATGCTACTCTATAGTGTTGTTATACATTTAATATTTTCCAAAATAACTATTAGAAAATATATATATATGGTCTTAATAGATATGATATTTATTTTAATGTGGTATTGAAAAATTACAAGTGTACTACAAACTATAAAAATATTTTGTACTACTATTCTACTACTAGAGGAAACACAAAATTAGGGGGGACCAAAAAAATTACAAGACAATAATTAAAAATAGTTAATTAGAGGTTTTACTTAACTTTTTAGAGAAGCTAAATTTGTAAAAAATAGTTACGTCTTTATTTTGATGTTATGCTTATTTTTATCACATTTCACAAATGTATATTTTATGGGACGTCCCGAACCATCCCGATTTTTCTCGGGTCGTCCCGGTCCCGTTTTAAATGGGATAACACTGGGATAAAGACTTATCCCGAACCGTATCGGATCGTTACTATAAAAACGGATCGGGATCGAGATAAGCCAAATCTAGGACCGTCCCGAACCGCGCCCACCCCTAATTATTTCTGACAGAGATTCCAGATTTACGTCTCACTTTTGGAGGAGCGTACAACAATCATTGGGCACAAAGTTGAGGTTTAGTACCGCTTTTCCTCAGACAGATGGCCAGACAGAGAGAACAAATCAGATTTTAGAGGATATGTTAAGGGCATGCGCTCTAGATTTTAAAGGAGGATGGAAAAAATACCTTAGTTTGATAGAGTTTGCCTATAATAATAGTTATCAAGCAACCATCAGCATGGCCCCATATGAGGCGTTGTATGGGAGGAGGTGTAGATCGCCCATATCATGGTATGAAACATGAGAAAACAAAGTTGTAGAAGAAGAATTACAAGGAAGGACTGGGTTGATAGATGAGACCTCAGAAGCTATTAAGACTATCAGGCAAAGGATAGAATCTGCGCAAAGCAGACAGAAAAGCTATGCAGATGTTCGGAGGAGACCTCTAGAATTCGAAGTGGGGGACTTTGTTTTCGTTAAGGTAACCCCGATGAAGGGTGTGATGCGGTTTGGAAAGAAAGGAAAGCTTAGCCCCAGATTCACCGGACCATATGAAATCACCAGACGAGTTGGGAAGGTAGCTTATGAGCTCGCGCTACCTGAAGAGTTTTCTGGCATTCATAATGTCTTCCATGTTTCTTTGTTCAGGAAATACTTTGCTGATCCGGAGCATGTTTTGATACCCCAACGGTAGAAGTGCAAAAAGATTTGTCATACGAGGAGAAGCCGGTACAAATCCTTGACCGAGAGGTTAGACGTCTCCGGAATAAAGAGATAACTCTAGTAAAAGTGTTGTGGCGAAATCACAAAGTGGAAGAGGCTACTTGGGAAGTTGAGGACGACATGAGGCGTCATTATCACGACTTGTTCTAAGTTTTGAGGACGAAACTTTTATAAGGTGGGAGAGGTTGTAACACCCCAATTTTTATGAGCTAGTTATATTAGTCATTATTAATTTTAGCCAATTATATAAGTTCTTCTATGAATAATGTGGCATATTATTTAACATGTTTTTTGTGGCAGATAATATTGACCGGTAAACTCTAACAATTTTATGTAAAGAAATAATTAAGGTTCTAAAGTTTAACTAGTTTTTTTTAAGAGATTAACTTCATTTTGTTTAGTTGGGCATGAGACATGTTGCATAGTATGTAAAGACCCAAATAAGTTAACTTGGTGAAATAAGTATTTTATTAAAAGCCTTGAGAAGTCAACAAAAGGTATACCTAAGTATATATATCAACCCTAAGAAAATTTCCAGACACTATGTTCCTCCTCTTTGCAGCCGCTGACCCATTTCTCCCATCTACTCAAAACAGTTTTTCCTAAATTCATTCATCAAATAATTTCTCTCTGGATTTCAAATCCCTATTTCACTTCCGGTAAGTTCAATTCTTCCACTAAGCTTTATTCAGATGATAACATCCTTGATCAAGTATATTTATTTCTTTGCTAAGTAATCGTTTTCTCTATCTATGTGAGTATAGATGTTCGTAAATGAGTTTTCTACTTTATTTTATAATTAAGAGAGCTATTTTGGGAGTGATTAGTTATATGCCTTCAAATTCATTTTAATAAATTTCTACATGTCGTTAGGTTAATCATAAAGTGATAACTCTGGTCTGTACTCCTGCTGCACAATTGGTTTATTTTTTCAATCGGATGGTAATATTTTTTTTATTCTAAGTCAGGTGGCTGCTAGAATTGACAGTCACTCTTCAATTTGTCTTCTGCTGCAGTTATATTTCATCAATTGGAGTTTTGTTTTAGCACTTAAAAGTTTTGCACGTATGAGTAGGCTAATGTATGAGGACTAAGAGAGTTTTTCATTGGTAAATCAGATCTATTTCGGATTAAGATAAAAAATAGACTATTATAGTCTTCATGTTTAGAACATAACAGTAGAATATGTAATTTCGCTTACATACTTCAGTTGCACTTTGGAAAATTCTTACTTTATATTATTCTATAACTAAAGATATAAGAGAAGAGCTTATTGGAGGACATTGTCAGTTTGTCACGGTGCCACACATCTGAGTAATTTAAGTTCAGCTTTTGACAGGTAAGTTCACTACCACCTGCACATGTTTGTTCAACCAAATCAAAGGAAGAAGTCTGGTTGATTTTATTAGATGATTTTAGACTATTTACTATTATGTGAGCTTAGTGAACTATTCGATGAGTTAGTTAAATTGTTGGATTAAGTTATGTTTATTATCTGGCATAGTCAAGATTATGTCAGTACTTTATTTCAAGATTTTAATGATGTTTTTATCCAAACGTCACCATAAAAATAACCAATACTTAAAGTGAAAGATTAAGTGATATGTACTCAGGAACAAGTTCCCACTAGGGGTGGATTCGGTTCGGGCCACCTGACCCGTGACCCGGCCCGGCCCGCTACTGTGCGGGCCTGGGACCGGCCCGGTCTGGCGGTCCGGGACCGGGTGTAGACCCGAACCGGTGGGGATGAGCGGGGCTGGCACGGTTCAGGAAAAAGGTGACCCGGCCCGGCCGGGGCGGGCCCGGGTCCAACGGTCCATTTTTTTTTAAAAAAAATTTTTGTTTTGCCCAACCTAGCCGTTATGGCTTTGGGGTGGGCTGGGGACAACCCAAATGGCTATATAGCCGTTGGGTGGGGTGCAGGGGGGTCCGGGGGGTTTGGGGGGGGTGGGGGTGGGGGGTGGGGGTGGGGGTAAAAAAACCTATAAATACTCCTAATCTTAAACATTTTTTCATATCTCTTCTCCAATTCTTCCTAAATCCTATTCTTAACTCTCTACTCTCTAATTCTCTTATTTTCCAATATATTATATTTATTATTTATATATCTACTTTATATTAATTATCTACTTATAATTTATAAATACATACATTATAATATTATATTACTTATATTTGTTATCTAATTATATATTACTTATACATTTATTATATCTATTAATATAGTTGGAATTATATCTAATTAATTTGAAGTCATTCTATTACTCCCATCCGAAAGACCGAAAGTCCGAAAGAGGTACGAAATTATTCTATTATTTACACTTGTTTAATTTTGTATTAACGTTACTTGAAAAAAAAACTAGTTAATTCTCATAATAGTTAAAGTTAAACTATAATAATTTGATTGTTAGTAAAAAAATAGGTTGTACAAAAAACTAGTTGTAATTCTAATTATAGTTAAAGTTAAAATACTAATTTGCTATAACTCGAATTAATAGTTAGATTAATAGTTAATTACTTTATTACAATTTTTTATTAATTGCTACATTTGACTCTAGTTTAAAAAACTAATTGTAATTCTAATTATAGTTAAAGTTAAAGTGTATTAATTTCATTGTTAGTAAAAAAAAATAGTTTGTACACAAAACTAGTTAATTCACTAGTTAATTTGATTAAAGTAAACTTTAAAATACTAATTTGCTATAACTCGAATTAATAGTTATATTAATAGTTAATTACATTATTACAATTTTTTATTAATTGCTACATTTGACTCTAGTTTAAAAAACTAGTTGTAATTCTAATTATAGTTAAAGTTAAAGTGTATTAATTTCATTGTTAGTAAAAAAATAGGTTGTACACAAAACTAGTTAATTCACTAGTTAATTTGATTAAAGTAAACTTTAAAATACTAATTTGCTATATCTCGAATTAATAGTTAGATTAATAGTTAATTACTTTATTACAATTTTTTATTAATCGCTACATTTTTTAGATGGATCGTCCTAGATATTTGGTTGATATGGGTAACCTCGAGCGCAACCGAACGAAAAAGCTTGCGAGGAAGAGATCCCGCAAGGAGGGATGGGGATGCGATGACCGACGAACAACTAGAACAAGAATTGCACCGACATAATTCCCGTTTTTTTCAAGACCAACCGAGGACCATTAACGAAGAAGAGCTCGAGGACGAGGACGACGATGTGGAGGAAGTAATTCCGGAGAGCCACGACGAGGAGGAGGAGGAGGAGGAGGGTGGCGGCAGCCATGACGCCGACCAGCCTGCCTCATCCCAAACAGGTACAAAAAAAGTAAATCTGAACTAATGGCTAATAATTTTTCTAAGTGGAAGGACTCAAACACCGGGAATTGGACCGCAACTTGCAATTGGTGCAAGAAAAACTATAGCTTGGGGATTTCCGGCGGATACGAATCCGCCACAAGACACCTTAAGTCCAAACACCCGGTGGAGTATGCAAAATTAGGCGGCGGAACGGGGAAGCAAACTCAAATATCGAGGTTTGCAAATAACTAACAAGCTTTTGGTAATTTCTCATACAATGATGCACAAAATTTGACTGGTATGGCTAACTTACTTGTTGAAGAAAATTTTCCTTATTTGTTTTCTGAAAGTCTTGCTTTTCGTGATTATGCACAAACTTGTTTAAATCCGTAATATAGAGGTTATAGTCGCAAAACGGTTAAGAAAGAAATTTCAAGGCTTTATGGTGCGGAAAAGGTAAGGTTACAAAATTAGTTTGCAAACTTTGATGGACGTGTTACTGTATGTTCTGACATATGGGAGGATACTTATCATAATTTACATTATTTGGGTCTGACTGTACATTATATTGATAATGATTGGCATATGCATAAACGTATTCTTGCTTTCCGTGAATTTAATGATCGTCACACCGCTGAACATATTTATATTTTGATTGAACGTATTTTAATTGAGTATAATTTAATTGATAAGGTGTTTGCTATTGGTTTTGATAATGCTACTAATAATACTGCTGCAATTCCTAGATTGCGTGAATTGTGTGGTTCTATTTCTTTGATGGGTAGATTTTTTCATCAACGATGTGCATGTCATGTTCTAAATTTATGTGTGCAAGATGGTCTAAATGCGTTGGGAGCATCGTTGGAGGTAGTCAAGGGGGGATTAGACGTATTTGGGGTAATGGACAACTTAGGAAAAAATGACATGATTATTTGATAGAAATAGGTGAGAGGTATGTGGCTTTTCTTAAAGATTTGTCTATTCGTTGGAATAGTACCTATAAGTTAATTGGAGTTCTTCTTAGATATAAACAACATTTTCTTGCTTTTATGAAACAATATGATAACTATATTATAAACCCGGCTGAGATTGACACCTGTGAAAAAATTTGTAATGCTTTGATATATTTTAATAATGCAACTGAAACTTTTAGTCATGTTTATAAACCTACCTCAAACCAATTTATTCGTGAAGCTGTTAATCTCGCCGGTGCTTTTTCAAATTTTGAGAATACTGATTATGTGAGTTATTTTACTGGTTTCATGAAGGAAAAGTTTTTAAAATATTATTCACATATTCCGCATATTTATGGTATTGCATTTGTTCTCGATCCTCGTTTTAGACTTGGTTCTTTAGAAGAATGTTTGAATTATTATTATGCTGCTTTTTTTGGTCCATTGCCAATGTATGAGGACAACCCAATTGATTCGAAAAAAGAATACAACGAGGTTAGTGATATATTTTATGCATTATTCAATTACTTTCATGAACAATATGGCAATGCGCCCCCTCCCCCGACACAAACATCATCTAAAGGAAAATCAATTTTCAAATCTACATTTTCCAATCTTATTAAAAAAACGAAATCAACTCCCGTTACACAACAAAGCACAATTAATGAGATTTCTTTGTATTTAACATATGATGTTGATTTTGAAGAAGATGATGATTTTGACGTACTAAACTGGTGGAAGGGAAAAGAAAGAATGGTCCCAGTTTTAGCAAAGATGACTAAGCAAGTGCTATCAATGCCGGTTTCAACGGTTGCCGTGGAACAAGAATTTAGTTCGGCCGGCAATGTCCTAACGCAAACCAGAACGAGGTTGAGCGCAGAATCTCTTGAGATGCTTATATGCTACCACGATTGGTTGAAAGCAGCCCGTAGAGCTCAAGAAATTGACATCACCCCATCCCAACACTTTATGGGTGAATCTACAACCGAGGGTGACTCTACCTATGCCGGAGATTCCGATTGAATGATTGATTAGTATTTCATGTTTTAATTTTACCTTCAATTCTCAATTGTAGTTCCTATTTAATTTTCAAATGTAGTTCCTATTTCATTTCAAATAAATGCACTTGAAGTTTGTTTTTAATACTTGTATAAAACTATAAAGTATAAAATATAAATTATAAAAACAAAAAAAATCTTTAACCCGCCCGGTCTGGCCCGGCGGGTGGCCCGACCCGTGACCCGGGCGGGTGGCCCGGCCCGAACCGGACCCGTCCAACCCTTGGGCCGGTCCCAGGCCCATATGATACAAACCGGTGGCCCGGCCCGGGCCCGACCCGGCCCGAGTCCATGACTAGCTCCCACAGAGTTACCAGTTATCAGTTTCAGAGAATCCGATATGTTTAGTGGGTCGCTCCCCTGAGCTGTCGGATTGGCGCCTTTGAGTACATATCACGGGCCCACGGAGTTAAAATTTACCACAAAGAGTTTTATAGAAAGTTTATAAGATCTCTTTCGGAAAGTTTTTACGGAAATGTTTTGAGAAAGTATTTCTTTTGAGATCTCTTTCAGAAGCTATTTGAGAAGTTATTTGTGAAGCATTTGTTAGGTGCATGTTTATAGTCTAAATTTATCTATTGATAAATTGACATAGACTTCTAAATACTTTTGTGGATCCATAGTGACTTACTAAGCGTAAAGCTAATCAATTTCTTTCTTCGCATGTACAGATACTAAGAGTAAGGCCAAGACCTAGGAAGATGACGAGGGAGTGGAACGCGTGCCAAGATGAGTTAACGGGAACGACCTTGGCGGCTTCTAGCTAGTTATTATTTTATTTTAGTATTTCAATTGTTACAATAAAGAGATTATTATTAATTAATGGCTAAAGGGTCAAATAGGTCCTTGTACCCTTTCGGATTGCTCAATTTGCCCCCTCAACCCATAAAAGCTTCAATTGGCACCCTGAACTCGATAAAAATATTCAAATTTCACTTTTTGCAGGTGTCAATCCGGTCACCGCCACGTCACCCCGGTAGGGTGCCAACTGTGCATGTGACGTGGCAACTTAGGGGGTCAAATAAGCCCCTGAACCCGATCGAATCGTTCAATTTACCCCCTCAACCCTAAAAAATGTCAAAACAATTTTAACGGTTGAGGGGGTAAATTGAACATTTCAGTCGGGTTCAGGGGCTTATTTGACCCCCTAAGTTGTCATGTCACATGCACAGTTGACACCCTACCGGGTGATGTGGCGGTGACCGGCTTGTGACCTGCAAAAAGTAAAATTTGAATCTTTTTATGGAGTTCAGGGTGCCAATTGGAGCTTTTTTGAGTTCGGGGGGCAAATTGAACAATCCGGAAAGGTACAAGGGCATATTTGACCCTTTAGCCTTAATTAATTTATTTGAGGATTTGAAGTTTGAATAAATTCCTGGATCCAGGTGGTTATCACATTTGCTGGTGATAACTAGATTTTATTGAGTTTTTATTTGGAGTGATATTTTAGTTATATTTGAGATTTTATCAGGGTTACTTCTCAAACAAACGGCCATTATATTACAGTTTTTTTAAAGTAGTAAGTTTATGTAACGTTTCCTTTAACCCAGTGAGGGGCGTTACAATTAATATTTAATTTCTTCTAACAATTCAACTGGAAGATATAATATTCACCTTTTCGTTTAAAAAAATCATTTGTTGTGTGTCCCATAGGCCTTCAATATTAATCACTAATCAAATTAAAGTTTTAGCAAAAACCCTAGACAGGTTACCATACAAAATTAATATGTATAATGGCGTTTGCGAGGATTACACAAATTGCCTTTAACATAGAGATCATAGTGCTACACCATTACACACTTTCATTCTGAACATTCAACTAAGAGTGTTTGACACAACTAGCTCAAAAGATACTTTTATAATTTTTTTATTTATTGTTGGGCTTTAGTGACTAAAAAGATTTCAAAAGAAAAAATGTGATAGCTGTTTGATAAAAAATTTACAATTTGATTTAGTTCTATTTGATGTACAAGTTGTTGGGACTAATTCTAAAAGATACAAACTTTTCTCAAATGTTATTTACTGTATCATCTCAAAAAAGATCGTTTATTTATAATAATAATAAAAAAGCTCTGAAAAAATAGTTTGCCAAACATACAATAGAAACTTTTAAAGTTTTTTCTAATAGTACAAAAGCTAGAAGATAAAGACTTATGCCTACAAAATATGCTCTAATTCTAGAATTTGATGTAGTGTCTATTCTAATAACTTAGTTTCTTTCTTTCATCGGTTCAAGTTGATCTATAATGATCATATTTGAAATCCAAAATAAATATATATTTGCACTGACCAATAATTTTATAACCAAACTAGATATTTAACTACATATAAGAAGTAGAATGTACTCTCTAAGTACTTTACTGGTTCAACTACTACTTCATGTGATTCGTCATGCACTCAACACTACTGAAAAATGAATACTTTACTGGCTCAACTACTACTTCATGTGATTCGTCATGCACTCAACACATATTGTGTCTCCCCTTATTGGAGTGCAAATGTTGGTAATGGTCAAAATGTGTTACTCCACACATAAAATACGTATTGACCTCAAGTCAGAAGACTGTTGCACTACTCTATAGAGCAATACTTCCATAAACACATGAATAGACATACCAAATAGTGTTGGTCCCGGTTCTACAAGAAACAGTCTAGAGGGGGGTGAATAGACTGTTCTGGCTTTTTAAAATTCTTTCTGAGACAACGCTTAAGTGTCACAGAGTTGGTCAAGTTCTTCAACAGAACTGACCTGTAGCGAATAGGTATTCTGGTTGGGTAGCCTTACAAACACACTCTAGACTGAAAGATGTCTTTCCGTTGGAGTGTAGAGAACATCTTCATTAAATGCGTGCACTGTTGATTTGACTGGTTAGTTCCCACGAACTCGACAACTTACTATTTTGGGAGTATTAAATAATATTTTCCTGGATTCTTCGATCAATCCTGCGCTATAAATATCTCAACGAGTGGAAGACATTAAATGAGCATTTAATGCATTGAACAGTAGCACTTCCGTTGAGAGGCTCCTAGCCGTTAGGGAATTTCCCGTTAAACAACGGCTTTGGTAGAACTTCTAAGGATTAACAGTTCTTGGAGCACTTCTGTATAGGACTAAGTCATCGTGTCTCTGAGCAGTTCTGTCCATAAGGCGAGGTAGAAGACTTTGTCAGTTCTTGTCCGTCGAATACCCTTAGTACTTACAATAGAAAATTTTCTCCGTCGAATACCCTTAGTACTTACAATAGAAAATTTTCTAATACAATTTTCTAAAGGGGTACTCTAATATACTGATTAGACTAGCATCATCAAAATTTAAATACAATTTATTCCTTACAAATAGTTTCTCCAAAATATTTGTGGCCATTACGAAATGCTAGAATTCATATTCATGAGATCAATTCTACTTTCTCATACTTTCTAAAAATAAGATACAATTCACATACCAATCTTATATCATATCATCAATATTCTATTTTCTTTGATCCTTGATTGGGGATATTTTATGACCTTATGTTATGTCATATAAGTTCTCCTATCACACAAGTCTATGGAAACAAAATTATGAATACAAATAATCAAATATGTGTAATAATGTAGATTTCAAATATAAACCTAAATGTGATCTAGTACATATATCTTTAAATAGTGATTTTCTCTAGGACATATATGCTAACTGCTACATCAGCCAAACTAAAACTTTAAGACTCCTCTCCTCCAGGCATGCATGCATGAATTCCCTGAAAGTTGTAGCAATCCTCACTCTCTAAAGAGACGGCCAGGGATAGCACCTCCTACAGCTAAGTGAGCTTAGAGCCTCAGGGTTTTTAGTTGGAACAATGGCTGGACGCCTGGACTCATGCATCCAAATCACAACTCCGCTCTATGTCTTTTCGTGCCATCCCAATGCAACTGGCAATGTGAACAGTTTTTTTTACCACTCCTACCCTTCAGGCCTTCCATCCATAAGAGGCAACTGCTTAACAAGGCTCCAAGCCAGCCAGCCATGCACGCAGAGCAATAACCAGAATAAAAACAAGATGGTGGAACAACATCTTCTAGCCACATAGAAAGAAACGACAGCTCGCCTGTGGGTGGAAAAACCGGTGCTTGGGCAAAAACTTCTTGATACAGTCCGAACAACGGTTCTCCAAACAGAAGGTCTCTTCATAATTACAGTTGCTCAAGCAGCACCCACAGCTTTTACACCGGGAGATGCAGAAAGTGCAAGCCCTGCACATCTGCGTGCCTTGGTGGGTGGTCCCTTGGCAGCTCTCTGCGGGGCAATCATAGACTAGCCTTAGTTGCTGGCACTTCGGGCACATCTCAATGTCAATGGCCCAGTCATCATCAACAGACAGATACAACTGCCCCCCTCGGTAAAATCGCGGCTTGCGGTCCACACTTGGAGGTTGGGTGGTGTTTTCCATCATGCCTAAAAGCAGCTTCAAGTCTTCGTAGTGTTGGTTTGTTATGCCGAACAGTCCACCAATTCTTAGACACTTTATCCCTGTGTCCCGCTTGTTGAAGACTTTTAAGTTAGACACCAGTTCATCAATACTAAGCTTCATGCATCCCGCTACACTTAGCTGCAGGGGATGAAACGTGTTAGTGCAGGAAAACAGTGTTTACCCCACAAAATGAATCACTTCATTAAGTGCTTAACTTCTACAAAAGACTGCTATTTTTCATTTAAGATTAAACTAGTAGTAATTATAAAATTAACCTTTCCCAGTACAGCCACATAAAAAAATGGCACACCAAAAATTAGCACTCTAACTGCTAATCACATTCAATGCACTCATACTCCTCTTCCCATATCCTACTTATCATTTTTAGGGTGATCACTAATTTTCTAAAAAGTTGACAAGTGACAAGCATACGTCTATTAGTATCTAGAATCAACAAATCCTACTTATCTACTCCGTAGTATTTTTTGCATCTATATAATGAGTAGTATAACAAATACATTGTGCACTAAATTGAAACTACGATTAAGCAAATAAACAATAAAGAATGCTGAAAGCCAGAACTTTGAAGCCAATAATTAACTATCGCACATTGTCATATACTCATATACTCTCATCAATGTTCTAAAATTATAAACATAAATATAAATATATGTAACAAAATTTAGTCCTATTTCATTATCCTTCAAATTTTACAATGTTAAAACCAAACATAAAAAACAACTTTCATTATCATTTTTAGTTTTTTCATATCAATTAAGTTATCCAAGCTCTCAATAGTTTTCAGTTTTTCACGAATGATACATACATCCATACATACATGCATATATAAATGAACTTTCTATGTAAAAGAATAGCAATATATTGTTGAGGACTTCATTACAACGTATCATGCATGCAAACATTTGTATCAACATGACCACCCAAAGCACACAGATGCAAAAGCATAAAAGTAAGAACATCATATATGCGCAGCGACTGACCTTTGTCAGTCTTTTATTCCTTTCAAGAACATTCTTCAAACCACCATCCGTGATCTTCAAACACTCCACAAGACTCAAACAACAAAGCTGTCCCTTGGCCCTGTTTGCCAACTGCAATAAAGCGTCATCTGTGATCTTATCACTCAAAGGATGATCTATCTTTATATCTCTCCATATGAGCGGATCGTTTTGCACTATACAGCACAAAGATCTGCAAACTTGCTCCATAGAAAGAAGGTCATCAACGCCTAAATAAGAAAGAGCAAGAAACAAAGCATCTGGGGGATCATCAAATCCTTCGCCCTCAAAAACTGTCCCAGAGAATCCCCACTGATTCTTGAAGGATTCGCAGTTGCTGTCGTCCAAAATCCAATATTTTTCGTAACTGAAATCCATAATCTCCTCCATATTACAGTCCAAAAACAGGTGGCCGGAAAATAACTGATTATCTACTTGCCCCACCCCAATAAAACCTAAGTCCCTCTCGATATCCTCAATCCAACCGGTTATGCTGGAGAGTTCAGTCACAGTTGTGTCAATGTCCATATCAAACGGATCACGGGGCAACAGATCAGCAACATCGTCCGGTGCCTTCTGGATTAACTTCCCCTTTCCACAATCGGATTCCCGTGATCTGGTTAAGCAATCCAGATTCTTATCTGGGCAATCTTCCAAGAAAGCCATGTTCTCAATCTTGATCGCGATTTCTCCTCAATGCAAAGCCATCAGGGAAATCCAATCAAAATCTAGCCGACCATAACAGAAACATGGCCATGCCCAGAAATCCTAAATAGCTACAATTGGAGGAATCTTAAAATTCACAACAATTAACACGCAGCCGTGATAATAATCCAAAGAATCTGAACACCCGCATTCTACAAGAGCACGATATAGCACTCCAATTCTAGAATGCATAGACTAAAGCACAGCTTTTCTCAAACCCCCCATATCTAACTTCTAAGAACCAACCCACTTACCCACTAGTAAAGCTCGCTCACGCAGATCACAAAACGGAAGAAAGAAGCGAGAAAAAACAGTTACTATGCTCTGAATACGGGCCTAGCAGGAGGAAACACAGCAATAAAGAAAGGAAGGGGCAAGAAAAAAGATTTAGGATTGAAATAGAAAAAAGAAATAGGTGATGATGATGATGATTAAGAATCTAGACCGACTAGAACTTTTGACCGATTTCGCATGTATCTATACAAAAACGATACACACCCAGCAGAAAGAGAAGGGGCTATAGTGCAGAGTCATTTACCTAAATAAGATTAAAACTTGTCAAAAATGCAAAAGTAGGACCATTAGTTTTCCGTTTAATTAGATACGACTAAAAATAGAATGGAATCGCAAAATTGCCCTTGATTTACGCGTTGCCTCATTTTCTTCCCAACAACGATTAATTTGTACGACGATGATGGGTGTGAAGAATGTAGTCGACGATAATAGCTCTGCTGCTACATGCCCAGGTAAGCTCCTTCTCCTGCATCTCATGTGTTTTCTTCTTCCATGTTTTTTTGTTTTTCTTCTTTCTTTGGATGTCTAAATTATTTCTTTTGGATGTCATCATAGTTGTTTTATTTAAACACTAATTTCAAAGTAATGTTACTGTTATGACATCACAATGATCAAGATGAAAGATTTATTTTACATCTTTATTAAACATTTGAAGCAAAAACTTGACATTTTCAGAGTAATAATGACATTCTCGTGATAAACTTGACATTTTTTATAAAGTAAAAGGAGAAACCGCCATGTTTATACATTTGTAAATGTCATCTTCATGACAGTTTTACTTTACATCTTTATTGAACATTTGAAGCAAAACTTGACATTTTCAGAGTAATAATGACATTCTGTTGATAAACATGACATTTTTTATAAAGTAAAAGAATGAGAGACTGTCATGTTTTATACATTTGTAAATGTCATCTTCATGACAGTCTTTCTTTACAATTTTATTGAACATTTGAAGCAAAACTTGACATTTTCAGAGTAATACTGACATTCTCGTGATAAACATGACATTTTTTATAAAGTAAAAGAAGAAGAGACTGCAATGTTTTATACATTCGTTAATGTCATCTTCATGAAGAAGAAGGAGAAGAAGAAGGAGGAGGAGGAGGAGGAGGAGAAGTAGAAGAAGAAGACGAAGAAGAAGAAGAAGAAGAAGAAGAAGAAGAAGAAGAATTGCCAAAGTAGCCCCTGCAAGCTCCTCGAGCTGGTTCCGCCACTGTTTGTAGAAGAAAATTGAAATAGTTGATGTCGAATAAATCTGAAATCCTTGCAAGTATATGAGATCCATGACCAGAAGGAAGTGAAAATTCGTCGGTTTTAATAGATAAGAACAGGTTTCTCGTTCGATATGATAAATAATACTTCAGTCTTGAATGAGTGGGAAGGAGGCAAGAAGTAGGAGATAAAGAAGAGGTAGAGAAAGCTTGTAAGACTGCATAGATGCCGTACACAAAAGAAGAAATGTCATGTACGTGTAGTTACAGAAATATCCCTAAACATTGAGCGGGAAACACACTTAGTTCACTTAATAATATAGATATAGATACATGTACAGATAGAGGTACAGATACAGATACAGATATATATATATAGATGAGTGATGAGTCGACCCATCTAGAGTTCATCTAAAAAATCTCTAGAAAACACTCCGAGAGAAAAAGATTCATACTTTGCATGGAATATATCTAACTACCAATACGATGCTGAAGAGAATGTTGAATTCGTTATAAAGAGTGATGTTTTCTTCTAGTTAGATCATTTAGTTCCTGGGCTCGTAAGAACAAACTCCTGAATGAAAAAGTAAGAATTTGGAAGACCGAGATTTAGAACACCTTTTTCCATCATTTGCAATGGAATCAAAGACTCACTATTTTTTGGCTTGAGAAAATGATGGAATAAAGCAAAATGTCTTACTAAACTGTATGCGCTTCTTTGTTATGAAGTAACAGTCAATCCATGCAATTCTTAACACGATTTTCACCATGGGTCATCCGGAAACAGTCTATCTGTGCTATAGTACAAGGGTAAGGTTGCTTACATCCGGCCCCATCTTTACTCCACCGTATGTGGAAAGCCTTTGCGGCACTGGAGTGATGATGATGATGATGAGTGTGACATAAACGGGTAAGGAGATTGGGATGCATGGTGAAAAAGAATATGGCCGGCTGGAATCAAGCTTAGGAACTGCAACTCTCTAAAATCCTGGCAGGATGATGAACTTGTTAGTGGCTCCAACTCTCAAAATACAGTTAGCTAGGTTCAAGGTGAATTCCATACTGAACACAACGCAAATGCTGGTGCTATTATTCAATATTTGTATGTACATATTGTTGGTCCAAAATAGGACGCTCGTAGGCTTTTAGGAAAGCTACGTACGACACTCAAGCTGGAATTAGGAAAGCAAGAACGAAAATGGAAAGTAGCTATGAGATTTAGTTGCCAGAAATAGCATATAGAAATTGCCTCCCATAATCTGAATTACAACCCGCCTTTTATAGACGTATACAAATCGTAACCGCTACCGATAATAATGACTAATTAATTACAACATTAATACGGAATTAAATACATAATTAATAGTGCATTAATTGTTTGACCGTTACTTTTCCGGGCTAGGAGGTCGACCGGACTAGCAGGCTCCCCGCTGGGCTGGTAGGCAAGCTCCAGGTTGTGGACTTGGATCCATGGGTCCAAGTTCGGGGCTTGGGCTGATTAGGCTCCGGGCCTAGTCCCATTACTCCATCACGAGTCCCCCACTCCCTTAGTTGAGTAGTAGACTCGGCTAAGAGGGAGTAGTCCAAGTCAGTTGCTCTTCTCCAAGACTAGAAGATCCCCGCCCTTGTCCATGTTGGGAAGATGCCTCATTAAAAACCTTCATTAGGAAAAACCCCGATGGGAAAAAATTCTAATGAAGGGAAAAAGAGTACATCTGACTCCCCCAAGATGAAACAAGAGGTGAGATCCTCAGTCTTTTATTGCAATGGTCACCATCTACGAAGAGGATGGCTAGAACTGTTCTTCTCGTCGGGTTCGAACTCATCAGGCTCGTCTTCGTTCAGTCATACCTACACATAAAAGTAACAACTGTAGAATAGAGCATCTGGCCCGGTGTCGAACCACGGCTCAGTGTGTAAGTGAGTCGGACTCACCACTTGAAAAGAGTGACACCAAGTTCCCAAGTTAGACCTCAACCCAGTCTCCGAAAGAAAGATTGAATCCGCGAGTAAGTGAGTCGGACTCCTCACTCGAACGGGTAATCCAACCCCAAAGAACTAAAGTATATCAACCTTTTTGAGAAATGTGAATGTCAATTAAGTGACAAAATTGCACGGAAGCGTGGCTCTAGGCCCCTAACAAGAGTTTAACTCGCCGCCCGAGGTTAGTAGTTCGAACCCGCAAGTAAAAACTTTTGAACGGGTGACTCGTCCCCCGAGGCCGGAGTGTGATGCACTATGAAGAGGTAAGAGCACACGCAAGAACTCGTAAGAAGTCAAGAGTGTGAGGTATTAACATTTAGATTGGAGCTTATTAATCGTCACACCCATATGACGTGACCCGGTGGCGCGAGTGTGTGTGCTCAGCCATTGTACGAGTGTGTGTGCTCGTCCGGCGTACTTGAGTGATCAGATGTCATAAGTCCGTTTTCCAATGTTAAAACTACACACGTTTAACAAGAGTAAAAGCATATAAATCACTTAAAATATCTTTTCCAATGATTCAATTTGTGATTTTTTTAATCATATATTTCGCAAGCAGTAATTTAGTATACTTAGTAACTTAGCTTTCTTTTTGAAGTGGGACTATTAGAAGTGGATCGTGCAGGACCACCATTCCATGATTTTGAATCTTTGATACATCCCAACCCTAGTCCCGCTACTGCTAGCGGAAGAGCAACATAGCAACCCACATCAATTAAGGGCCATACTACAGTCTGAGGACGGCGACTCACTGTGAGAAGCCGAACTTCCCCCTTGCTAATTCAATTCGCTGGATAACCGAGGACAGACCGACAGAGCAGAAGAGTTCTCACCAACGACTGTGAGAGAGGTCAGTCTGGGTAGGTTAGGCCGGAGATTGGCAGGCTTGACGGTAGCGCGACGGAGTTGGATTAGCGGGCTGCTATGGCATCTGAGTTCTTGCCTCGGTGACCGCCGTCCGATGGGGATCCATATTCCAGTTGCTCTGTGACTCCAGACGCAGTGAAGAATTGGTGAGGTCGCAGACCAAGGTGCAAGTAGCGTCTCCCAACATCGCTGGCAAGGACTGAGCCAGCGGTAGGCGCTTCAGCGCACAGCGGCGGCTGGGACGACGGTGACAGATCCGACTCAGGAAGAATTCAGATCTGGATCTTCTGGAGCAGTGACATCTTCTTCAGCTGCGACGCTATCGTCTCAGGAGCATATTTTGTAAATTCCATATTTTTTGTGTATTCTCTCATTTTTTCTGAAATTTCCTGATCAATTCCTACTCAAGCGATGTGAGAGACAATAGAGACTCTCAATGAAAGCACCAATGTTGGTCCAAAATAGGACGCTCGTAGGCTTTTAGGAAAGCTACGTACGACACTCAAGCAGGAATTATGAAAGCAAGAACGAAAATGGAAAGTAGCTATGGGATTTAGTTGCCAGAAATAGCATATAGAAATTGCCTCCCATAATCTGAATTACAACCCGCCTTTTATAGGCGTATACAAATCGTAACAGCTACCGATAATAATGACTAATAAATTACAACATTAATACGGAATTAAATACATAATTAATAGTGCATTAATTGTTTGACCGTTACTCTTCCGGGCTAGGATGTCGACCGGACTGGCAGGCTCCCCGCTGGGCTGGTAGGCAAGCTCCAGGTTGTGGACTTGGATCCATGGGTCCAAGTTCGGGGCTTGGGCTGATTAGGCTCCGGGCCTAGTCCCATTACTCCATCACATATGGATTTTAAAGGGAGGATAAATCAGGACCAATCAATTAAGCCTCAGACTTCAATTCCTCCCTTTACATGGATTAAGCTTCAAACTGATGATGGCCTGATGGGGGAGCTATAGGACCTGTGTACGCCCAACAGAAGTGGGAAGGAGGCCTATGTTGTCAGCTGCTTCCTTCAGATTCTCCATTTCTTGCGGCTGACAACTATCTTGGTTGGGTTGCTCACAAACTTTCCACTGTCTCAGTACAGAAGAAACCCAAATCTTAATTGATGCGACAATAATTAGAAGCTTTTTAAAAATAAAAGATCGTTTTTGAGAAATTACACTGCTTGTTATATCAAATAGACCTAAATAAAACAACCATCTTTTTTTATCAAACAATTCAACCTTATTCTCTTAAAATCTTTTTAATCAATAAAAGCTAACAATTATTGAAAAGTTCACAAAAACATTTTTCAGCTAATTATGCCAAATATACCCCAAGTAATGTCTCACTATTCTTTTGTTTATTACATTATCTTTTTCACAAAATTTAAAAGCAAAATAGTAGATTAGTGAACAGTGTAGAAAATGTAGGAGAAATAGGGGAAAAGATATGAAAAAAGTAGAAAGAGTAAGGGTAAAAGAGAAACTTAGCCATACTGAAAATGTTGCAAACATTAAAATACTTCCCAAAAGGGAGAAATGGCTACATGGCCTAAAAGTAGGCACGATTAAATTAATTATAAGACACTTCACTAATTAATATCTAAAATGTGATGAAGTCAAAAACAAAATTCAACCGTACTTGATAATGAAATATGTATTGAGTTAGCATCAAATTTTATGGATTTTGGTGTTATTGTTTCCATTGCGGTGATTTGATCTTTTGAGTAAAAGGCCGGATGATGCACCTCTTAAACGAGTTGAGAACTGGAGAGAAGAGGCAGGTAGTAAGGAAGGGGGAAGACTCAAACACACTTGAATTAGAACAATCAGAATTGATATGCTTATTCTAGGGTTGGATGAGAGTATGGACAAAACAAAGTGGGGGACACATATACATGTGGACGACTAATCTCTCTATTTCTCTTATCTTTTATTTTATTTATCATTTTATATTCTTGTGTTATTTTCATCTTTTACTTTTCTTATCTTTTCTCTCTTTTGTTGTGATATCATGAATCGATTCATGTTAGCCGATTCCAAAATCTTTTGGAAACAAGATTTGGATGTTGTTGTTGTGGTGTTATTGTTGAATATACAACGGATAAGTTATAGAAAAATTAAAAAGGCTATACACATATTTTTTGTGAAAATGTAACATTAACTTAAATGTACATACTAAAAATATGTACTACCTCCGTCCCCGTAGACTTTGACAAGTGCAAAGTAGGTGAAAAATAAGAATAGTAAAAACTGTATTGATGAGATTTGTGCAGAGGAGAGAGAAATATGCAGAACCACAAATTAGTTACTTTAATAGGAAAATGACAGTTTTTTGGGACAGCAAAAAACAGAAAGTTGTCAAAGACCAATGGGACAGAGGGAGCATACACAACCAACTATCGAAAAGGAAAATAAATGAGAAAATAAAAGAGAATTTTTGAAAGCAAAGGAAATGATTTTTTTACCCATGGTGCTCCTGGTTATAACCTAACTGTTGGAATGGGTTATTTAACTTTCTTGACCATAACAAAGATCATTTTCTCAGCTTTCTCGACTAACTTTAGAACCATGAAATCATACTAGTGCCAACAAGAATCCCACCGTGCACGAAATCTTCATTCTTTTCAGCTCACCGAGCTTTATCAGGCCTTCACACTTGACCCAAAGAGACCCCAAGGATGCAAATTATGCAGCACCAGAATCAGGGGAAAATGTTTAGCTACATCTAAAGTCTAAACCAAGGTGGCAATAGAAAAGAATAATGGAACAGATTAATAACTGCAAACTAGTTACAAGAGAAGCTCAAAGCAAGTCAAAGTTGGGAGAAAAAATATTTAAGAAGCAATATACATCGAGAATAAAGGCTACAACAGAGTATGTCTTGAGCAGAGGTGCATATTTGGCTTATACTTTTACAAGAAGAAAGGGATTCAGAGACTTATTAGAATAGGAGAAGGCATAAGATTAAGCAGCATAATAGAAAGATGGATACTCTGTTGAGAGACTTCTCCACCTGCATTTCTTGCCTTCTCACTCTAGGGGTACCCCCACCAACTGCAGACATGCTTGGATAAGAAAATACAGTCGTGTCCGTGCTGCCAATAAACACCCCCCCATTTGGGCTAAAGAAACCGGCAACTTCAGTAGAAGGCCCAACTGACGCATAGCCCCCCAAAGCATGGAAAGGTGGCGGCAGTAGGGGTTGAAGATGCTGATGTGGATGTAAATTTGGCGGTGGCACATTCGTACCAATAGCGCGTGGCCTTTGAGGAATGGATAAGTCAACTTCAAGCTTCGTGGATTCGGTGATGTCTGAAGATGATGAGCCGCGGCCGTAGAGTGGAACTAACGTAGAATGTGAGATGCAAGCCTTACAAACAGGGCACTGGGGGACGGGGGCCTCAATATGGAGCCACTTGTAAATGCAAGGCCAGCAGTACAGGTGACCACAAAGTGTGACCACCGGATCATGTGCTGATTCTAGACATATGTTGCAATCAAAGCATCCGCCCGTAGCGATTTCTGTAATCATCTCTTTTCAGAAAGATCTGCATTCCAGATCATGGATATACCAATTAATTATGAAGCATTTGCATTTAAAGGCTTCATTTGGTAGCCAAATTCTACATATACGGTGCAGTCAGCATAACAATCAGATAGGGCTTTTTACTTTTACATTTGGCTCAAGTGTATGTAACCAAGAGATTTTCCTTCAGATAATTCAGCCATACATTACATCCATATAACCATTTCAAAAGGGCTTTTGAATTCAGGGTTGTTAAAAACAAGTTTTCATCACACATGTCTTTCACTAGTTTCAATCTCCTAATACTCTATACTATACCAATTATACAGTCATAAAACCATTTCGGGTAAACTTAAATGTTCAGGATAGCAATCTGACATTTATTTCAAAGAATTTAGATAAGAGTAACCGAGCCTGTCTTTAATCAATTGAAGGTTTGCAATTTGTTTGGTAGATTAGCTTTCAGTTCTTTATGTTGAAGAAGATAAATAGAAAAGAATAAGAAAACAACGTAACTTGCAAAGAAAAAAACTCCAGAACAGAATGATACGATAATATTATGCATGGCATTTAAGCAAGGCAATTCGATCACTCCATTATCTCTAATTTCAAAATTTTCACAAATTTTGTGCACAAAAACGAGAGCAACCGAATTATTGATCGATTCACCAACAAGGGTTGAAATTCGCAAAAAAAAAACGCCAAAAGAGACACGGATGAAGCATAGAGAGCGAGGAGAACAGAAGAACATACCACTCAATTGAAAAAAACAAGAGAGAGGTGGCAGGAAGAAAATGAGGTGCAGCTCCGACTTGGAGGAGGAGGAAGGCCTAGGGAATCAGGGGAAGATAGTGAGATAATATATTAAGCTAGATTCTATACCTTTGTCCACGTGGACCAAATAGAATAAATCTAAATTAAAAATGATATAGTGATGTGGACCAATCAAGTGAATGGTAGATACGGTACCTCATTTTTTAAATGTGTAACGGAGTTGTCAGCATATAATAATTAATACGGAGTAATAATAATAAAACCTAGGAAATGACAAGTGTGAATTATTCATCCTTGTCATCATCCTTGTAAACATGACACTAAGCTTCTTTCCATCCTCTTAATCATAGATAGACAGATGGCTAGGTTTAATAGTGCCAGCAAAATATGTAGAAGTAATCTTTAATGATTCATCATCAAGCCCAACTAGTATAAATATGACTTGATCAAACCTTTGTAATGTAAATGAGAAACTCAAAAATTTTCAGTTATATTAAGAAGTGATCTAGAGGTTTTTATCTATTTATCTATCTCATAAGTTTAGTGTTCATCTTCGTCATTTAATAACACATTATCAGCATGAATCAGGTCAAAATTCTTCAAGAAATCATCTTCCTGCAAGTAAGATCATCACTACTTCGTATTAATTATTTACACTATTTTTCTCAAATTATCTTCATTTGCATGTAGTATTTTCAGAATATAATACTATGTAAATTAGTAAGTGTTTAAGAAATAATTTGATAAGATAAAACTAATTAAAAAAGAAAATTATATGAAGAACGGGTCTCGTACAAGAGCAATGAAGGAGATGACAAATGAGTGAATAAAAGTGAAAGCTTGTGTATTATTCGAATATGAGCCGCCTTTGATTACAATGAGGCTATCCTATTTATAGGAAAGGTAATTAAAGCCATAATGATGACTTTGTCCGTTACTGACGAGTTGGTCGTACTTTATGACGATTTCAAATCTGTCTTAAAGGCCGGTCAATTACAATCAATATCTTCATTAATCATATTAAAGAGGCTAATAATACATAAAGACATTACAATAATTGTCATTAAGTCTTGCGAATGCTCCACTAGCTCGAGTTGTCTGTTACGGACGGTTTGACTTGACGGTTCCGACCCGATGGTTTCACAACTTGTCATTAATGCTGGTTAGCTCAAAATAAGTAACCTCCTTCCTTAATGTCGTTATTAACCATAATAATAAACACAAATCCGTTACAACAGCCATCATTAAGTCTCATTAACTTCTGTGATCAACCTTCTTTAGTGCATCATAAACCGCCAAATTCTTGCTCTAACAATTGCCCCCTTTCGAGAAGTTGACGCGTACGATGCATGAGTCGAATCATCAAGCGGCAATTTGTTTTAATTTTTAAAGAGCTATGCTTCACCTCTTGGTTCATTGTACCTGTTGACTCATCAACGACTTGTTGTGACATATTGATGACTTCGGTTGACGAAACGCCTCCGTCTTTCTTCGGATTAACCTTCGACTGAATCCGTCTCCTTAACTAAAACCACGAAAACTGAAAGCTGACATGTTATCTCCTCTCCTTCAAAATTGCCTTGACGGCCTGATGACAGAAATTTGCAACATCTTTCATATTGATGTCGACACTTCATCTGGCGAAGGGAACATCATCCACCGTTGAAGATGGTGAGATAGGTTGTGTGAACCTGATCTATATCCTGCAAAAACTTTAAATAGCATTACGTTTGTCGTTTGTATTATCTCCTTATGTTGGAGCATGTTGTTTCGTTGTGTAGTTCTGTATTTTTTGCGTGCGTTGTCATATATGTTCTGGTTGCACGTGCATTGTCATATATGTGTGTAGGTTTTGGCCAAAACGCATTGTATGGGTTCTGTTAGGACTGTGATCCATGATACTCTCATGGGCAGCCTAACCCTTCCCATTTTGATGTTTAAGAAATATGTTTGTTCGATGTGGGTATGAATGACGTTTTATACCCCTTGTAGATCGCCTAAATATCCGTGTGATGTTATGGCTTAACATAGTCCTGCATTTATCACAAAACGTCAAGGCTGGCCGTTGGCTTTGGGCCAACGGCCCTCCGATGGTTAAGTCAGTAAGCCGTCTGGGATGATAAATAAGACATAACATAATTAAAAATGGAAAAGTTTGAGGTGTACCGCATTCCAACTTCTAGGAACCGGTCTACCATCTATTAATTCTAATCGGTATGCCCCCTGTCCAATAATGTCGATGATCTTGTATGGGCCCTCCCAATTGGGACTGAATTTTCCACTTGCTTCATTTCCGAATACTCTTCTTAGAACCCAGTCACCTTTTTTGAATATTCTAGCTCGAACATTTTTGTTAAAGCTCTTAGCCACCATTTGTTGATAAGATTGTAGTCGGATTTTGGCTTTCTCTCTAACTTCATCGATGGGGTCCAAATCATGTACTAGTTCCACGTTATTTCGTTCCACGGTCATAAGTCCGTATCTCGAAGAGGGCACCTCTACTTCTGCCGGTATGACCGCCTCACAACCATAAACTAAAGAAAAAGGGGTTTGTCTGGTTGCGTTTTTTGGAGTCGTTCTGTCTGCCCATAGTATCAAGGGTAACTCATCAGCCCATTTGCCTTGTGCTTTCTCCAGTTTTTTCTTCAGGTTGGCAACAATGATCTTGTTGCTAGATTCAGCTTGTCCATTAGATTGCGGGTACCTGGGGGTTGACGTTTCCAACTTGATATTGTACCTTTCACAAAACCGTCTGGTCTTTGCACTTATGAACTGAGATCCGTTGTCGTAGACAATTTCTAACGGAATACCGAACCTGCAAAGTATGTTTCTTTTGATAAATGAAATTACCTGGTCATCTCGTACCTGACGGAATGGCTCAGCTTCTACCCATTTTGAGAAGTAATCTGTCATTGCCAGCATGTATACTTTTTGCCCTGGTGCCTCTGGCAATTTCCCGACGATGTCCATTCCCCACTTCATAAAGGGCCACGGTGATAGGATTGGATGAAGTGATTCGGAGGGTTGATGACGGATTGGTCCATGCATCTGACAAGGCTTGCATCTTTGAGTGAAGGTGGTTGCGTCTTCTCTCATGGTTGGCCAGTAGTATCCGAATCTGAGAGCTTTGTTAGATAGACTTCGTCCGGCCATGTGGTTTCCACATTCCCCTTCATGAAGGTTTTTCAGCACTTTGACAACTTCTTGAGGCGTCAGGCATCTTTGATATGGGCCTGCTACAGATCTTTTGAACAAGACACCATCAATTAACAAAAATCTACTTACCTTAGAGAGAAATGCCTTGGCTTCCCTTTTGTGTGCCGGAAGCATATTGTGCTTTAGGTATGCAATGTATGGCTGCATCCAATCATCCTGTGGTGTGGTTTCAATACCTGTGACGGGTTCCAACCTGTCAATAGCCGGTCTCGTCAAATGGACAAAAGGGATGTTGCTGTTGACTTCTGCCCCCAGACATGATCCGATGGCTTCTAAGGCGTCGGCTTGTGTGTTTTCTTCCCTTGGGACTTGCTCGAAGGTAATTTCCTCAAACGCTGTTGTCAATTTTATGACGACTTGCAAATAAGACGTCATCTTGGGGTCCTTTGCTGCATACACACCGTTAGTTTGATTAACTATTAACAGAGAATCACACTTTACCTCGAGGAAGTTGACGCTTAGATCCTTTGCCAAAGTTAGGCCGACTATCAACGCTTCATATTCTGCTTCGTTATTTGTGGCGTTGAAATCGCAATGGACTGCTTGGAGCATGATGTCCCCCTGTGGAGACTTTAGAACTACGCCCAGGCCTGCTCCATTCATATTTGACGCTCTTTCAGTGTGTAGCGTCCATCTTTGGCGGGGCAACCCGTCAATCAGCAAGCATGTCTCCTTTTCTGCTTCGGTCTGGAGCTTTGGGCTAAAATCCGCCACAAAGTCAGTGAGTGTTTGAGATTTCAAAGCCGTTCTTGGTTCATATCTGAGATCGTATGCTGCCAACTGGATTGATCATCTAGCCATGCGACCTGTCGACTCAGGCTTCCTCATGATTGACTTCATGGGATAGTTAGTCCGAACACAAATTGTATGGGATTCAAAATAAGGACGTAATTTAATTGAAGACATAACTAATGCCAAAACCAACTTTTCAAGTAAAGCGTACCTGGATTCCGGTCCATTTAAAGACTTACTCACGTAGTAGACTGGTGTCTGTAACCCGTCCTCTTCTTTTGTTAAAACGGCACTGATAGCATGCTCTGAGATGGCTAGGTAAAGCTGGAGTTCTTCCTCTTGTCTAGGCTTTGCAAGTAATGGGGGAGTTGTCATGTATTTCTTCAATTGCTGGAGCGCCTGCTCGTGCTGCTCCGTCCACTCAAATGTTTTATTCTTTCGCAAAACGTCGTAGAACAGGCGGCACTTGTCTGATGATTTTGAGATAAATCGATTCAAAGCTGCGACTCGTCCTGTCAGTTTTTGGATGTCCTTGACGGACCTGGGGGATTCGATTTCGAGGATTGCGCGTACTTGTTCTGGGGTTGCTTCTATTCCTCGTTCACTGATGATATATCCCAAAAACTCTCCTGATGACACTCCAAAAGCACACTTTGCCGGATTGATTTTCAGATTGTACACCTTCAACCTTCTGAGAGGTTCCATCAGGTGGCAGATATGATCTTCTTTTTTCTTGGATTTGACGATCATGTCGTCGATATAGACTTCCATGGTGTCTCCCATCAGGTCCTTGAACATCAAGGTGACCAACCTCTGGAACGTCGCACGTGCATTTTTAAGGCCAAAAGGCATAACGATATAACAATACGTACTTGTTTCCGTGATGAAGGCTGTTTTCTCCTGGTCATCGGGGTGCATCTGTATTTGATGATAACCACTGAAAGCGTCCATGAAAGATAGCATTTCGTGTTTGGCCGTGGCGTCAGCTAATGCGTCTATATGTGGCATCGGGAACGATTCTTTTGGGCACGCTTTATTTAAATCGGTGAAATCGACACAGACCCGCCATTTAACCGGCATGCCCTCCTGATGTCCTTTCTTTTTCTGAACAACGACAACATTAGCTAACCAGTAAGGATATGTCACCTCTTTGATCTTGCCGGTCCGGAGTAGTGTGTCAACTTCTTGATTGACAATCACATTTCTTTCCTTGGTGAAGCGTCTTCTCCTTTGTCTGACAGGTTTGTGTGATGGGCCGACGTTTAACCTGTGAGTTATGATGTTAGGATCAATACCTGTCATGTCGTCGTGACTCTATGCGAACACGTCTTTGTGTTTTTTGAGAAACTCTACTAGTTCATTTTTAAGGTTTTCCGGCATTCTTTCCGATTCGGACGACTCTCCCTGGATGTTCAAGATCAATAGCAATTTCTTCTGTTCTGTCATCATCCTCTTCAAGAGCGGAGCCATCCTTTAATTGCTATGCCGAAGTTGATTGGCTTGCTGTTGGTTTCATGGCGGTTTGGTAGCATGACTTGGCTGCTCTTTGATCTCCACGAATGGCCTGCACTCCACATGGTGTTGTAAATTTGCGAATTGATGATACGTCGATGGAATGGCTCCCATTTGATGTAGCCATGGGGTTCCCAAGATCATGTTGTAGGCTGGCAGGTTTTCGACCACATCGAACCTGACCTGCATATTAAGACCATGGGCATATACGGGTAAAGATATGTGATGGATAGTGTACCCGGGGGGTAGCTTATCCGAGGGGTTACTGCAGGGAGTAACTTAGAGAGAAGTCAGAGCAAATAAGTAAGAGAGAGAGTGAATTCGAATATATGAGTTATGTATTCGAGGCGTGGTTTACAATGAGGAAATGGGCTGCTATTTATAGTAGCAATAATTGCTAGACGGGGACACGTGTTGTTGGTCCTGGTTGTACTGGATACAGTCTAGAGGGGGGGGGGTGAATAGACTGTATTGGTTTTTAACTTTTTCAAGCTAAGTACCAGATTTAACAGGTCAATCTAGGTACCCCTCGGCAGGGGGCCTACAAGGTCAATGCCCCACCTGGAGAAGGGTATTGCTGTGCTGATGGGGGCATAGTTGACTGCTGGCCTCCCGGGAGCCTTCTGAAAATGTTGGCATGCGGTGCACCTTCGGGCGAGATCCGCACAATCCCGGGCCATCGTAGGCCAAAAGTAGCCCTGGACTATGAGCCTTTGAGACATGGAGAAGGGTCCCTGGTGAGCTGAGCAAGTGCCACTGTGTACTTCCTCCATCGCGACTTCGGCTTCATCTTGGTGAAGGTACCGGAGTAACGTACCGTTGTAGGATCGTTTATAGAGCCTCCCATCTTCAATGGTGTAGCTTGGAGCCCTCAGCTTTGCCAGTTGGGCGCGGGTTTCATCCTAGGGCAGCTGCCCTGTGGAGATGAAGTTGACAATATCTGAGATCCAGTCCTCTGGCCTTTGTTGTATTTGCATGACGTGGCTGGCATGTATGCTTGAGAGACTGAGTTCCTCAGTTCTCGCAATCTTCGAGAGGTGCCCCGGGGATTCAGCCGAAAGCTTTGTTAAAATGTCGGCCTCAGAGTTTTGAGCCCTCGGTATTTGAGTGAGAGAATGGGCCTCAAATACCTTAAGCAACTCCTTGGCCGCTTCCTTGTACTGCTTCATTCTTCCTTCCTTGGCCTCATATTCCCCTGAAATTTGGCCGACGACTAACTTGGAAACGCACTTCACATGGATTTGTGTGGCCTTCATGTTAGCCGCCAGCCGAAGGCCACAGAGGAGGGCCTCATACTCCGTTTCGTTCTTGGAGACTTTGAAGGAGAAGCGGATGGCATACTAGGCGCGGAAGCCTTCGGGAGTAATGAGAACTACCCCTCCTCCGCATGCTTTCGTGGCTGGGGAGCCATCGGTATAGAGGGTCCACCATTCATCTGAGGGTGCCGAAGGCTCCTCATCCACCGCTGATCTTGTCGTGCACTCCGTCACGAAGTCTGCCAGGGCTTGGCCCTTCATGGCAGGCCTCGGACGAATGTCAATGTTGTATTGGCTGAGGAAGATGGCCCATTTTACCATCCGGGAGGAGCTGGTGGGACTCCTCATTAAAGCACCGAGGGGTTGGTGAGTGAGGACCTGGACCGGATGGGCCTGGAAGTAGTGGCCTAATTTCTTGACGGTCCAGACGATGGCTAGCACCGTCTTCTCCACAGGGGAATACCTGAGCTCCGCTTCCCTGAGGGTCTTACTAACTTAGAAGATGGCATGTTGGACGCCGTCTTCCTCTTGATGAGGACTGAGATGATGGCAGCTGGGCTGACGCCAAGATAGAGGTAGAGGGTTTCCCCCATCTTGGGTTTGGAGAGCACAGGGGGTGAAGATAAGTACCGTTTTAATTCGTCGAAGGCCTCCTGACATTCTGGCATCCATCGGAATCCAGCGGTCTTCCTCATGATCTGGAAGAAGGGGAGGGACTTCTCTGCCGATTTGGATAGGAATCGGTTGAGGGCTGTCAGGCGCCACGTCAACATTTGGACTTCCTTGACGTTGCGCGGAGGCTCCATGTTAATGATTGCTTGGATTTTCTCGGGATTTGCCTCGATACCCCTTCGGCTCACCATGTAGCCCAAGAACTTGCCTCCTTGGACGCCGAAGGTGCATTTCTTCGGGTTTAGCCGAAGGTTGAATTTTTGCATGATGGGGAAGATCTCCCGGAGGTCGTCAACATGGCTGGATGATTGTTTGCTTTTGACGATCATGTCGTCAACATAGGCCTCCAAGGTGCGCCCTAGGACGGCCTGTAAGAACCTAGCCACCATCCGGGTGGAAGTGGCACCCGAATTCTTCAGGCCGAAGGCCATGACTAGGTAGCAGAAGATGCCTTCGGGAGTCATGAAGGCTGTTTTTTCGGCGTCTTCCTCGTGCATGAAAATCTGGTGATATCCGCTGAAGGCGTCGAGGAATGACATGATTTCGCATTCCACCGTCTCGTCCACCAATTGATCAATATTTGGTAGAGGGAAAGGGTCCATAGGGCATGCCTTATTGAGATCCGTGTAGTCCACGCACATGCAGAAGGTGAGTGGTTTCTGTGCAAGGACTACATTGGCCAACCATGAGAGGTATTTCACCTCTTTGATGTGTTTGATGGAGAGGAGCATGGCGACTTCCTTCTTCACAAAATCCCTCCTCTCGGCTGAGAGGGGCCTTCTTCTCTGTTGTACAGGTTTGGACAAAGGGTCCACCGACATGCGGTGAGTGATGACTCTTCGACTGATCCCCGGCATGTCCTCCGGCCCCCATGCAAAAATAAAGGAGTAGACGCGGAGGGCATCCGTGATGCCGGTCTTCAAATCTTCAGGGAGCTTGGCTCCAATCTTCACGACTCTCTCCGGCTTGGCCGGATCGAGTGCAAATTTTTCTACCTCTTCGGCTGGTTCTGCCCTCGACCTCTTTTCTTCTTCCTCCACAGTTCCGGTGATGGTGTCTATTCGGAACTCAGTTTTAAAAACCTTCTTCATGATTTGAAGGTAGCAGGCGCGGGCCAGTTTTTGGTTCCCCCTTGAGTACCCGATGCCTCCTTCGGCTGGGAATTTGAGACACAGGTGCCTCATGGAGATTATGGCCTCTAGATCCTCAAGGGCAGGCCGGCCGAGGATGATGTTGTGGACGCAGTCAATGTTGACGATGACGAACTCCACTTCGAGCTTGGCTCTATGGAGCCCGTCGCCGAAGAGTACCGGGAGGGTTATGACCCCCTCAGAATCAATAGTGTCTCCGGTGAATCTGGACAGAGGGGTCTTGATGGGCCGAAGGGACTCCCTCTCCAGGTGTAGCTCCTTGAAAGTGCTGAGGTACATTACGTTGACGGAGCTACCTGTATCAACGTAAGTTCTGTGGATGATGGTGTTATTGATCTCACTTTGGATTACCAGGGCATCCCTATGAGGCGAGAATACCGGGGGGAGATCGGCGTTGGTGAATATAATGGGCTCCTCCCTCAGCCTCTTTACGGGGGGCATGTGAGTGACTTCCCCCACGTAAAGTGATTGTGCCCACTTCTTCCTTTGGCTGGTGGAGTCCCCCCGTATTGCCTCCGGTGATCATGTGGATGTGGCGCTTCTTCTCCTGGTACTAGTTGTACTCTTCCTCTTCATCGAGATTCCCGATTTCCCTTTTCTTACCCTTCGGGTCACCGAGGGGGATGGTGTTCGGGTTGACCCATGTATTTGCTTTCTTAGGGGGGCCCTGATAGGGAGGACCTTGATGCTGAGGGCCCCTCACGAATTGGGACAGGTGGCCCGCCTGTATCAACCTCTCGATGGCTATCTTCAGTTGGTGGCAGTCATCGGTCCTGTGCCCTTGATTGGGATGGAAGCGACAGTACGGTTCGTTGGGGTTAACGGCATACACCTCTAGGGGTGCGCGAGAGTCGCGCTCCAGTCGGCCCCTCTCTTCGGCGAAGTCTAAGATGACACTGGCGGGGTGCGTCAGGGGTGTCTGAGGGTGTTCCAGGAGAATGGGCTGGGCCCAAGCCTTCGGGTTTCCCTTGTAACCTCCCCTGGGATTGGCTTGGCCATGCCGGGGGCGATCACCGGGGGTGCCGAGCTTTTGGATTGATTTGGGGGAGCCCCCGGCCATCGGTTGCCTTTGTCATCTGGCCGAGGGCGTTGCTGGTCGGGGTTGTGATGACACTTTTCCACCTCCTCGGCCTCGGCGTACCGGTCCCCCCCGCTGTAGGGCCCTTACATAATCGTGGGGAGGTTCGATGATGAGGCTGCTTGAAAAGTTCCCAGGGTGAGGACTGTTTGGAGGAGAGCCAGAAGGGTCCCATCGTTAGCACTGTCAACTTTATCTGCCTTCGTCCTCCAGCGTTCCAAGAAGTCCCGAAGGGTCTCCTCCTTCCTTTGTCTCACCGTCAGCAAGTGGGAGAAGTGTTTTCTTGACCGGCGCCTCCCTGCAAACTGTGTCAAGAAACGTTGGGCGAGTTCTTGCCACGGGTCAATGCTGCCTTCGGGCAACCGTTTGAACCATTCGTACGCTGGTCCCTCTAAGGTGGAGACGAACCAACGGTACAAATATTCGTCCGATGCCCCCACCATCATCATCCTGTTCTGATATCTGTTGTAATGCTCCTAGGGATATGTCTTTCCTTCATAGGGCCTGATGGGTTGCCCCCGGTATTTTTCCGGAATCTCGGCCGCCAATACCCTTGGGGTGAATGGCGTCCTAGTCGGGAGTTGGATGACAGGTTCCCCGGAGCCCTCGACTATTTTCTTTTGCATCTCCTCCATTTTGGCCAGCACGTCGGTGTATTTAGGGTCCGCCTGGGAGGCGGAAGCTGTTGTGTGTGCTTGACGGGCCTCCATCTCATCAAGGCGGCGTTGGAGGGCCTCAATGATTTCGTCCCTGTGGTCCTTCGGGAGGGCCTCCGCCCCCTGCGAACGAACACGGGCCGAGTGGGTCTGGTTGATTTGATGTCTTGTGCCATTGGCATGCAGTGGTGCCTTGCCTTTGTCTTGAGGGGACGCCTCTCGTCTGCCCTTGAGACGGAACCTCCGCTTTCCTGAGGTCTTTGGAGCGCCTTTCATCCGAGGCAGTCTTGGACCCCTCGACGGTCTTGCGCCCCTCCGAGCCGTTCTAGGGCGGAGGTCCGGGGCCTATCCTTGTTTTCGTCGTGGCAGTCCCAGGATTGAACCTCCTGGGAGGCAGTGTCTTGAGCCACGACCCCTTCGTCGTTCCCAACCCGAGGGGTAGGGTTCACGAAGGGGGGTGGACGCGGGAGAGGCATAGTGTTCTCTCCGATCTGTGGTTGAAGGGGCACCAGAGTGCCGAAGGCACCTGGGTTTTGGGTGAGCGTTTGGATGAAGGTGGAGAATGCCGAATGTACGTCAATGGTGAGAACCGGAGGACTCACTCGATTCTCGCTCCGGTCCCTCCTTCGGGTTTCGATGCCAAGACTGGCATCGAGAGTGTTCTGCTGAAGCTGAAGGCGTAGGTCAACAACAGCCTGTTCCAACTCAGTGATGACCCCGCCCTCGGGAGCCTTGTTGGAGGCTCCGGGGGCGTTGACTTCACCGAGGGCCAGGTTGTTGTCCTCAAGGTTCTTGGACTGAGCACGAGTGGTTCTTCCCATTTTGGTAGGTGTTTTGAGCTGAATGGGAGGGTTTCTTACTTGATTGTTCGACCTCTCAATGAAAGCACCAAATGATGGATAGTGTACCCGGGGGGTAGCTTATCCGAGGGGTTACTGCGGGGAGTAACTTAGAGAGAAGTCAAAGCAAATAAGTAAGAGAGAGTGAATTCGAATATATGAGTTATGTATTCAAGGTGTGGTTTACAATGGGGAAATGGGCTGCTATTTATAGTAGCAATAAATGCTAGACGGGGACATGTGTCAAGCATCAGACAGAGAGAAGTCTGAGGGTCACGTCAATCGGGGTGGCACCGGCACTCGCATGTGGCCGCATTAAATGTGGCGGTTGGATGTGACGTTGTACCTGGTATGGTGATCCAGGCGCATGTGGAGAGGAGATTCTGTCGAGGAAGGTGCTTTCGGCTGTAGATGATTAGCCGAAGGCTCTTCATACCGGGGGCCTCTCAATGCCGAGGGCTCTAAGTGCCGAAGGCTACTGATTTCGCTGTTTTCTCCCAGTGGCTTCGTATGCTTAAACTAGCTGTTCTGTGATAATTTGGCACCTTCGGCCAGGGGGCAAAGGCGGCTGTATGGGAACCGTGGGCTTCCTGTCACTCGGGGCGTTGTGACCTGGGCCTGTTGTGCTTCCTGGGCTTGTTGGGCCCTTGTTAGAGTAGTAGGTGTCTATGGGCCGGGGGTCCCTGGGCCATATACTCCATCAATATGTTACCTAAAGTTCGGCTTGGTTCCCCGTTGAATCCGACTAGGCTCGATCCAGATTCCGTCACGTCCTCCTCCTTGACTCCCAGTTCTTTTAGCATTTTCACAGTGATAATATTGGCAGTGCTTCCATTGTCCACAAGGACTCGTTTGACTTCGCAATTCGCCACTCTGAGAGAGATTACCAACGTGTCGTGATGAGATTGTGTCGGGTTAGAAATGTCTGTTTCGTCAACAGTGATTGACGCATTTTCCCACTCTTTCTTGACTTTTCTCGACCCTGCAAACCTGCAATGACTTGTCTCGGAAGTAATCCTGAGCGTGTCTCTGCTGCAGAATATGTTAGCCCACATAAGTCAGATCCACCGTTAATGAAATTAATTACCTTACAAGGAGCTGACGGTGAAGGAGGTCTCAATTCGTTTGGTGACGCTTTGACATTCCGTCCTAGAAGCGATTTGGTATGTTCAGACATGATTTCTGTCAGATAGCTATTCCTAAGCAAGTAGGCCACCTCCTTTCGCAGCGCAACACAATCCACAGTGTTGTGCCCAATGTCATTGTGAAAATCACAATGCTTGCTCGAATCTCGACGTCCCGCTGGTTTGTCGATTTTCTTGGGCCATCGAACCTTTTCCCCCAGCTTCTCTAAAGAGTGGATGAGTCCCGGGGTGGTGACATTGAAGTTGTAATCGGTGATGACGGGTGGCAAGTCTGGATCATCAAGCCATCTTGCTATTGACGCTACTGGCCGATCCTCGGTTCTAGCATTGGGTTTGCCAGTCCGGTAATCGTGCTTCCTGGACGTGTTGGACTTACGTTGCCCCCGTCATATCCATCCTGTCGAAGCCGTGATTGTTGGTCCTCCTCGAGCCTGATGAAAGCTAAGGTCTTGGCCTGGACGTCTTCGAAGGTTCTGCAGGGGTATTTAGTCAGTTCTCTATATAGTTCCGAATCGTCGATTAAACCCCTCTGAAATGCCTCCACTGCTATCGAAACATCACACCTGGAAATCGACACTTTTTCTTTGTTGAAGCGATGCAGATAGTCTCTCAGTGAATCATCTCAACGCGGGATGATTCTGTAAAGATCGCTTGTCTGTTTCTCAAGAACTCGACTGCTTGCATACTGTCGGTTGAACGCATCAACTAGTTCTGCAAACGAGTTGATCCCTCCATTTGGCAGGTTGACGAACCATGTTAGGGCGGGACCAGATAGTGTCGCCCTGAAACCTCGGCACATGCACGCTTCTTTTTTATCTGGATGAAGCGAGACGGTGAGCATTCGCTGCTTGTATTGAGCGATATGTTCCAGCGGGTCATACGTACCATCGAACGTCTTCATTGATGGTGCGACGAATTTTCTTGGTATTTCCACATCGGTAATCTGTCTGCTAAAGGGGGAGTCTGCATAACATGTTCGTGAAGCACGATCCAAAGGTGGGGGAACTCCTGGTATTCCGCTGATTTTCTCTTGCATCTGACGCATTTGTTCCATCAACATGGACATCTGATTTGCAACGACTGGGTGGAGTGGAACCGGAAACGAAGACGTCGGTCTCGCCATCTGGGTGACTTCAGGATGGGTTGGAGATGGGATGAAGACCACCTCGGGACGTCGTTCAAGAAGTGTCGACGTTGCTGACCGGTCGGGTCCGTCAGAGTGCCGTGGTTGGGGATCTAAGAATGATACATTAGGCCCATTCGCCTAGCATCCTGCATGAAATTTGACGGACCCGCTTCTCCATAAATTCTGCTACTGTAGCGAAGAGTTGACGGTTCCATTGGGGTAAAAGTCACACCAGTTGACGGATCGGAATGGGACGGACCGGGGTTCCCACTGGTTCTGCTCCTGTAATGGGGAATCGACGGCTCTGTCGGGGCGGAAGACAGAGTCGTCATAGGCATGCTTTGGATTTCTGAATGTAGACCTGATCCGTTCGGTCTGACTCGAATAGATTCCGGAAAATAACAAGTTGGAATGTTGGCTGGTGGTGTAGTTGCTGGTATAAGAGGTGTGTAAGGAATAACCTGCGAGATGACCATTGAGTATGGCTCCCCGGTTGGCGTTGGTGACTGTGGACATATAAAAATTATTGGGCCAATATTCAATTCTGTTGGGCTGCTCATGACGGTTGTTGGGCCTTATCAAAAGGAAAATATTAATACGAATCCGTTCAGATATAATTTAATTAATTCGGATCATTCAAATATCCAATTAATTTAATTCTTTGAAAAGAATGGACCGGTCCTATTAATTTGTTTATTTTGAGCCCATTATTAAATAGTAGCCCAATGAACAAGAGTCATGATCTAATTCATAAAGAGAGCAATGAATATGGTTAAGAAATCCATCCGTATGCATGGAAAATGACTGTGAACCTTGTTAAAAAGGCTGTCTAAATACATCGAACAAGTGCTGATTTTTCTGGCTATTAAATGCAAGCAAATAGAGCCCAAAACCCATTTTATTTGAGGCCCAAGGGATATGGACGAATTTCCAAAACCCTAAAGCATATTTCACTCCCTCCACACCTATAAATAGGTGTCTCAGTTGAGAGGAAGGGGAGGAGAATTTTCAGATGAAGAAACGTTACAGAAAAGCTCTCAAGAACTCCCGAAAGGTTCTGAACGATTCCGAAGAAGAGGAATAGATCAAGCCACGATTTTTGTTAAGAATATATGAATAATCCTTCGTGATTTCGTCGATTCTTAATAAAATAAATCCAAAAGTTGAAGAACGTTCGAAGATCTGAGGAACGAAGCTTGAAGATTCGAAGATCTGAAGAACAAGACTTTGAAGATTTGAAGAACGAAACTTTGAAGATTTGAAGATATTCATGTTAAGACTAAATCAAGATTCAATTGAAGATCAAGCCGCATATCCCGGGAGGCCCTTAAACAGAAGATCAAGCCACAAAACGGCCCTTTTGTTGAAGATCAAGCCATTTGAAAACCGGAGGCCCTTCAAGCTGAATTCTTAATTCAAGAATATTTGAAGATTCAAAGAACGAAGATTCGAAGATTCAAAGAACAAAACTTTGAAGGTTTGAAGATACGAAGAACGAAGGTTCGAAGATTTGAAGATCTGACGAACGTTCGAATATTTGAAGAATTAAAGATTTAATTTTGAATTAATTTCTTTAATTATATTTATTTCAAATTGCAAGTGAAGAATCAGAGGATTCATATTTAGAGATTGTACCCAATATTCTCACATATTATTATTTGCGATCAATTTTTAGTAAATACTTAAAATTTGTTTCACAATTTTTTGGCACGCCCGGTGGGACATCTCTACCTCTCATCTCTTCACTTTTGAAAACGAACCCATGGCATCAAGCAAACCCGTGTTCACTCTGAATTCTCGAGCGTCATCATGCTCGAATCAAAACATGCAAGGCCCTATCACTAGGAGCCGATCAAGAATGATGTCTGCGCAGTCATCTTCGGGAGATACTCCTGGTGCGGTGGATGGATTTCAAACTGCACAAGAGGTGGCCCATAAGCTTTCTTCATCTATACATGAAGTTACTTCCCTGAAGTGGACAAACGGTGGTGAAAGCTCATCATCTGGTTCAGACTCTACTTCTCCATCAACTTCTCCACGAAGAACTACCCCACAGTGGTCAAATGTCTACACTGTGATGCCCACTATGACGACAAGCACCACATCTATGGAAGAACAAATTGCCCATCTAACTAAAGTCATCGAGGGGATGAGCATGTTCATGCAAGCTCATGATCAGAAGTTGAATGATCTTAACAGCAAAGTGGAAAGCTTGAAAGGCGAATCAAGTCATGCCCATGAGAAGGATCCCGAAGTGCATGAAGATAATGATTCTCACTAAGAGGATTCAGGAAAGAACATCTCAACCTCTGGGGGCATGATCCCGATTGATCAACTCAAAGACTTCATCATGGGAACTATTAAGGGAAAGATAGAAGGAAAGCAGTCTACTTACTCCTATGTTAAGCCATACACTCAAAGGATCGAGGATTTGAAGATGCCCGTCGGCTACTAGCCGCCAAAGTTCATACAGTTTGATGGAAAGGGAAATACGAGACAACATGTTGCCCATTTCGTAGAAACTTGCAATAATGCGGGAACGGGCGGGGATCACATGGTCAAACAATTTGTGCGCTCTTTGAAAGCAAATGCATTTGATTGGTATACTGACTTGCAGCCCGGTTCCATTGACAGCTGGCAAGATATGGAACGTGAGTTCCTAAATAGTTTCTATAGCACAAGGAGGGTGGTGAGTTTGCTTGAGTTGACAACTACTCGCCAGTAGAAAGATCAGCCCGCGATAACCTACATTGAACGTTGGAGGGAACTTGCCCTCAACTGCAAAGATCGGATCTCTACAAACTCTGCAATTGATATGTGCATTGAAGGCATGCATTGGGAGTTATGTTATATTCTGAAAGGAGTAAATCCAACTACTTTCGATGAATTAGCGAGCAAAGCTCGTAACATGGAGTTGAGCATTGCAAGTAGTGGAAGACAAGCCACGGGCATATATCCCATGAACAATGCTGCTGAAAAGCAAGATACCAAGAAAGGGGGCAAGCCCTTCTCTAAATTTGAAAAGAAAGAAGCAATGGTTGTGAAAGCTTCACCAGTCAAAGTCTTCACTCAAACTACCGAGAAGGCAAAGCAGGTTGCTAGAGTTGAACCTGAAACCTCTGGGCGTGTCAAGCCGACTTTGCGAGAGATGATGGAGAAGCAATATCCTTTCTTGGAATCAGATGTTTCTCCAATGTTTGATGAACTGACGAGGTTGAAACTTGTTGATTTACCTCAGTCAAAACGACCCGAGGAAGCTACAAAGGTCAATGATCCTAACTACTACAAATATCATAGAGTGCTGAGTCACCCAATAGAGAAGTGTTGGGTGTTCAAAGAAAAGATTATGGCTTTAGCCCGTGAAGGAAAGATTGAACTTGCTGATTCTGCAGCAAGCACAAATCAAATTACCATTACATTTGGTAAGTTTGTTCCGCTCATGGTCGACGATGACCTAAATTCTCACAAGCATAAGCTCCCTTTTACTGTCAAGGGAATGAAAGGATGTCCGCCTCTCACCAAAAGAATGGCACTCGAGGATGTCAATGACAAAGGGAGACCATGGATCTTGATAACTCAAAAGAAGCAAAGGAAGAATCATGAACCTAAACCACAACCGAAGAAGGTGATAAAGAAATGGGTTAGGCGAAAACCGATAAATGAATTTAAGAAAAATAAGCAAAGGAAGGATCATGTTCGTCCCAAGGTTGCACGAAGAGTAATTACTCTCAACGTATATATGCCAAAGGACTTCAAGAGCAAGAAAACTCAAATATCGAGTTCTTGCCTGAGCACCCATGAAAAAGACGTTGAGAGTTCAAATAGGGGTTTATCTCCAGTTTCGAATAAAGAGGAGGTGGCTGGAGCACAAAGATCTACTTCATACGCCACTAACATTGTCTTTAAAGATGAAGATCTTATGTTGGGTGCTACTCCCCATAACCGTCCGCTTTTTGTTGAAGGATACACTCGTGGACGAAGATTCAGAAGAATTATGATAGATCAAGGGTCTGCCGTTAACATCTTAACGGTTCGAGCTATGAAAGATCTTGATATATCAATGGATGAACTCTCCCAAAGTCGCTTAATGATTCAAGGCTTTAATCAAGGGGGGCAAAGAGCGATTGGAATGATCCGTCTTGATTTGGTCATTGGCAGGTTGAAAGCAAGTACTTTATGTCACGTCATTGATGCAAAGGCTTCATATAATCTCCTTCTAGGTCGTCCATGGATACATGAGAACGGTGTGATTCCTTCAACATGGCACCAATGCTTCATGTATGAGGAGAACGGTGTTGTAAAGAAGGTAGTGGCCGATGAAACTCCATTCACAGAAGCCGAGACATACTTTGCAGATGCAAAGTTTTACCAGAAGCCCAAAATTTCTAAAGAAGACGATATTAGACAGGAAGAAGTATATCGCCTCTTGACTCAACCAAAGCTGAAAGAGAAAGTTGTTGAAGGCATAGAAGGGCTTACGTTCCCTCTTGCAAAGATCGAGATATCAAGGCCTCCTCAAGACATGTCTCAGGAAGAAATAAAGCACAAGGATTATGTTAAGGAGTTTCAAATCCCCAAGGCACGCACTAATGAAGGATTTGACCCAAATGCATACAAACTTCTGGCCAAGGCTGGGTATAATCCTAATGAACAGAATTAAGTTAGGAAAACTCATTCCAGAAGCTGGTGGAGAAGGACCATCGAAGCAGATCAATCTTCGAGGACATACATGGTTGGGTTACGTTCAGCCGAAACCCATAAGAATCCTCATAAATAGAGCCACAACGCATCATATCAGTGCGGATGAAGAAGATGAGGTGACTTCTAAACCGAAGTATTCCGTTTTTGATCGAATTGGGGGGGGGCAAAATCAAAACCCGCCATTTTTGATAGAATGGGGCCAAAGCCAAAGAAGATCATGAAGAAAACTTTACAAGAAAGGCTTGGAATGATCCCCTTCATAGTAAAGCACATGGAAGACCCATGTAGTGGGCAAAACTTTGAGAGAAAGCCGGTACATGAAAGGTTGGGAAAAGTTCGCTCACGCAAGAAGTCTCTCAACAAATATACAAAAACACAAGTTTTGAATGAATGTAGAAGCTTGATTCCATCCCGAATGAGGCGAGAAACTGATGTGCAAGTCTCATGTGAAGAAACTCTCAAAGTACAGTTGAAAACAATTATTCATACTCGAATGCCGGCAGACAATGAGTTCAAATATGATGAACTGATTGATGACGAGAAATACATTGCCTCATCTTACCATATTACCTTTGGTGATGAAATCCCGGTCGAAGGTGAAGATGCTGATGAAGCTCCTCCGGAATTCGAAGAAGGAGTGTGAACTGCTTTGGATGAACTAAAGGAGGTAAATCTCGGCACTGAAGAGGACCCTCGTCCCATTTATATCAGTGCTCTTCTATCGAGCGAAGAAAAAGAAGAATATGTGGCCTTACTCCAAGAATATAAGGATGTCTTTGCATGGACATACAAAGAAATGCCGGGGTTGGATCCAAAAATCGCTGTTCATCACTTAGTGATAAAGAAAGGATGCCGACCAGTAAAGCAAGCTCAAAGGCGCTTCCGCCCAGATTTAATTCCATTAATTGAAGCAGAGGTTGATAAACTTATTGAGGCCGGATTCATTCGAGAGGTGAAATATCCTACTTGGATATCCAACATTGTCCCGGTCAGAAAGAAAAATGGACAAATCCGAATATGTGTTGATTTTCGGGATCTTAACCTTGCTTGTCCAAAAGATGATTTTCCACTTCCAATCATTGAATTAATGATAGATGCTGTGACTGGGCATGAAATTATGTCTTTTATGGATGGTTTCTCAGGTTATAATCAGATCCGGATGGCTCCCGCAGATGAAGAATTGACTGCCTTCCGAACTCCTAAGGGGATCTATTGCTACACGGTCATGCCATTTGGACTTAGGAATGCAGGAGCTACTTATCAACGAGCTATGCAGGCAATATTTGATGATATCCTTCACAAAATCGTGGAGTGCTATGTTGACGACCTCGTGGTGAAGTCAAAAGCTCGAGGCGATCATCTATCACACTTAAGAGTAGTATTTGATCGCTTGAGGAAGTTTGGTCTCCAAATGAACCCTCTGAAGCGTGCTTTCGGAGTTTCGGCCGGGAAATTCTTGGGGTTTATTGTCCGTCACAAAGGCATTGAGATAGAACAAGCCAAGATCGACGCTATTGTGAATATGCCGGAGCCTCGAAATATTCATGAGTTGAAGAGTTTGCAAGGAAAATTGGCTTACATACGGAGGTTCATCTCGAACTTATCTGGAAGATGTCAACCATTTAGTCGAATTATGAAGAAGGGTGTGCCTTTCATATGGGACCAAACGTGTAAGAATGCGTTTGAAAATATCAAGGCTTATTTAATGAAACCACCGGTCATGAATGCACCTATCTCTGGCCGCCCCTTGATACTTTACATTGCTGCTCAAGAAAGGTCTGTGGGAGCTCTATTAGCTCAAGAAAATGATAAAGGGAAGGAGAATGCCCTTTATTATTTAAGCAGAATGATGACCCCACATGAGTTGAAGTACTTGCCCATTGAGAAATTGTGTTTGGCCCTTATATTTGCAATCAAGAAGCTTAAACACTACTTTGAAGCTCACACGATAAATCTTGTCTCTAGAGCAAATCCGCTGAAGTATGTGATGTCCAAAGTGGTTCTATCTGATCGTCTTGCTAGGTGGTACTTGATATTTCAACAGTTTGAGATTGTTTATGTCTCACAAAAATCTGTAAAAGGACAAGCTTTGGCAGATTTCCTAGCCGATCATCCTATCCGTGTTGAGTGGGAACTCTCTGATGATCTACCTGATGAAGATGTGCTCATAATTGAAGTTTTGCCTCCATGGACGATGTATTTTGATGGAGCTGCACACAGAGAAGGTGCTGGAGCTGGTGTGGTCTTTGTTACACCCGAAGGACAAGTTCTGTCATATGCTTTCACGCTTACGGAACAATGCTCCAATAACGTCGCTGAATATCAAGCACTCATTCTCGGACTTGAAATAGCTGTAGACATGAAGCAAACACGAGTTAATATCTATGGCGATTCAAAACTAATCATCAATCAAGTGCTTGGAATTTATGAAGTAAGGAAACCTGAACTGCATCCTTACAACAAATATGCAAGGGCACTCATAGGATGGCTGGGTGAAGTTACAATTGAACACGTGCCAAGAAAGGAAAACAAGCAAGCTGATGCACTGGCAGGGTTAGCATCGAACATGGCACACCTTGACGATGGAACTCAAGTACGGGTATGTCAAAAATGGGTAATTCCTCCATTCATTGGAGACGATGGTGCAGCTGAAGAGATAGTCGAAATGCCAACTACCTCGGTTTATGATATTGAAAATGAAGATTGGAGGCAGCCGCTCATTGATTATCTCACTGATGGGAAATTACCTGAAAATCCTCGCAAGAAAGTAGACTTGAAGAGGCGTTCACCACGTTTCATTTACTATAAAGATACGCTTTATCGAAGATCATTCGATGGTGTATTCCTTAGGTGTTTGGGTGGAGATGAAGTCTTACAAGCAATGGAAGAAGCACATTCAGGAGTATGTGGAGCTCATTAGTCCGGTCCTAAGCTGCACTTTCATATCAAAAGGATGGGATATTATTGGCCGACCATGGTAAAGGATTGCATGGACTATGCTAGAAGATGTCAAGCATGCCAATATCACGCAAATTTCATCCATCAAGCACCGGAGCCTTTGCATCCAACAGTAGCATCATGGCCATTTGACGCTTGGGGACTTGACGTGGTTGGGCCAATCACGCCTAGCTCATCAGGAGGGCATTCATACATACTAGCCGCTACTGATTACTTCTCAAAATGGGCCGAAGCAGTTGCATTGAAAGAGGTGAAGAAGGAAAATGTTGCTGATTTCATTCGAGTTCATATTATCTATCGCTTTGGTATTCCCCGATATATCTTGACGGACAATGGGAAACCTTTTGACAACAAGTTGATGGACAAGATATGCAAGTTATTTGATTTCAAGCAACGGAAGTCCTCTATGTACTATGCTGCCGCCAATGGCCTCGCTGAAGCTTTTAACAAGACTCTATGTAACCTGTTGAAGAAAGTAGTGTCAAAATCAAAGAGGGATTGACACGAAAGAATGGAAGAAGCATTATGGGCATATAGAACGACTTATCGAACACCTACTCAAAGCACTCCATATTCTTTGGTGTATGGTACCGAAGCAGTCCTTCCCCTTGAGCGCCAAATACCATCCATGAGATTGGCTATTCAAGAAGGACTCACTGATGAAGAAAACGTCAAGTTGCGGTTGACAGAACTCGAGGCACTTGATGAAAAGAGGTTAGAAGCTCAGCAGAACCTAGAATGCTATCAAGCTCGTTTATCGAAATCATTCAACAAAAGGGTTAGAATTCGCTCATTCCAAGTTGGCGATAAAGTTCTAGCTGTGAGAAGACCTATCATTATCACACGAAAAACGGGGCACAAATTCTCACCTAAATGGGACGGTCCTTATGTTATTCAAGAAGTATATTCAGGCGGTGCCTACAAGTTGGTCGATGGAGATGGCTCAAAGATTGGCCCGATCAATGGAAGATTTTTAAAGCTCTACTACCCTTGATATTTGGGGTATAGATATGGCCATAAGAAATGTTGAATGGCTTAAAACCACCAATGATGTTGTAAGTGGCTAAACTGCTAAAACATCTCACTTTGTCTATGGGTGAGCATAATCATAGATACTCTTGGCCCACGAGAGTTTAAAATGTGTACGGCGAGCTCTTGGCCTACGAGAGTTTAAAATGTGTACGGCGAGCTCTTGGCCCACAAGAGTTTAAAATGTGTACGGCAAGCTCCTGGCCCGCATGAGTTAAAACTGTGTACGGTCCCCTCCTTTAGATTACCAATTCGAATGGTACTTATGAACTACGTTTGACTTGATCTCCTTCATAGGAGTACGTAGGCAGCTCAAAAGTTTCATTTTTGAGTTCAGTTATAACAACACAAACCCTCAATAAAGTTTGATCTCAGTCACTTTAAAAAAGAAGAAGAAGAAGAAGAAGCAAGGCAATATCAACTCATGAGAAGCAACAAAGGAAGCAAATATTCATATATAGTTTGGTAAGAAGAAAGGAAAAAGAGTTGTTTGCTGAATAAAAGCTAATCTAAGAGCTAAGTATCAGCCTAAAAACAATTTAAAGCTAACTAAGTCATCCTTCAAGGCTTCTAGCTCCTTCTTCTGAGTACTTAAAGCAAATTAATCTTCATCTGATGCTCTCATAGTCTTCAAAATCCATGAAGATTCCTCCTTAGCCTTCGTAAGAACTGCGTCTAAGTCACTAGCCTCTACACGACGCTTGGAGATCGAAACTTCTACTTCCTTAGCTTCAGCTTCCAATAAGGTTGTCTTCTTCTTGATATCATTAAGAGATTTCTCATCATCAAGTAATGCCACTTGGTTTTGAGATCTCTTAGCTTCAATATCTTCACAAAAAGCCTGCGACATAGCCAATTCCTGAGATTGTTTCTCAGAAGGAACTCTATCAGCAACAGTCGAACACGTCTGATCAAATGCTTGTGCCCTTTCAAAGAAATGCTTCACTCTCATCTTCAACATGGAAAGGTCAATGCCCTCCTTCTCCATCAAGATAACACAATTCTCAACACTCTCCCGAAGAGATGAGGCGTTCTCTATTGTAGCCCGTCCTAACTTTTGTTGAATGCCACTCCAAGTATTAATGATGAACTGCTTATAAAAAGTAAAGAAGTAGTCTTCTGCATGGAATACAGATGCAACCGGTTTCGCATGAGAAGACTTGGGTATTTCATGGATCGGAACTTCTTTACAATGACTTGGGCCGGTTTCTGCTATCAATCCAGCGACGGTGTCATGATCTGTGCTTTCTCCTTCACTTGAGCTAGATGAAGAAACATGATTCGAGGAACTAGCATCATCAAGGACTGCATGAATCTCCAAAAGAAAAAAAAAATAAGTACATGTGATAACCACTTTCGCGGCGTTGTAGTAAAACGGAGTCTAACCTTTCAGTTTTTCCCCGAGTATCGTGTCTCTTGAGGAATGTCGGAGGAATTTTCTTAATTTAATCTTAGTCACGGGCTATCGCTAATTGTTGGAAGCTTTTTCAGTACAAAAGGGTGATTGTATTCTAGACTAGGCCAAATTGCACAATTACACTAGGAGCAGATTTCAACTAAAAGATTTAAGATTTAAATATTCTAAAAAATTATTGAGGCAAGTAAGGGCAATGAATTGAGTAATTGGAAATGGATATCTTCTTGGACCTAGTAATTAGGGGAATTTAAAACTAAAATTGGACTAATAATTTCTTTTCTCATAGACAAGAATAGACATTACTTTCATTAATTTATCCTATTTCTAGGTTTCATTAATGTATTCAAAAATGGTTGGCTTGAATTAAATTCTAATCTCATAGACAAGGCAGAAATAATTCTCCAAAATTTTAATTAATAAAAATAGCCAAATTCATTAACTAATTAAATTCATTATTTAAGCAATTTGAATTTATTTCTCATAGACAAGATGTAAATCCATTTCATTAAAATTATCCTATTTCTAGGCCTTATTAATGTGCTTGAATAAAGTTGGCTCAGATTACTTTCTAATCTCATAGACAAGTTAGAAATAATTTTCCAAAATTTAATTAATGAAATTGGCTAATAATTATTAATTACTAATTCATCAAATTGAATAACTAGCTCAATTAATTAATTTTAACCCCTAATTTTCGGCTAACAAGTCAATCCATATTCTTTTACTCAATTCATGCCCAAAACAAATTTAGCTACTAAACATTATTTTTGCATTCAACAATATGGTAAATAAATTAAACATTAACATGGAATTAAACATGTATAATAGAACAAATTAAACAAAAATAAGATATTGTCAAAATAAACTTTCTGGAACTACAATATGATTTTCTGGAATTTTGTTTACGAATTTTCAGACCTAAAATCCAATTTTAACAATTAATTGATAATTTTCCCACTTTTAACTATAAAATACAAAAGGCAATTAAAAATAGGCTAAATTCGTTCTAAATTTTTTGTTGATTACTAGGAGTGATATTACAGTGAAATAAACTGGAATTAGAGCCAAGACTAGTTTTTTTCTATTTTTGTGTAATTAATTTAATTTATGCAATAATAATACCTGATTACCGAAATTAATTAAAAAATACTTTCACTTCGTGAAAATTAACTTTATTCAGATAAATAACAACCTTGAGGCTAGTGAACAACTATATAATTAATTGGAATGAATTCAACATCAACAACTATTTTATTTAATTTATGGAAGAAAATGCGAAATACTAGATAAATATTCTGGAAAAATTCGAAGAACAGATCGAGAAAACAAAGTACAGATTCAGATTCTACTCGTTGAGAAGATGAAAATACATATAAAGAACTTACAATTTGAAGCTAAAATGAAGAAGATATGAAGATTTGAACTTTCTCTCTCCCAAAAATCCTTGAAGCTGCGGAAATAGCCAAAGAACAGGAACTTTTTGAACTAAATTAGGGTTGGAAGAGGTGTGTTTGAGTTCAGCAAAAATCGGGGTATTTATAACACAAAAAATCTTGTAGGCGGCCAAACAGGCGGCCGCCTCTGGTCCTGTCCCGGCCGCCTTCCGTCACGTCACCGGCAGGACATGACGCCGGTCAACTCGTCCGCCGCAGGCGGTCCAGCAGGCGGCCGCCTTCCGTTCCTGTCTGGCCGCCTGCCGTCAAATCCCACCGGCTGGTGGTTGGTTCGTCGCCTTGTGCCGCAGGCGGCCATCGAAGGCGGCCGCCTTCCGTCCAGTGTCGGCCGCCTTCCGTTTTTCTCCGGTCCGGTCAAATTTGATCAAAATTGACTTTTTTCAAAAGTTGCTAGGCGGCCGGTAGGCGGCCAATCTGGGCGCCTATTTGGGCGCCTGTGAGGTTTTTTGTCCGTCTTGTTCTGAATTATGTGCTCTTCAACTTTCCCTTCTGGACCACTTTGAAATTCTGCTTCCTTTTTTCGGTATGATATCATTTGTTACTCAAATTGACGCATTTTGTGCTAAATTGACCCGAAATTTCATCAAACGTATCATGGATGTGATTTTTACCTGATTTCACGAAACTTGAACCAAAATATATAAAACATGCCTTGTTTTTCTGTTTTTCAGTCCAAAATCACTTAAATTTGATAAGAAAAATAAGTACAAAAATGGACTGATCAATCTCCTCACACTTAAGCGTTGCTTGTCCTCAAGCGACAAATTAGTTGCAAACACACTCAAAAAGGGTAAAACCTGACTGAATCACAATCGAATTGCTATTAAAGAAATAGAAACAAAAATCTCCCTTTTTTATTGTCAATTTTTAAACATTTTAGAAAAATCACCCAAAATACAAGAATTTAAAATTATTATTACTAAAGAAACTATTGATTATGTTAAACCACCAATCAATTCCTTATCCCAAGGTTTTCATTATTCTAATTTGGACATTTATCTTATTCACAATTTTTTTGTGTGTCTCTTTTCCACTCTTGTTGGCGGTGTTATCGCATGGTAGATGCATATTTTATTCTCACAGACTATGATTAATGAATGAAACAGAGCCCCTTTTCGGAGATGGAATTGTCCTATAACAATGAGTTTTGTAGAGATTTATTAATAATAGTATTTTTTTTATGAATAAAATGAATGTCCAATTAAAACAAAATTAACCCCTTACATTCGCAACCAAAAACTCATAACAATTTCAAGTTTTCTAAAAATAATAATAAAAGTAAATTCTTATAATAAGGGTGATCCTCTAAGCTATTATGTGATTGATAACAATTGAGAGGTGAATGTTTCATATCAAAAATAGTAAAAAGATTGATCTAAAACAAGGTTTTAACTTTTTGAGTGTAAAACGCAACCTCCTCACACTTGAGCTGGACCTCGCCCTCGAGGTCTGCACAAAGTTTAGAAATAAAGGCACATTTTTTTGGTTCTTTCCTCACACTTGAGTTTTGAAAAGATTTTGTGAAGAGGAATAATGAAAACAGGAATAAAAATGTTTTAAAAATTCTTACAGCATCCATAGCTAGTTTGTGAGAGCATTCAAGTCAAAAGAGCAGCGCAATGTCCAATCCTGAATAAACAAACAAACAAAAATAAATGTCAAGGAAGAAGCAAATCTAGGCATCGCCTGTGTCATCCCGTGATCCATGACTAGGCCGCAGCCACTCTCGTATCTCCTCAATATCCAGTCGCTGGGTCTCTAGCTGCTCCAGAATATCCCTGTTGGCTCCCTCCTGTGCCAGTCTATAATCTCTGAACTCTCCCAGGGCCGACGCATGTGCCTCTCGCATCTCCCGAAATGCTCTCTCCTGTTCCAGTCTATAATCTCTGAACTCTCCCAGGGCCGACGCATGTGCCTCTCGCATCTCCCAAAATGCTCCCTCCTGTGCACCCTGAAAATCTACGAATGAGGTCTGAAGACCCCTCATTGCGTCCATCATCGCACTCCAATCTGAGGCACTAGGCATGTCCGAGGCTGGCTCACCAGGTCTCCTGTGTGGTGGGGCTCGAGAAGAGCTACTCTGCCGTGTCGACTACTCAATGCCCGGCAGCTCCTGAGTATTTCGCTTCTTCTTGATCCTCATGTTCCCAAAGGATGAGGATCTAAGAATGCGAATGCTATCCTGTAGTGGGAGTAGATCTGGAATGTCTAGGTCAGGATAGAAAGACCGGACGAGAGTAGTGACGAAGGGCCCTGCCTGGATCGTGCGGCGAACACTCTTCCCCTGACTCCGGAAGAAACGAGCCAAGAGGACTGCCATATTCACCGGGGTGCGGAGGAACGGTCTGGTGTCTGTGGAGTGCCTGTGCCAAAACTCATCAATATCAAATGCCTCAGGTAAACGTGCCGGGAGAGCACAGAACTCGTCTGTCTGTGTATATGCAGGAGTATAGAGCCCAATCCTCCATCCGAGCTCAGCCACAGTGATGGAGTGCTCGATGCCCATGATAGTGAATCTCATCTGAGTCGCCGGCCCAATGACAGATCCTGTGTGCACAGTGTGGCCATAGTGAGTGAAGCGTAGAGAGCATAGGAACTCCATCGTCAATGGGAAGCTGGCCCTCTCCTGTATGGATAGAATCCCACGCCACAAGGAATCTCCTAGTAGAGCATCAATGACGGCCCAGTATCCCCATTCCTCGAGCATCCTCTGATCCAGGATCATGGGAGCTAGAAGAGTGCGGTACTGCCCCCACGTCTGGAAGCATGTGCGGTCAGCATCAGTAGCGAATGGGATATCTGGTACGTGCAATGGGTCATGCCTAGCCAGTGGTGGCTCCTGAAAGATGGGATCGTCGCTTCCTCCTCCAGACATCTGCGAAAAATCACAATAACATATTTTTTTAAGGTTAGTTTTTTTTTGGGTTGCCTCCCAATGAGCGCTTCTTTAACGTCACTAGCTTGACGAATTTCCTCCTTTGGTTCAAAATTTCTGGAGATAGAGAATCTCCTTGCTTTTTTCGACCGGGCCACCGTGGTAAAGTTTGAGTTGGTGGCCATTGACCTTAAAGGGACCCCCGCTTGCATCTTCGATCTCGATGGTGCCATAGGGGTAAGTTTTCACGACCGTGAACGGTCCGGACCATCTTGATTTCAGTTTTCCCGGAAAAAGTTTTAACCGGGAGTTGAACAGTAGCACCTTGTCCCCAGCATTGAAACCACGGGCCTTGATGTGTTGATCATGATAGAGTTTGGCCCGTTCTTTGTAAAGTTTGGAATTATGAAAAGCTTGCACTCTCCACTCTTCCAGTTCATTTAGCTGGTAAAATCGTTCTTTCCCTGCAGCGTCAAGTTTGAAACACACATTTTTCATCGCCCAAAGTGCTTTATGTTCGAGTTCAACGGGTAGGTGGCAAGACTTCCCGTATACTAGGCGAAATGGGGTGGTTCCAATCGGGGTTTTGTATGCGGTCTGAAATGCCCAAAGTGCGTCGTCAAGTTTAGTTGACCAGTCTTTCCTGGTCTGGGCAACAGTTTTCTCTAAAATGGACTTCAAATCCCTGTTAGCGTTCTCAACCTGCCCCTGAGTCTGGGGGTGGTACGCTACTTCGCTTCGGTGCTGGACTCCATATTTGGCCAAAAGTCGGGCCATAGGGTCATTATGAAAATGAGTCCCTCTGTCACTGATCAAAACCCTAGGCACACCAAACCTCGTAAACAACTTTTTCAGAAAATTCACGACTATTCGAGAGTCGTTGGTGACGCAGGCCTGAGCTTCAACCCACTTAGAAACGTAATCAATGGCCACAAGAATGTATTTGTTCCCTCTTGAGCTGGGAAAAGGTCCAACAAAGTCGATACCCCAAACATCAAATACCTCACAAGGTAATATATAGTGTTGGGGCATCTCATTGCGCCCAGAAATGTTCCCGATTCGCTGACAGTTATCACACGAGGAAACAAATACATTAGCATCTTTAAAAATCGTGGGCCAGAAGTACCCACAGTCCAGAACCCGTCTGGCAGTTCTATTCCCTGAAAAGTGGCCCCCAGTAGGACCGCTGTGACAATGTTTCAGTATGTCTCTTCCCTCAGCTTCAGTAACACATTTTCTCACTACCTGGTCAGCACAAATTCGGAATAGATATGGATCATCCCAAAAATAGTGCCTTGCTTCTGACAGGAACCGCCTCTTCATGTGCCTTGTTAGGTCGGTAGGCTCGACGTTACCAACAAGGTAGTTGGAAATGTCGGCATACCATGGTGTTTGTTCCTTGGCGGATATTGCCATTAACCTCTCCGCAGGAAAAAGTTCCTCCACCTCACATCTTCCAAAGGTTTCTGCTAATTCGACATCTAACCTTGAAAGGTGATCAGCTGCCTGATTAGCAGACCCTTTTCGTTCCCTGATTTCAATATCAAATTCCTGCAACAAAAGAACCCAGCGTAACAGTCTAGGCTTAGCATCATGCTTTTGGAGGAGATATCTAATGGCCGAATGATCGGTATAGATAATAACCTTCGAAAGAATGATGTAAGTCCTAAACTTCTCTAAATCACAAACAATATCAAGGAATTCTTTTTCAGTGGTGGTGTAGTTCAGTTGTGGCCCGGATAGAGTTTTGCTAGCGTAGTAGATCGGGTGGAAGTTCTTGTCCTTCCTTTGGCCGAGAATGGCTCCCACTACTAAGTCACTAGCGTCACACATGAGTTCGAAAGGTAAACTCCAATCCGGGGCCACAAGTACTGGAGCATTGATAAGTTGTGTTTTAAGTGTTTGGAAAGCTTGGTGACATTCATCAGAGAATATAAAAACCGCATCTTTTTCAAGTAACCGGGTGAGAGGTTTTGCGATTTTAGAGAATTCCTTTATAAAACGACGATAAAAGCCCGCGTGTCCCAAGAAACTGCGGATGGCTTTTACCGTGGTTGGTGGAGGGAGTTTCTCTATCGTTTCAATTTTCGCACGGTCAACCTCGACCCCGTTACTTGACACTTTGTGTCCAAGTACTATACCCTCTTTCACAAGGAAGTGACATTTCTCCCAACTTAAGGCTAAGTGGGTTTCCTTGCAACGGATAAGTACTTTTTCCAGGTTTTCAAGACATTTTTCAAAGGATTCCCCAAAAATAGAGAAATCATCCATGAATACCTCCATGAAGTGGCCAATGTATTTTTCAAATATGGCAATCATGCACCTCATGAAAGTGGCAGGAGCATTACAGAGACCAAAAGACATCCTACGAAAAGCAAAGGTCCCGAAAGGGCATGTGAACGTAGTTTTGTCTTGGTCTTCCGGGTTGACATGAATTTGGAAGTATCCACTCATGCCATCCAGGAAACAATAATGACTATGGCCTGCCAACCTCTCTATAAATTGATCGATGAAGGGGAGGAGAAAATGGTCCTTCCGGGTGGCTTCATTCAATTTGCGGTAATCAATTACCATTCGCCACCCGGTAACAGTTCAACTGGGCAGAAGTTCACCCTTTTCATTTTTCGTGACAGTCATTCCCCCCTTTTTGGGGACAACATGAATCGGGCTTACCCATTGGCTATCAGAGATGGGGTAAATGATACCCGCATCCAGCAGTTTGACGATTTCAGCACGCACTACTTCCATCATGTTTGGGTTCAAACGTCGTTGTGGTTGGACGACAGGTTTAAACCCTTCCTCGATCTTGATGGTGTGGGTACAAAAGGTTGGACTTATTCCATTGATGTCCTCAAGTTTCCAAGCAATTGCTTGCTTGTGTGTCTTAAGGACTCTAAGTAATTTGCCCCTTTGTTCCTCACTTAAGTGTGCGGCGATGACGACAAGGCATTTGCCTTCATCATCCAAGAATGCGTATTCTAAATGGTCAGGGAGTTTCTTTAGTTCGAGGGGGTGGTCATTTCTTAAGTTTTGTTCATTTTTCTCCCCCTCGAACTCAGACATTACTTCGTGAGAAGCTTGCTCAATTATTACGTCCTCACAACTCTCACATGCATCACTCATGTCACTGTTTGCTTCTATTAACAGACATGCTTTATCACTTATATGTCCATTCTCTCCCCCAAATAGATATCCTTCAATTGATTCGAAAGTATCAAGAAAATGACATCCTTGCAAGGAATCTATGGGGTGTTTCATAACATCGGAGAGTCGGAAGGTGCATAAATAATCTCCAACTCTTAGAGTTAATGAGCCATCAGTGACATCAATCAAGGCCCTGGCGGTAGCCAGAAAGGGTCTTCCCAGAATAAGAGGTGTTTCCCTATCCTCTTCCATGTCCATTACTACAAAGTCGACTGGGAAAATGAATTTGTCAACCTTGACCAAGATGTCTTCAATAATTCCTTTCGGATATTTGACTGAGCGATCAGCCAGTTGAAGACACATCCTGGTGGGTTTCATTTCCCCAAGTCCTAGCTTCTCGACTATAGAGGAGGGCATCAGGTTGATACTCGCCCCTAAGTCAGCTAGAGCATTGTTGAAATTGAAATTGTCAATTGAACAAGGGATAGTGAAGCTACCTGGATCCTTTAGCTTTTCAGGTATTGACCTTAGAACCACCGCTGAGCATTCTGCATTTAGGTCCACGACTGAGAGCTCCTGCAGCTGTCTCTTGTTTGTCAGCAAGTCTTTGAAGAACTTGGCATATTTTGGCATCTCCGCCAATGCATCCATCAGCGGCAGGTTGACGTGGAGTTGTTTGAGTAGGTATAGGAATTTGTTGTATTTCCTACTATCGTCATCGTTTCTAACCCGTGAAGGAAACGGGAGAGAAGGTTTGACAATGGTGACCTTTGTGTTAGGGCGTGTTGGTTCCATGCTCTTCTCAGTTGGAGCATCAATATGTTTCTCAGGTGTCATGCTAGGTGTCTCCTCCTCCTCATTGTTCTTCTGCTTGTCCTCGGTTGTTTGTCTCCCACTTCGGAGAGTGATAACTTGCACATGTTCACGGGGATTAGGTTCTGTAGTGCTAGGCAAATTGCCAGGCTGACGACCGGGAACATTATTCTGAGTAATTTGCATCATCAGAGTTTTGATCTGATTGTCAGTGCTAGCTTTGTATTTTGCCATTTCCTCCCGTTGCCTTGCTAGTTCAGCTACCAACAAGCCTATCTCCGAGGTTTGGGCCGCCTTTGTTTGTCGTATATGTGGGGGCACGTAAACCTGATTGTTCTGGGTTGATTGGTTTACTGCCCCTCCTTGGCTTCACCCGTGGAAGTTGTGCCCTTGATTGTTGTTGATGGGGTAGCTCTGGTTACCTTGGTAACCTCCACGAGGAGGACCATTGTTGTAATCCCCCCGCCATTGATTGCCTTGGTAATTTCTCCCCTGGTAATTCTGGGGAGGGTAATTTGTGTTACCCCCCCCCCCCCCCCCCTATTACCTTGATTTGCCCATGACCCTTCTTGTTTCGTTCGGCCATATTCCAGCATGTTTACCTCCCTGTTGTTACTTACATTACAATCATCAACTAATTGACATGAATTGGTCAAATGCGGACCAAAACATATCTCACAGGAGAGTACAAGTTCAGTAGAATTAGAAACAGGTGAATAAACATTAAATTGTGATGAGTGTGGGGCAGAGTTTGAGTTCCCAAAGTAACGGGATGGTTGCTGATTCGGGGCAGCGCCTATGTGGTTGACCTGGTTGGTGTGATTGTTTTCGCCCTTCAGATTTTTCACTTCCACCACCAACCCTTCAATCTTTGCGGTTAAGGTCGTGAGTTGGTCAACTTCAAGATAGCCTGGTTTTGTGGCTACTGGAGTTCTTTTATCGTACCAGTATCTTGCGTTGGAAGTGACCTTCTCCACCAGAGCTTCATTGGCGTCGGGCGCCATGTCAAGGAACGATCCCACCTGCGAAGAGAAATCAAGCTCTTTTTTGCTTCCAACTTGAAGCCCATTATAGAAATGGAACATCAAGCTGCTAGGGTCCATCAGCGTGAGTGGACACTTGTTTCTCATATCCTTGAAGCGCTCCCATGCTTCATTTAATGATTCCGTCGGGAATTGCCTAAAATTTTGGATTGCTGTTTTAATTTTAGCAACCGCCGACGGAGGAAAGTACTCTTGCATGAACGACTGGTGTAGTGCTGCCCATGTCGTGAAATGTCATGTTGGAAAGCTATCCAACCATAGACATGCCCTATCTCGAAGTGAGAAAGGAAATAGGGTCAGCTTTACAGCGTCAGGAGTCACTCCGTTGAAGCGGAATGTTTGGCACGCTCTGGTGAACCACAACATGTGGGCCCTGGGGTCGTCTTGTTTGGATCCGCCAAATTGATGGTTAGACATCATGTTGATAATGGCGGGTTTTATCTCGAAGTTGGCCGCCTCTATTGTTGGTGCACTTATGCTATCATCCTCGATGAAGCTTGGCGTGAGGTTTTGCAGCACCGTCTTTTGGTCCGTCATGATTGGTTTCTTGTGGATCAAAAGATTTTTCCACAAAGTTCGTTCAGGTTCAGGATTAAGTTCAAGTAGCCCTTCCACTCCTTTAGAGCGGGTGTGCATTCATTTATCCTGAAATCTTTATACAAATGTCGCAAGTGCGAAAAAGTCTCCCTAACTAGAATTCACCTATGCTAGAACTAGATTAAGAAATTACCGTGTCATTCCCCGGCAACGGCGCCATTTGATAACCGCTTTCGCGGCGTTGTAGTAAAACGGAGTCTAACCTTTCGGTTTTCCCCGAGTATCGTGTCTCTTGAGGAATGGCGGAGGAATTTTCTTAATTTAATCTTAGTCACGGGCTATCGCTAATTGTAAGAAGCTTTTTCAGTACAAAAGGGTGATTGTATTCTAGACTAGGCCAAATTGCACAATTACACTAGGAGCAGATTTCAACTAAAAGATTTAAGATTTAAATATTCTAAAAAAATATTGAGGCAAGTAAGGGCAATGAATTGAGTAATTGGAAATGGATATCTTCTTGGACCTAGTAATTAGGGGAATTTAAAACTAAAATTGGACTAATAATTTCTTTTCTCATAGACAAGAATAGAAATTACTTTCATTAATTTATCCTATTTCTAGGTTTCATTAATGTATTCAAAAATGGTTGGATTGAATTAAATTCTAATCTCATAGACAAGGCAGAAATAATTCTCCAAAATTTTAATTAATAAAAATAGCCAAATTCATTAACTAATTAAATTCATTATTTAAGCAATTTGAATTTATTTCTCATAGACAAGATGTAAATCCATTTCATTAAAATTATCCTATTTCTAGGCCTTATTAATGTGCTTGAATAAAGTTGGCTCAAATTACTTTCTAATCTCATAGACAAGTTAGAAATAATTTTCCAAAATTTAATTAATGAATTGGCTAATAATTATTAATTACTAATTCATCAAATTGAATAACTAGCTCAATTAATTAATTTTAACCCCTAATTTTCGGCTAACAAGTCAATCCATATTCCTTTACTCAATTCATGCCCAAAACAAATTTAGCTACTAAACATTATTTTTGCATTCAACAATATGGTAAATAAATTAAACATTAACATGGAATTAAACATGTATAATAGAAAAAATTAAACAAAAATAAGATATTGTCAAAATAAACTTTCTGGAACTACAATATGACTTTCTGGAATTTTTTTTACGAATTTTCAGACCTAAAATCCAATTTTAACAATTAATTGATAATTTTCCCACTTTTAACTATAAAATACAAAAGGCAATTAAAAATAGGCTAAATTCGTTATAAATTTTTTGTTGACTACTAGGGGTGATATTACAGTGAAATAAACGGGAATTAGGGCCGAGACTATTTTTTTTTCTATTTTTGTGTAATTAATTTAATTTATGCAATAATAACACCTAATTACCGAAATTAATTAAAAAATACTTTCACTTCGTGAAAATCAACTTTATTCAGATAAATAACAACCTTGAGGCTAGTGAACAACTACATAATTAATTGGAATGAATTCGACATCAACAACTATTTTATTTAATTTATGGAAGAAAATGCGAAATACTAGATAAATATTCTGGAAAAATACGAAGAACAGATCGAGAAAACAAAGCACAGATTCAGATTATATTCGTTGAGAAGATGAAAATACATATAAAGAACTTACAATTTGAAGCTAAAATGAAGAAGATATGAAGATTTAAAGTTTCTCTCCCAAAAATCCTTGGAGCTGCGGAAATAGCCAAAGAACAGGAACTTTTTGAACTGAATTAGGGTTGGAAGAGGTGTGTTTGAGTTCAGAAAAAATCGGGGTATTTATAGCACAAAAAATCTGGTAGGCGGCCAAACAGGCGGCCGCCTCTGGTCCTGTCCCGGCCGCCTTCCGTCACGTCACCGGTAGGACGTGACGCCGGTCAACTCGTCCGCCGCAGGCGGTCCAGCAGGCGGCCGCCTGCCGTTCCTGTCTGGCCGCCTGCCGTCAAATCCCACTGGCCGGTGGTTGGTTCGTCGCCTTGTGCCGCAGTCGGCCATCGAAGGCGGCCGCCTTCCGTTTTTCTCCGGTCCGGTCAAATTTGATCAAAATTGACTTTTTTCAAAAGTTGGTAGGCGGCCTGGTAGGCGGCCAATCTGGGCGCCTATTTGGGCGCATGTGAGGTTTTTGTCCGTCTTGTTCTGAATTTTGTGCTCTTCAACTTTCCCTTCTGGACCACTTTGAAATTATGCTTCCTTTTTTCGATATGATATCATTTGTTACTCAAATTGACACATTTTGTGCTAAATTGACCCAAAATTTCATCAAACATATCATGGATGTGATTTGTACCCAATTTCACGAAACTTGAACCAAAATATATAAAACATGCCTTGTTTTTCTGTTTTTCAGTCCAAAATCACTTAAATTTGATTAGAAAAATAAGTACAAAAATGGACTTATCAACATGCTTTAAATTAAAACTATGAAATGATGAAACTAACCTTTAGTGGCCCAACATGAGGTTTCCTAAAATGCTTCCAGTTCCTCTCATCACTACTCTGCCTTTCATTGGCTGGAGACGTTTCCTTCTCAGCATCCTTAATCAAAACTTCAGCCCTAGGTGCTACAAGCTTAGCCTTTTTCTGAGGCAAAGACATAGCTTCAGTATCAGGCATTTTCTTCTTCTTGGAGATTGGAGTCACAGGATCTGAAGGGGTGATCACATCACCAAACGCAAGATCGCAAATCTTGATCAAGTCGCTCACATGATTCTCCAAATAACTTCCATGGACTTGACCCCACCATTCTTGATACTGCAATGAATAAAATTTCGCTGGAATAGTAGGAGGAGTCGGAAATACCGCTTCAGCTTGTGACATGCCGTGCTCAAACTGTAGCCAAAGCTGAAAGCCAGCAGCAAGTGTGACACTCCGATTACGCATCTCAAGAAAGCCAGAAGCATAAGCCTGAAAAAACCCAAATTGGCGACTAAAGCGGTGAGGAGTGTAAGGCTCAGCAATGCAATGATCCCGGTAGCGTAATACAAGATAATTAGACCGAAGACTCCTAAAAAGCGCCAACTCAGCCTCTGGAGGATTTTTACCATCGAAGAATGAATATTCTTTGATTCTCCGATGTGTAGAACACACCCATGCTGATACACATCCCTGGAAAATTCGTTTGTGCGCACTTCTCTTCTCGAGGGATCTCGCTCCACTTTCTCCTGAATAAGAAATCATTAATGGCGTCGTGGACTGGATCTCATTCTTAAAATGCGTATCAAAGTATGATGCCAACCATTCATAAACATAGTGAACGGGAAAACACGTTCTAACTTGATCAGGAGCTGGAGTATTCGAGATCCGATTAAGCCCATGATAGACACTTGCAAGAACTGGGACCGCAAGGCATACACGTTTCCCTCGAGCCAACATACAAGCAACTCTGAATGTTTCCGGGCGGATAACTCTAGGTCCTTCATGCGGCAATACAAATGCGCAAAGCCTACACGATAAAAATGCCGCTAAATATACCTCTTCCTCATATTCAGCAGGAACCTTGAGTATGTGGAATGGTACCCTCATAGAATTCGACCATCCTCCAAATTTTGGAATAGCTCCGCTCGGATTATCAGAAGATGACATGTGAGTAAAGCCAGATACTAAAGTCCGCATTGTGTGAGCTTGATACTCGCACTCAGGAGTCCAGTTTGTAACTCGATAGGACACAACCGTTGGACCCCAAAACTCGCGAGCAAATGGCTTGTGCATCTCCAAAAGAATCTCTTCGTCATTCTTCTTGCTCGTTGATATAGAGAGATACTTTTTGCCTCCACGTCGTACGTCCTTAAAATATATCATTTTGGACTGCAAAAAAAATCATCATTATTCTTATTATTATTACTAAAAAAAATAAAGTATTAATAATAATAATTGTTAGGATATTGATCCAGAGGCCCAATACCCGGGTCAGGAAGGCCCCAGATACCCGGCCCAAGCAACGGGCCCATCACGCTATGATAAGATAATCAAGGTAGAATTAATGCCGAACGAAATTCGGCCCAAATAAGGGTTGGCCCAGTAAGAAGACATACCGAACGGAGTTCGGACTATATATTATACTTGGGCCAATTTGACAGCATCTTCAGCATAGCCCAACATCCCGTTCGAGCAACGGCCAACTGGCAAGTGGCCAGGCGCAATTAATGCCAGATTGTGACATCAGCAAGTGGAAACATGGGTGACCAAGTCGGTGGAACAACGGCCAATCAGCATAGGGCAGCTCATGCTCTCCATTAGTATAAATAGAAGGTTTTAAATCATTGTAAGGGTTAGCATTTCAATACTCAGGCTCTAGAATAACATCATTACTCTTATTTCTTGTATTAAAGCATTGTTCCGACCTACCGATCGGGAAATTCCTTGTAATCAGACTGGTTAGTTAATACAAGTGAGCTTTCGAGTATTAGTGAGTTCATATTTTATATTTTGTTTATACACTTTGATTCTGTGCCATTCCTGATATATCCAAAGTTCGTGTTGGGCTTTCGGATCTACGAGATTTACACTCAACATTGGCGCCGTCTGTGGGAAACTTACAAAAAGTTTCACATTCAATCATCCAAAAACCACTATTTTCAAAAATGGTCAGAATCAGCTCCTATCATACAAACGACGGTTCACGCCGTCACGGGAGGAGTCACACCCCGGGGAGTCAAAACCCTCAGGGACAATCCAGCCGAGGATCGTATCCTCGTTTTGATGGGGATTTTGTGATTCCCGAATCTCTGAGAAGAAATCCTCAGGCCATGCGAGACATGGCTCAGGTCATGCAGCATATGGCGAACAAGGAGGAAGGAGGGTCCAACTTTACAGGGGAGACTCCACGCACGGAAACAACTACATCATCATCCCGTTCGCATGCCCATCGGGATAATTGACGTAGCGCCCCACCAACAGCGCACCATAGTCCCAGTGACCGAACCCCGATCGGGTCACAAGCTAGAGGACCAACTCCCATTGGTCATCATTTCCAGAATGCCGAGCGGGAGAATACCAGGGCCCCTCAACGGCATTGGGACCGGGATTATACGGACATGAGGGCTCCACCACCGCCCCCTTTGACGGCCCAGGAGGAAGAAATGGCCGAGATGAGGAGGCAGATGAATGAGATGCGGGACCAAATGAACAGGGCACCTGTACAACCTGCCCCAGTTCAGCTGGGAATTACATCCCCTTTTACTAGGGAACTCATGTACGCGGAAATCCAAGGGGGTGCCAAGCCACCGACCGGCCAAATCTATGACGGGGTGGGAGATCCCCATGTGCATTTGAGGAGTTACCAAGGGGGACTCATGCTGCTAGGAGCACCCGAGGCCGCTATTTGCCGGTTGTTTTTTAGTACGCTCAGGGGGCCCGCCCAGGAGTGGTTCGGGAAACTACAACCCGGATCAATCAACAGCTTTGCCGAGTTATCAGCGTTATTCTTGGCCCAGTTTGCTTCCAGTGCCAATCCCAAACGGCACTTCAGCTATTTGACCAGCGTGAAGCAAAACGCCAAAGAAACCCTCAATCAATTTCTGAAAAGATGGAGGGATGAAACTTTGACGGTGGGAAACATGACGGATGATACCGCCCATTACCCTATTCACGAATGCTCTCCGAACGGGGGAGTTGTACAAGGAGTTAAAGAAAAATCCGGGTACAGTCAACGCCGAGGTATTAGACAGGGCTCACAAGCATGCCGCCCTAGAAGAGGAGATAATGATCAGGGATAAGGTCATTGCGCCGGCTGCCCCGATCAGAATGGCCGATCGGCTGGGTCCTAGCCCAGCGGCCGCTATACCTCCCAAGAAAGGGAGATTTACTCCCCTGGTCCTATCAGTAGCAACCATTTATCAGCACGAGAGGGACAATGTTCCCCTCCCGACTGATTCTGGACAGTTTATGGGAGCGGACGACAATGCTTTCTGTAAATATCACAACAGGAAGGGTCATGCCACCAATGCCTGCAGGGCCCTACAAACAGCCATTGAGGATTTGATCCGAAGGGGTCATCTGGGCAAGTATGTGAATAAAGATCCAAATGCGGTAGGCACGTTGAAACCGGTCAGAAAACCTAATAGCTGGCGCCGGGATGCCCAGCGTGATGCCCAGCCTCAAAATGACGTATATGTTCCCCCAGGGATGAACCAGAGGGCTCGGGAGGCCCTGGGAAGAAACCTCGAATGGAGGTCAAGGTTATATTCAGGGGCGGGGAGACAGGGGATTCGAACGCCGAACAGAAAAGGTTCGAGCGAAGTCTCTATGTGGGATCCGTCTCCGCTCCCCCCCCCCCAAAAGAAAGGAAGGACGGACCCGATCACGTTCGGGCCAGCTGATTTACCCAACTCTCCAAGCCCGCACAGGGATGAACTGGTGGTAAGCATGTATATTGACAATGCTTTGATCCGCCGAGTACTGGTCGATACCGGGAGTAGGGTGAATGTATTGTATCTACAATCATTCGAAAAAATGGGTCTACAAAGAAGTCAACTGACCCACCTCGAACCCCACTGGCAAGTTTCACCGGTAATTGCATTGAGGCTGGGGGTACCATCCAATTGATGGTTGAAATTGGAGATGAAACACACAAAGCGTCACTCCGAATGACGTTCGTGGTGGTGGATATAAAGTGTGCCCACAATGCCATATTGGGCCGACCGGGATTGGAAGATCTGGAGGCAATAGCCTCTGTCCGCCACTCATGCATCAAATTCCCTACAGACACTAGGGTGGGGGTGGTCAGAACTGATCCGACGACAGCCCGGACATGTTATCGGGAGGCCCTGAAACAGATGAACACTCGTGGGATGCGGGTTAATACAATTGAGGTGGAAACGCACCGAACGGAGTTCGAGGCACACCCAGAGCCCGCCACCCTTCTTGAACAAATCGACCTGGATTCCCCCCGAACCGTAAGGTAGCTATCGGGGTAGACCTGGAGGCTGACCTCCGGGATGGCGTGATTGCCGTCCTAAAAAAGTTTCAGGTACTGTTTGCCCGGGGGCCAGAAGATATGCCCGGTATTGATCTGGAGATAATATGTCACAAACTTGCCGTTCGGCCTGATGCAAAACCAGTCCAGCAGAAGAAACGATATCAGGCAACCGAACGACGGGAATTCACAAAGCGGGAGGTGGCCACCTTGCTGAAAATAAAACACATCCGTCTAGTAATCCACGTAGAATGGCTATCAAATGTGGTTCTGGCCCCAAAACAATCTACTTGGAGAATGTGCGTGGATTACTCTGACCTGAATAAGGCTTGTCCCATGGATCCCTATCCAGTGCCGAGGATCGATCTGCTAGTGGATGAAACTGCCGGATGTGAATTGCTGAGCTTCATGGATGCTTTCCAGGGTTATCATCAGATATTCATGCACCCGGCTGATGCAGAGAAAACGGCGTTCGTTACTTCGGATGGTGTGTTTTGCTATATCGTCATGCCATTCGGATTAAAGAACGCAATGGCAACTTTTCAAAGGATGATCGGGATGCTGTTCAAAGAAGTGCTGGTGGTCACAATGGAAGCTTATGTTGATGACATCCTGATCAAAAGCAGGAAGAAGGAAAACCATGTCCTGGACATAGAAAAGGTGTTCGGGATAATGCAGAAAGAAAATATGAGGCTGAATCCCAAAAAATGTGCTTTTGCTGTAAGAGGGGGCAAATTTTTGGGATACATGATGAGCGAGAAGGGGATTGAGCCCAATCCTGAAAAAGTAAAGGCAATTGTGGATATGGAGGCTCCAAGAAATCTCAAAGAAGTGCAGAGATTGATCGGTCGGTTAGCAGCCCTGAGCTGATTCCTATCCAAACTGGCCGATCGAGCTATTCCGTTCTTTCAGATCATGAAGAAAGCCAACCCCTTTGAATGGACGGCCGAATGCCAAACAGCCTTTGAAGATTTCAAGACGTATCTGTCTTCCCCCTGGTCTTGACAAAACCCGAACTAGGGGAACATCTGTATATGTACCTAGCTGTAGCTGACCTGGCCGTGAGCACAGTACTGTTGAAAGAAGAAGATGGCGTTCAACGGCCAATCTATTTTGTAAGCAAGGCTTTGAACGGCCCGGAAACCAGGTACACCTTGCTAGAGAAAACTGTGCTGGCCCTAATAGCTGCCATTAAACATCTGGCACCATATTTCCAGACCCACCCGGTAACTGTGTATACTACTCAGCCGTTGGCCACCATCTTGAGAAATCATATGGCAAGTGGACGCATTACCAAGTGGAGCCTCCTGATCGGGCAATATGAGGTGGATTTCAAGCCTCGACCTACTATCAAAGGACAGGCCCTGGCAGATTTCATTGCAGAATGTACCGCCCGGCCCTCAGAAACAAACTCAGAGAACAATGGGCTGGATAACTGGTGGGAAATGTATGTGGATGGTGCAGCTAGTGCCAAGGGTTGTGGAGCTGGAGCTGTGATTACATCGCCCGAGGGGTTCAAAGCATATTATTCTATCCATTTTGACTTCAAGGTAACCAACAATGAGGCTGAATATGAGGCTCTCATTACTGGTTTAAAATATGCAAAGGCCCTGGGTGCCGATCAGTTAAAAGTCCGGTCGGATAGTCAATTGGTAGTACATCAAGTAAACGGCACTGCTGAGGCCAAAGAAGAGAGAATGAAGGCCTACAAGGAAATAGTTGAGGAGCAGATAAGTAAATTTGAACAGGTGGTGCTCGACCAAATATCCATGATAGAGAATACTAAAGCAGATATCCTATCCAAGTTAGAAAATGCAGCGTTCGACGATCGAGCACAGGAGATCCCGGCTCATATCCAACGTTTTGCCCATCGGGAAACTTTGGCCACCCCAGCAATCATGGTGCTCCAGATCGAGGCCATATCTTATGCCATCCCGAGCTGGGTCATAGATATGACCAACTACCTGAAAGACGGGACCCTCCCACAAGATAAAAATCCTGCTTATCAGATAAAATGCATCCAGAGGAGGGCTTCCATGTTCGAATTGGTGGACGGGCAGATGTACAAAAAGACATTTGGTGGGCCATATCTGAAATGCCTCCCACCCGATCTAGCGGCGGCTGTGATGGAAGAAATTCACGAAGGTATCTGTTCCAGCCACCAAGGGCCCAAGACACTGGCTAGAAAAATAATCCTACAAGGGTATTATTGGCCGACTATCCAACAGGACTGCTTTGCACATACTAGGAAATGTAAGGTATGCCAACTGTACGCACCGGTCCCCGGACGACCTGCCACTTTCTACACTCTAATGACGGTGGCCCTTCCGTTCGCAAGATGGGGGATAGACCTGTTAGGTCCTCTACCTACGGCCCCTGGAAACAACAAGTATATCATCGTGGGGATAGATTACTTTACTAAATGGGTAGAGGCCGAGCCACTGGCCAGCATCACAGATGTTAAGTGTCAAAAGTTTGTCTGGAGGAATATCATTTGCCGTTTCGGAATTCCTGAGCAGATCGTGACGGATAATGGAAGGCAGTTCGTGAGCCGGAATTTTGAGAACTACCTGGTCAAATGGGGAATCAAGCATTCCAGAGCATCCGTGGCGTACCCTCAGGCGAATGGCCAAGTAGAGAATATGAACCGTACTATCATGGATGGTATGAAGAAAAAGCTGGAAGAATACTCCTCATCGTGGCCTGATCAGTTAAACTATATCCTATGGACTTACAGGACCACGCCCCGAACGGCCACGGGAGAAACTCCATTTGCCCTCACCTATGGTTTCCAGGCCAAAGTACCAACGGAGATCCTAGTTCCCACACACCGAACGGTGCATTACAGCCCAGAACAGAATGAGGACAACTTACGGGCCGAATTGCATTTCATAGAAGAAAGAAGGGATCTGGCAGCTGCACGAATGAAAGAGTATCACAGAGCCACAAGAAGATATTTTGATAAGCAAGTTAAAGTTCGTTCAATCGATGTAGGGGACCTGGTGCTAAGAAAGCGAGAAAAAAGAAAACCGCTCGAAGGTGGAAAAATGGCACAAAATTGGGAAGGCCCCTACCAAATATGTAAGAAGTATGCTTCAGGAACGTTTGGCCTACAAAATACCGAAGGCCGACCGGCAGGTACTTGGAACGTGGAACATCTAAGGAAATTTTATCAGTAGAAACGGCTGTTGCCACCTCGAAAAAAATGTATAGAGAGGGAGACATAACTTCCACATAAACACAGCCCATGATTAACACGATCATTCTGGATGACCGAATGAGGAACGAGTTAACAACATGGAAGGAAAATCAATTCTCAGCTAAGGGAGTTTTTGACCCTAGATTTATGAATGAATAAAGGGATCAAAAACGGCTTGAAGAATTGAGGCTCAGAAAATCGGTGCCCGTGGTTAACACGATCATTCTGGATGACCGAATGACGTACGAGTTAACAGCATGGAAGGAAAGTCATTCTCAGCCAACGGCTTGGAGTTTGACGCTCAGATAGTCTCACCTCAGCGGTTAATATGAGAATCGATTCTGGAGAACCGAATGATGAACATATTAGCAGTTTGGAGGGAGCCATTATTTCAGCAAGAGTTTTGACCCTGTAATTACGCATTGAGGAAGGGATCAAAATGGCCTGGAGTTCGAGGACAGTGATTCTCACCTCAGCTTTTTAACACGCAAAATCATTCCGGATGACCGAATGACGAACGGGTTAACAGTTTGGAGGGAGCTGAGTCGTCAACTTGGCCAAAGTCGACCCTGTAATTACGTACGGGCAAAGGGATCAAAACGGCTTGGAGATGGTGTCAAGACTGTAAGATATGGATTGACCGAGCGACGTTCGGATAAAGTACGGATTGTCGCCCGGGGAATCGGAACTATGGTTTTGAAAAAGCTCGCCTCAGTCATGAACTTGATTCGGAAGCGAGTCGCCCTTTTAGCTACAAGTAAGGAATGACCCAAATTCGGTGATCTTGCTTACAGTTCGAAAAGGGTTACCTCAGACCTCTAATATGGATGATACGAGCCAGAGAGAATAGTTCGGAATGCATCGGAATTATGGGTTTGGAAGGGAGATAGTCTCACCTCAGCTTGTTAACGCGTGGAATCATTCTGGACGACCGAATGACGAATGGGTTAACAGTTTGGAGGGAGCCCCTGTCCCAGCTGAGAGTTTGACCCTGTGGTCACGATCAAAACGGCTTGGAGGAATTCACCTCAACTAAGAGTTTTGAACCCGTGCGTCACGAACGGGAAAGGGATCAAAACGGGCTCGGGAAAGGTGTCAGAACAATTGTGAAGAGATAGCCTCACCTCAGCTTGTTAACACATGGGATCATTCCGGATGACCGAATGACGAACGGGTTAACAGTTTGGAGGGAGCCCCTGTCCCAGCTGAGAGTTTGACCCTGTGGTCACGATCAAGACGGCTTGGAGGAATTCACCTCAGCTAAGAGTTTTGAACCCGTGCGTCACGAACGGAAAAGGGATCAAAACGGGCTCGGGAAAGGTGTCAGACATAAAGATACATGAGCCGAGTGATGTTCGGCCAGATAGAAAGGTTTGTGAACGAAAGATCAAAGGAAAAATAGAAAAAAGACATCAACAGATAAAGAGAGAAGTCTAGTTTATTCTTCGGCATTACTAGCCGGAATATACAAGAAGAACAAAGGACAAAAAAGCAAAAATTACAAGTCTATGCTATTGAAGGATTGCCGTTCGGGGAAGGTGAAGGTTGAGAGCTCCCTTCCTGCACTGCATCACTAGGCGCTGCTTTGGACCTTTTCTCCATGATACGGTCATATGTATTCCCGAACAGGTCGTCAAAGCCTAATTCGTCAGGATCGAACGGCTTGGGGAAATGCTCCAGGATCAAGTCAATGTTCCTATCCAGAAGCAGGTCCTGACTTTGCTTCACAGTTTTCTCGGTCAGGTCATCCAGGAAAGATTTCCCTTCCGGCGTGCTGTCCAGGAGATCGATCCCTGCCTTGATGGGATCTTCGCTTTCACATAAGAATTGGCCAAGGTGAGGACCCAGGAACTGCCGGGCCGTGTTCTCCAGAGCGACGTTCAGCCCCTTGCCCCGTTGAAAATCCACTATCGATTGATGAGCAATCTGGAAGTGTTGACCGTGTAAGGTTCGGGCAGATGGTCGCCAACGGCTTTATCAAATTTGATCCCAGCAGATTCAGCAGCTCGCACCTTGGCCCGGAGTTCTTTAATCTCCCGATCGCGACGACGAGATTTCTCCTGCATCTCAGCCAGAGCAGCTTTTGCCTTCTCACCCTCCTTGGCCTGCTCTTGGAGATCGGCCGCCAACTTCCGAGCGGCAGAAAGAAGGACCTGCCTGTCATCCCGATCGCTGGCCAGGGCCTTCATTTCCTTCTCAGCCGCAAGGAAGGCCTTGTGATAGTATACACCAGCCTGAAAACGAGATTGCAATAAAAGTCAGATAAGATAAAACATGAAGAATAGAAAGGCATGGATCAGAATGAGGTGTACCTTGAGTGCTTCCTGGTGACCTGCTTCGAAATGATCCGACCAGTGGGTCAAGTTCGTGAAGCTCGGGGGAACCTTGATCGCAGTATGACACCACATAGAAGATGGCATCAGCCTGAACAGATACCTCTCTTCTGATCTGGGCCCCATGTTTGAAAATTCGACAAACATCCGATCATCGATTGGTGCGTCAGAAAGAGCCGGAATTGATGTTTTGGCAGGCGCCGATCTTTTGGGTTCAGCCTCCGGCCCGGTCAAGTCAACCACATGATCGATCGGGATCAATTGATTGCCATCATTCCCCTTGCGTTTCTTCCGGTGTTGCTCCTCAGAGGCATGGTCGGCTACCATTTTCTCCTTGCCTTTACCAGAAGAAGCCGTCAGGGTAGCAGAAGAGATAGAACGCCGGACGGGTATGGGGGATATCACACCTGCAAGAAAGAGGAATAAGAGATAAGAAGCTGAATTGTAAGAAGGAAGGACGATCGGGTTAAAACCCTACTACACTTACCAATTCCGGCAGATACCATGCTTGAAGTAGTAACAAAACTCCGGAGACTTCGGGTTCCTCCCATCCGCAAAGACTCAGCTTGGGAGCGTAGAACGACGTCCACCCTGGGCTGAGAATCCCGAATGGGGTAGGCGTTCCACCTATCCGGAAATGGCAGAGAATCACCTACCCGAACAAACAAGAAACGCTCCTCCCAGTCAGCCGGCGGAGTGAGATTTTCTGTGAACAGCTGACGATCAGAACGAGCTACCAGCTTCAGGTACCCGGTCGTCCAGTAAGGCTGATAGCAGTAATGGTGAACGAACAGGTCGACGCTCGGAGTGATCCTCAACTCATGGCATCTAATAATGAAGCCTGTTAGAATGCGGTAAGTGTTGGGCACGAACTGAGCAGGTAGTACAGAAACCCGGCGTAAGAACTCCACAATGAATGAATGGAGAGAGAAGCGAAGCCCAGCAGTCAGAGCGTCGAGGTGCACTAGCACGTGCCCCGGTCGGTGCCTCATCGGGTGCCGAATGAACCCAGCATAGTATTCCCTCGGTGGGGGCAATAACTGGCTAAGTTGCCGTTCAATATCTTCTGGCAGGCGTTGTTTTTGTTTGCGGATACGAGTGAAGTGTAGGGGGGTGCGGGGTGGCCGCTCGGGCATCCCCTTGTTATACACTTGGACATCATCACCTGACAGACATCCATCATCTTGTGGCTGTTCGGTGTGTTTGGGAAGAAGAGCCTCCGGCCTTGTTACCAGCGGATGTCTTACTTGTGCGAATCAACGGCATCTCTTCAGATTCTGAGCTAGAGGGGTAATACATAAAAACATTGGAGAAATTCTGGGAATTCTAGAGAGAGAAGGCTTGAAAGTACGCAAGAGAATTCTGGGAATTCTAGAGAGAGAAAGCTCGAAAGAAAAGTGAGAAAACAGCAGGAGAAATTAGGGGAAGCACCTCTCTATAAATAGAGAAAGTGCCGCACAAATCCCTAATCCATGAGCAACACGTGGCATTAAATGGTTACGATTAATCTGGGGCATTTATGGTTCATTTTTGTGCACGTACCCCGAACGGGCTTACAGAGGAACAGTAAAGATCACGGGGGAATGGCTAAAAGCTATTTAGATCATCGATCACCGAATGACGTACGGGCTTGCAGAGGATTAGCAAAGATCACAGGGACTTGCTGGTTAGAAAAACCAAGAAAACGGCTAAGTCCTAAGAATTGATCTGAAGCCCGACCGGCTATCCGCGTCGTAAAAGGTTATCTGAAATCAAATGGGCTGTCCTAAAAATTGATCTGAAGCCCGACCGGCTATCAACATTGAAAAAGATTATCTGAAGCCCGAACGGCTACCAATTTACGAAGAAGCCCGGGTGCGAAGAAAACCAAGAAAACAGCTAAGTCCTAAGAATTGATCTGAAGCCCGACCGGCTATCAACATTGTAAAAGATTATCTGGAGCCAGAATGGGCTGTCCTAAGAATTGATCTGAAGCCCGACCGACTATCAACATTGAAAAAGATTATCTGAAGCCAGAATGTGCCAAGTCCTAAAAAATGATCTGAAGCCTGAACGGCTGAGTCCCAGAGAGAAGGGGTTTTTTCCTTGATAAATTATCAGAACCCTCCAATGCCTGAACGGCGATCAACGGCATTAGGAGTATTTAAGTAAGAAATAAAGTCAGGAAATTGATTAAGTCCTACAAAACGGGCCGAATCCCGAATGGTGAGTAAACATTCAAAAAGCGCAAAAAGACAGAGGTGTTTTGTGCAAAACAAAAGATCTGTATTCATCGGTTCTACTGACCGGGAAGTACAAGCTACTTAAAGAAAAGAGAATTACAACGATTAATTAAAAAGTATACATATAAACTATTGGCCAGGGGCCATTTCCTCTCCCTCTTCATCCTCGTCTTCATCATCATCAGACGGGGGTTCAGGCTCTCTCCCGGCAGCCCGATCATCTTGTATAATGTCATCCTCGGGAAGATAAGAAGCCTGAACCGGCCTCCACAGATTGTTTTGAAGCTGAGCGACGAAGGGACGCAGCAGGACCTGGCCGATCTTGGCATAAAGATCTGTAACGATGGAGTCATTCCATTTTTTGGCCTCAAGATCCTTGTCCAAGAAAGCCACCCCTGCCGAGAGCCGACCAGCACCTTTAGGAAAACCCTTCAGGTATGCTCCAAAGGCAAACGGGATTTGCATCCTTGCATGATCATCCTTGATGATGGAGAATTCATGAGAGGATTTAAATGTTTCCCGGACGGCGGAAAGATCCACATTCACTTCATAGGGGCCGTCCGGGATGCTGGAGGGCATCTCCTCAAACTTGATCTGTGCGGCCTCGGCAGCAATGACCTTTGCCTGGGAAGCTGCAAGTTGGACCCGAAGGGTACCGAGCTCAGCATCCAGCCTCTATTTATCCTCCGCAAAAGCCTTCCGTTCGACTTCCAGGGAGGTGATGGCGGCATCAGCGGTTTGCTCAGCAGAAGATTGAGCAACAATTAGTTCCCGTTCCTTGGCCAGATGGGCTTCCCGCATTTACAGGGTGTACAAACCCATCTACAAAGCACCGTTCGAGAGTTAGTACTGATTACAGAGAATAAAATAGAAACAGAGCACAAAAGATAATATACCTTCAGTGCAGTCAAGGCCAGACATTCTTCAGATTGCTCGACCGGCAACTGAGGAAGGGAGAAATTGTTGAACCAGGAGGATGTCGACCAGATCTGGCTCGCGGTAGAACCAGCCCTTTCTAACACCTCATGAACTGGATCCGATAAGGAGATCCGCTCGACCTGACCAGTGATATGGTCGGTATGAGTCCCACCTACATTCGAGGGTTCCCCCTGAACGGAGTCGAAGTGTTGGGAGAACTGATGCAGTTGATCAGAGCCAAACCGATCGTCGACCAGCATGGCATCGAATTGGTCCTGATGGACCTGCTGTATCGGCTGTGGCTCTGGAAGCGGTTGAAAAGACCCAGCATCCTGGGCAGGAACAATAGAGGGAGTAGGTTGGGGGTTCTTCCTGGCCTTTTTCCGTTTACCGACCCCACCGGCTGCAATAGCTCTGCTATCGTCCATGGGTAGATCTGGGTTTGGTGCAGAAAAAAGACAAAGGACAATGTTAGTATCGAGCGGCTTTAGCGTGTGAGAAACTATAAAAAAGAACAAAAGAACGTTTCTCGCACGGGAAGGACCGCCCGGACCATGGCACTTGGTTTCTCAAAACAAGTAAACCCAAGAGAACGGGCAGTACCTATCCCGGCTTTAACAAGTCGATCGGGAGTCAGATAACTCATGATGTCCATGCATTTATCCTTCTCCACAGCAAGCACGCCCTTGTAAATTTCTTCAGTGAGGACTGGATCAGGAGTCTTGCGGGGGAAGGCATTCCATTTGCGGGGAATTAGGCCGTCCGGGACAGACACGAAGAAAAACCGGTCTTTCCACCCTTTGATTGAAGTTGGGTTTCCCTTGAACATGATGTGTCCCGTTCGGGCACTAGTGGCCAGATAGCCGTGGGTTTGTTGGGGGGCAACCTTGAAAAATTGATGGAAGAGTTCTAGGGTTGGTCGGGCACCGGCATCTTTACAACGGCAAATAAAACCCGTCATTGCCCGATAGGAGTTCAGCATAATTTGGACCGGTACAACTTCGTAGAAATTAAAAAATGAAATGAAAAAGGGGTGTAGCGGAAACCTAAGGCCGGCCCTAATCGAGTCAAAATGAACTATAGTCATTCCGGGCCTATGACGCATTGGGTGAAGCCCAGCTTGCAAAGGGAAATCCACCGGGTCAGGGATAAGGGCCGGAATTTCGGCCCTATTATGGGAGGTCAGTTTTTGCCGCCTCTCCCTAATCAGTTTTAGGTCAAGGGTATGGCGAGGGAAATCGTTGGGACGTCCGGCCGCCATGGAGGCTAATTCGTCCTCGGATTTGGTATCGTCGGAATCTTCACTGGAGGAAGAAGAACTACTAGAAGAGTCGCCTGTCTCCGCCCTAACTTCCGCCGTTGTTTCCTTGGATCCTTCATCAAAAGGTACGGTGATAATCTCCACATCACGGTCCTTCCCTTGAGAAGCCATTTCCGAATCAGAACGTTGTTGGGAATTCATCTCAACCGAATCAGGGATGACGCGAGGAAGCAAGGGAGGGAGAATACCTGAACGACGAAGGCTGCGAGAAATCTCAGAAATCAACAAGGTGCAGAGAATTGCAGAATCGAAACCCGGATTTGAGAAGTTAAAGGCTAATTTATAGCCTTGAAACCGCCGTGTCAAGAACCAATCAGGGAGCAACACGTCACTAGGAGCTTTTAAGCTAAACGCGTGTCCAATGAAAAGACTAAACAACGGTTACCATGATGAATATGGGGAAATGAAGCGGCAGCCGTCAAATCGCAGCATGAGGAACTGATTACTTCTGTACCCCGATCGCCATTCGGAGTATTACAACATTGGTATTCATACTTCCTAATGCACTCACTATCGTTCGAGACATCGGAAGTGGGGGACTTGTGTTGGGATATTGATCCAGAGGCCCAATACCCGGGTCAGGAAGGCCCAAGATACCTGGCCCAAGCAACGGGCCCATCACGCTATGATAAGATAATCAAGGTAGAATTAATGCCGAACGAAATTCGGCCCAAATAAGGGTTGGCCCAGTAAGAAGATATACCGAACGGAGTTCGCACTATATATTATACTTGGGCCAATTTGACAGCATCTTCAGCATAGCCCAACATCCCGTTCGAGCAACGGCCAATCGGCAAGTGGCCAAGCGCAATTAATGCCAGATTGTGACATCAGCAAGTGGAAACATGGGTGACCAAGTCAGTGGAACAACGGCCAATCAGCATAGGGCAGCCCATGCTCTCCATTAGTATAAATAGATGGTTTTAAATCATTGTAAGTGTTAGCATTTCAATACTCAGGCTCTAGAATAGCATCATTACTCTTATTTCTTGTATTAAAGCATTGTTCCGACCTACGGATCGGGAAATTCCTTGTAATCAGACTGATTAGTTAATACAAGTGAGCTTTCGAGTATTAGTGAGTTCATATTTTATATTTTGTTTATACACTTTGATTCTGTGTCATTCCTGATATATCCAAAGTTCGTGTTGGGCTTTCGAATCTACGGGATTTACACTCAACAATAATGATAAATAAAAAAAACAGGCCGCTCAGCAATGATAAATCAATCTCAAGCCCGAGCAATTGACTTCATCTTCCGACTAGACGAACAAAGAAATCAGTAACACTGGCCAATAATTAGTCAAGCTCCTTCAGAATGGACAAAGGTCGAAAGTAGCGGCAACATCTTAGTCTTCGACAAGTGCAATTAACCGAATTCTCTAGATTGGTGTCACTAGCCCAACGAAGGGCCCCAAGTGACACCAATAACCGGCAATCGGACTAATTCTTTAGATCGGTGCCACTAACCCAACGAAGGGCTCCAAGCGACACCGACAACTTCATCAGGCCTAATTCTTTAGATCGGTGTCACTAGCCCAATGAAGGGCCCCAATCGACACTTATGACCAGCAATCGGACCAATTCTTTAGATCGGTGCCACTAACCCAACGAAGGACCCCAAGCGACACCTACAACCGAAAATAGGCTTAGCTCCTTCCTTTTCAACAAGTGACACCACGTTCAAATTACTTCAAGTAGCAAAGAAATCAGGCCTCCTTATTATTAAATAACTCCACTTGTGGAATATAGCCCAAGCATTTAAAAATGGGAAGGCTTAAATTCTGAATGGGCCCAATTTTTTTAAAAAGGTCAAGCAAGGATCATCTCCCTTCTCCAATCATCTTCACGCAGGGGAGTACGGCAGCCTAGCTATCGATCGAATTCTCCTCGCCAAAAACGCAGCAAAACCACAGCAGAACGAGCTTTCCCCAGCGAACGACGGGCAAAACCACAACAAAAGTAGTCCCCATCATCTTCTCCGACATCAATTCGAATTCTGGCCGGCAACTTCTCAATCTTAGCAACACTCCTTTAATGACAAACGTCCAGATGGCAGGAGAAATTGGCAGGACTAACAGCAGCTCATCGTCCAAAATCAGGCAATAGCACCAACGGCATGACAGCATCGGCGCAGCTTCAACATCTGAAACCAGCAGTCCAACAAGAAGCATCAGCAATGATTCAGGCTTCATCTCCCGATCTGCATCGGCGACAAGAACAAAACAGATCGCTAGAAGAATTTCGGTGCAAAGTTTTCTCGCCAGAAATCAGCAATAAAGCATCCAACTCCGTCTCCATTCTCCCTGCAAAACAATAAAAGAAAACAACAAAATAGAGAAGGAATGCTGAAGAGGGGAGACTCACCTACTCTTCCTGGGATTTTGATCGAGCTTCGCAAACTGCTGGAAATATAGTTGATGGTTCAAAAGAAAATACACTGGTTGATATTTATACAGAGTAATGCGATGAGTTTGGATCTTAAAATCAACAGAATAAAAGTCCTGCTAGGATAGGAATTGTTAAATGTTGTGAACAATTGGAATTTCCGATACGCATGACGTATGAGATAGAGTTCCAATTGGAATTTATTTTAGGTGGACCTTAAATCAAAGTTGAAGGACATTTGTTAAAATTCCTGAATTGTCAATTTTAGCCTAATGGAAGTATTAAAATTTTAAATCAATGGGTTCGGTTGATCTTGCTCATTGATTTAAAATTTCATTTGCAAAATTAGGCCAACTTTGATAGCATATATATAAAATCAATTTTCGAGACTCACTCGTTCGTGATAATAAAATCAGTTCACTAAGCAAGTCTCGAGGGGGCATTTGTGCACATATAAAAATTATTGGGCCAATATTCAATTCTGTTGGGCTGCTCATGACAGTTGTTGGGCCTTATCAAAAGGAAAATATTAATACGGATCCGTTCAGATATAATTTAATTAATTCGGATCATTCAAATATCCAATTAATTTAATTCTTTGAAAAGAATGGACCGGTCCTATTAATTTGTTTATTTTGAGCCCATTATTAAATAGTAGCCGAATGAATAAGAGTCATGATCTAATTCATAAAGAGAGCAATGAATATGGTTAAGAAATCCATCCGTATGCATGGAAAATGGCTGTGAACCTTGTTAAAAAGGCTGTCTAAATACATCGAACAAGTGATTATTTTTCTGGCTATTAAATGCAAGCAAATAGAGCCCAAAACCCATTTTATTTGAGGCCCAAGGGATATGGACGAATTTCCAAAACCCTAAAGCATATTTCACTCCCTCCACACCTATAAATAGGGGTCTCAGTTGAGAGGAAGAGGAGGAGAATTTTCAGACGAAGAAACGTTGCAGAAAAGCTCTCAAGAACTCCCGAAAGGTTCTGAACGATTCCGAAGAAGAGGAATAGATCAAGCCATGATTTTTGTTAAGAATATACGAATAATCCTTCGTGATTTCGTCGATTCTTAATAAAATAAATCCAAAAGTTGAAGAACATTCGAAGATCTGAGGAACGAAGCTTGAAGATTCGAAGATCTGAAGAACAAGACTTTGAAGATTTGAAGATATGAAGAACGAAACTTTGAAGATTTGAAGATATTCATATTAAGACTGAATCAAGATTCAATTGAAGATCAAGCCGCATATCCCGGGAGGCCCTTAAACAGAAGATCAAGCCACAAAACGGCCCTTTTGTTGAAGATCAAGCCATTTGAAAACCAGAGGCCCTTCAAGCTGAATTCTTAATTCAAGAATATTTGAAGATTCAAAGAACAAAGATTCGAAGATTCAAAGAACAAAACTTTGAAGGTTTGAAGATACGAAGAACGAAGGTTCGAAGATTTGAAGATCTGACGAACGTTCGAATATTTGAAGAATTAAAGATTTAATTTTGAATTAATTTCTTTAATTATATTTATTTCAAATTGCAAGTGAAGAATCAGAGGATTCATATTTAGAGATTGTACCCAATATTCTCACATATTATTATTTGCGATCAATTTTAAGTAAATACTTAAAATTTGTTTCACAGTGACAGACCCAACGTAAGAGAGACTGGATCCGTCGATGTTGCAGGTGGATCCGTCGCTGCGGGGGAAAACCTAAGATCTAGCCTTGTTGCGGCAGTCATTGTGTCACTCCTCCGATTGAGTCTTTTGAGGCTATTGACCGTAGATTGTACCTGGGACCGAAGCACATCGTTCTCCCGCTGAAGATGGGCCATCCGATCTGCCATCTCTCGCCGGATCTCTTCCCTTAACGCTTCTAGTTGTTCGTGAAAATCACTCACCAAAGGGTTAGCTCCTGACATAATTGATCTTTCTCTTGCACGATGCCCCACGGTGGGCGCCAAATTGTTTAAGCAATAATTTGATAAGCTAAAACTAATTAAAAAAGAAAATTATATGAAGAATGGGTCTCGTACAAGAGCAATGAAGGAGATGTCAAATGAGTGAATAAAAGTGAAAGCTTGTGTATTATTTGAATATGAGCCGCCTTTGATTACAATGAGGCTATCCTATTTATAGGAAAGGTAATTAAAGCCATAATGATGACTTTGTCCGTTACTGACGGGTTGGTCGCACTTTATGACGATTTCAAATCTGTCATAAAGGTTGGTCAATTACAATCAATATCTTCATTAATCATACTTTTTTAATGACAAGTTTTGAAACCGTCGGGTCGGAACCGTCAAGTCAAACCGTCCGTAACCGACAACTCGAGCTAGTGGAGCATTCGCAAGACCTAATGACAATTATTGTAACGTCTTTATGTATTATTAGCCTCTTTAATATGATTAATGAAGATATTGATTGTAATTGACCGACCTTTATGACAAATTTGAAATCGTCATAAAGTGCGACCAACCCGTCAGTAACGGACAAAGTCATCATTATGGCTTTAATTACCTTTCCTATAAATAGGATAGCCTCATTGTAATCAAAGGCGGCTCATATTCGAATAATACACAAACTTTCACTTTTATTCACTCATTTGTCATCTCCTAATTGCTCTTGTACGAGATCCGTTCTTCATATAATTTTCTTTTTTAATTAGTTTTAGCTTATCAAATTATTGCTTAAACAGTAAGTATTCTAATTGGTTTCCAAAATAAAACATACGTATTTTCTTTTATAGTAAAAGGAATAGAATTTTACCTCCTTTTAAGTGTTCCCCAATCTTCATAAGCTTTCCATAGGAGAACAAAGGCATAAGCAAATGAAATGAAAAAGGAATACTGTTTACAGTCCTACAGTCTACACAATATAAATATTACTTGAAATGAAAAGGAAAGAACAAGTAAAGGAGAAGACGAAAATATGCAATAGATATTAGCTATGAGATGTAGTTTGAATTCTAATATATGAAGAATAAGCTAGTCACGAGAACACATTGTATACATAATTGTCAGAACTGCTACTAGTAAATTTAGATAAGGTCACATGTATGCTTTGACAATTCATTTTGGCTGTACTCACTCTACAAGTTCAAAATTCAAATTGTCTATTATTATTAGAGCATACTCATAATAATTACATATATAAGCCACTAGGTATAGATCACTTAACGTAACTCTGTTAATACTCCAATATTTAATAAATGAATAAACTGACCACCTAATACACCATAGAATATACTTGTCCTTGTAATATATTTGATCCCACGGAATTTGTTTTATTCACTGGCATATACTACTACATTATAATTAAACGAATGCATTATTAGTAAGTACATGTAAGAAGAGAGCATGCTATTGTAACAAGCCACGGTGATTTTTGTTTTTATCTATCAAAATAAAAGAAAAAGAAACTAAAATACAATTTTACTGGACTACCTGCTCTTGAGTCCACCAAACAACTTTTATATTTTTTTATTTTTGTAATTTAAGTATGATAATTTTAATATCATATGACCAATTGCAAGTAGAAGCCATTTATGCATTAACATGATTCCTAATATTACTATTCAATATGTTACGTAGTATAATTTGAACAAGCTCAATGAATTTTGTTTGTTCTAACTACTATAATAAATAGGTCATTAAATAATATATACCTATTAGTGTTATTACTTACTAAAACTAATGTGGTTATACTCCATATTTCTAATTAAGTTTAAAATAATAATTTTGTAGTATGACAAACATTAGCAAAAGAGAATTCGATGTTTTTTATCTGTCCGGTCAAAAATATCTGGAATGGAAAGTTGATGCTTTAGCACATTTGAAGGCTAATGGTCTCGAAGACATTATTGAGGCTATTAATCAATCATCTTCCCAGGATAAAGCGAAAGCTATAATTTTTCTCCGTCACCATCTCCATGAAAGTCTCAAATCTGAATATCTTTTGGTTGATGACCCAAAAGATTTATGGGACAATTTACAGGAGAGGTATGGCCATCAACAAAAGGTACTTTTGCCTAAAGCTCAGTACGACTGGATCAATTTAAGATTTCAGGATTTTAAATCAATCAGTGACTATAATTCTGCCATGTTCCAAATAACATCCAAATTAAAGTTATGCGGACAAAAAGTCACTGATACTGATATGTTGGAGAAAACCTTTTCTACCATGCATATTTCTAATATGTTGCTACATCAACAATATAGAGAAAAAGATTTTAAAAAATACTCTTGACTTAATATCAGTTTTACTTGTAGCTGAGCAAAATAATGACCTTTTAATGAAGAACCACAACTTGAGACCCACTGGTTCTAGTCCTTCGATTTATGGTCCATCTGGCCATAATTTAGCCACCGAATCAAATGCAACACACAGTGGCCCTCGAAGGCATTTTAAACGTGGGCATTTTAGTGGTCATAATAACAAGCCTCACCGGGGATATACACAGGTCGACATACCAAATTACAAGGGCAAGGGCAAACAAAAAGCCCATCAAATAAATCGCCCTCCAAAATTCTCGGGAAAGACGACTTGTTATAAGTGTGGTATGACGGGGCATTGGGCTAATAAGTGCCGTACGGCTAAACACCTGGTGGAGTTATTTCAAGCTTCCATGAATCTAAACAAAGGCAAAATTGTGGATGCCAATTATGTCAATGATACATTGATATAGCTCCACCTATGCCAAAATTTGACGTAGCCGATTTTTTTTTGCAGATGATGCCATTATGGATGATGCTTTTGCCATAAACCAAAATGTTACAAAATAAAATATTAGAATCCTTATGTTGTAAAATACTAGTTTTATGTACTTTTTCTTTCTTTTATTTTGTTTTTAAATAAATGTGTGTAATGTATGCACTCTTATGATCAATAATATGCATAATTTGTGATCAAGCTTATGTTTATTTATATATTTTGAAGATATGGATCATTCAAATGATAAAGAGCTATGTCTGATAGACAACGCCACAACACACACCATTTTGAGAAATAAAATATATTTTTCTCAAATGACTTTAGTTGAAGCTAAAGTCAATACAATATCAGGTGTTGTGAAGCTCATTGAAGGCTCTGGGAAAGCATATGTGATGCTCCCAAATGGGACAAAAATAATTATAAATGACACTTTATACTCCACCAAATCGCGGAGAAATTTATTGAGCTTTAAAGATATGCGTCAAAATGATTATCACATAGAAACCATGAATGAAAACCAAAAGGAATATATTTGTCTTACGACAACTAAATCTGGCACTAAATATATTTGTGAAAAAATGCCAGCATATTCCTCAGGACTATATTTCACATATATTAGTCCATTTGAAATAAATTTGGTTTCTAACACAAAGTTAGATGATCAGAAAACATTCATGTTGTGGCATGACCGTTTAGGTCACCTAGGCCAGGTAATGATGCATAAAATCATTAAGACCTCACTTGAACACCCATTAAAGAATATCAGGGTTCCATTATCAAGTGATTTTCCTTGTAAGGCCTGTTCCTTTGGCAAAATGATCATCAAGCCTTCTATAAACAAAATTGCAACTGAATCACCTGTATTTTTAGAAAGAATTCAAGGAGATATTTGTGGGTCGATAGCCCCACTATGTGGACCATTTCAATATTTTATTGTGTTGATTGATGCTTCAACACGTTGGTCAGATGTTAGTCTTTTATCGACTAGAAATTTAGCATTTGCTAAACCCCTTGCTCAAATCATACGATTAAGAGCTCATTTTCTGGATGATTCTCTAAAGAGAATCCGACTTGATAATGGAGGAGAACTTACATCCCAATCATTTAACAACTATTGTATGTCGATTGGGATTGATGTGGAGCACCCTGTTGCTCATGTCCATACACAAAATGGTCTTGCATAATCTTTGATTAAACGATTACAATTAATCGCCAGACCATTATTAATGAAGTGTAACTTACCTTCATCAGCTTGGGGACATGCTATTTTACATACATCAAATTTAATTCGGCTTAGACCAACTGCATATCATGAATATTCCCCAATGCAATTAGTAACTGGACAAGAGCCAAATTTAGCACACATTAAGATATTTGGTTGTGTTGTTTATGTTCCAATTACTCCACCTCATCGTACAAAAATGGGTCCTCAAAGAAGGTTGAGAATTTATGTTGGTTTTGAATCTCCCTCAATAATAAAATATCTCGAACCGATGACTGGTGACTTATTCACAGCACGGTTTTCAGATTGTCATTTCAATGAGACAGTGTTCCCAACCTTAGGGGGAGAAAAGAATAAATTAGACCCAAGTATGAAAGAGATAACATGGAATGCAACAGGGTTATCACATCTTGACTCAAGAACAAATATATGTGAGCAAGAAGTTCAAAAGATAATCCATTTACAAAATATTGCAAATCAGTTGCCTGATGCATTCACAAATACAAAGAAAGTGACAAAGTCACATATTCCTGCTATGAATGCCCCTGCCCGAATCGAAATCGCAACAGAGAATTTAAAAAATCTCTTGCAAATGATTCTTTTATACGCAAAAAACGTGGCAGGCCACTTGGATCAAAAAACATAAAACCAAGAAAAACTAAAAGGCAGGAATTGATCTGTGATGCTAAAGATGTTCATCCTTCTGAAAAAGAAAATGAACAATTTGAAAATACTGGCATAGAAAATGATATTGACTAAACAAACATCTCAAATGATGATCCAACTTCCTTAAACGAGGAAGATATTCCAGATAACGATAGAAACGTTGATAATTATGAAATTTTAATAAACTACGTTTCTAGTGGAATGCAACGGAATTGAAAAGATATTGATATTTATGAGATATTTGTCTATGCCGTTGCCACAAATGTTATGAATGAAAACAATGACAATGAGCCAATATGAATAGAAGAATGTCGGAAACGAGACGATTGGCCAAAATTGAATGAAGTTATTCAGGCTGAATTAAAATCACTTGAAAAACGTGATGTTTTTGGATCGATAGTCCCTACGCCAAAAGGCGTAAAACCAGTGGGCTTTAAATGGGTATTTGTGCGTAAACGCAATGAGAAAAATGAAATTGTAAGATATAAAGCTCGACTTGTTGCCCAAGGGTTTTCTCAAATGCCGGGAATTGATTATGAAGAAACTTATTCTCCAGTAGTTGATGCAACTACATTAAGGTTTCTCATTGGCATGTCTGTTTTTGAAAGGCTGCAAATGCGCCTAATGGATGTAGTGACTGCATATTTATACGGTTCACTCGATACAGACATTTATATGAAAGTTCCCGGTGGATTCAAAATGCCTGAAGCTTATAGCTCGAAACCTCGAGAAATGTTTTCCATAAAACTACAAAAGTCATTGTATGGACTAAAACAATCTGGACGAATGTGGTATAATCGTCTCAGTGAATACCTTTTCAAAGAAGGATATAAGAATGATGCGATTAGTCCATGTGTTTTCATTCGGCAATCAAATTCAGGATTCGCCATAATTGCAGTTTATGTTGATGACTTAAACATTATTGGAACTCCCGATGAAATCGAGAATACTTCAAAATATCTTATGAAAGAATTTGAAATGAAAAATCTCTGGAGAACCAAATTTTGTCTCGGACTTCAAATTGAGCATTTGAAGAATGGAATTTTTATCCACCAATCCAATTACACCGAGAAAGTGTTGAAGAGATTCTATATGGACAAAGCTCATCCTTTGACTTCACCAATGGTCATTCGATCTCTCAACATACACGATGATCCATTTCGTCCCCGAGAAGACGACGAAATACTCGGTCTCGAAGTACCATATCTGAGTGCTATTGGAGCTTTAATGTATTTAGCTAATAATACTAGACCAGATATTGCATTTTTCTGTAAATTTATTAGCGGCTAAGAGGTCAAATAGGCCCCTGTACCTTTCCGGATGGTTCAATTTGCCCCCCCCCCCCGAACTCAAAAAAGCTCCAATTGGCACCCTGAACTCCATAAAAACAATCAAATTTTACTTTTTGCAGATCACAAGCCGGTCACCGCCACATCACCTGGTAGGGTGCCAACTGTGCATGTGACATGGCAACTTAGGGGGTCAAATAAGCCCCTGAACCCGACTGAAATGTTCAATTTACCCCCTCAACCCTTAAAAATGTTTTGACATTTTTTAGGGTTGAGGGGGTAAATTGAACGATTCGATCGGGTTTAGGGGCTTATTTGACCCTCTAAGTTGCCACGTCACATGCACAGTTGGCACCCTACCGGGTGACGTGGCGGTGACCGGATTGAAACCTGCAAAAAGTGAAATTTGAATATTTGTATCGAGTTCAGGGTGCCAATTGGAGCTTTTTTGGGTTGAGGGGGAAAATTGAGCGATCCGAAAGGGTACAAGGACCTATTTGACCCTTCAGCCTTTATTAGCTAGGTACAGTTCATGCCCAACAAGACGTCATTGGAACGGGATCAAACACATATTCCGTTATCTTCGCGGTACAGCTGATCTCGGCCTATTCTACCACAAAGATGAAAAAGCCGCTTTAATCGGATATGCAGATGTCGGATATTTATCAGATCCTCAAAAGGCAAAATCACAAACCGGGTACGTATTTACTTATGGTAACACCGCATTCTTATGGAGATCTAAGAAGCAGACATTGACAGCTACATCATCAAATCATTCTGGGTTAATTGCATTATATGAAACCGGAAGAGAATGTGTGTGGCTGCGATCTATGTGATGGATCGTCGGACCAGGGGTGGCTCGAATCCACCGAAATAAGAATGAAGGAGAGTGAACTGGTGAAATCTCAATGTATATTCTCAGAAGTGTAGTAAATCGAGTATTTAGAAGCGAAAGTTCCGAACCCCCTTCCACAAGCCGGAAGGAGATATATATACTAAGGAGAAAAGGAAATACTTGGCAGCCAAGCAAAAGGAGCTAGTCTAATAAAAGAGAGACACGTGTAAAGCCATTCTAACAAACTACCAGACCTAATGAACCAGGAGCCGCCACGTGGAGAGCTGATTGGAGAGAGAGCCCTTGATAGCTGGCTGATTGATTATTCTTCTAACAGAATTCTTGCCAAGGATCTCGTATGATCGTGTGCAGGTAGTCTGGAATATTCTTTGATACGGAGGATGACGTGGCGATGTTTCTCGCGAGTCAAGTCTGTGTGGGTTTTATCTAAGTGTGAGGTGCTTTCCTCCGACCTTAGGAATCACTGAGGTCGACGCCCGGGGGCTCGGGCTAATGCTGAGAGAATTCACCCTGCTGTCTTCTGTTCCCACCTCAGCTGTGGTCAACTGTCTGGCGCTCGATTGTCGTTGACCCGGAGCTGGGCTTCCTGGGTCAGACTTGGTACCGACCTCGGGTGTCTCGAGGTCGGGCTCATAACCCGTCGAGTTTGGTTGATTCCTGAGCTCGATATTTTCCCGACCTCGGGGTCAGGGTCGGGGTCGGTTGACTCCATTAGCTACTGAGTTTGATTAATTCCTTAGCTCGCTGTTCCCGACCTCGGCGGTCGGGGTCGGGCCCAGATTGTGGAGTTGGTATTTTCTTGTCTCTGGCGGATCTGCGATGCTTTCTACCGGCGATTATGGTACCCCTGGGGTATTGGGGAATATACTCCATCATGACTCCCCCACTCTCCGAGGCGAAAAGTGAAACTTGAGGTGAGAGAGAGTAAATCTTCACTTTCCTGGGCCCGCTCGCCCGACAGGGGTGCTGCTATTCCATGGTCATGACAAAGGGGTACCTCATTAAAAACTCCGCTGAGGAAAACCCTTTGGGGAAAAATCCTAACGGAGGAAAAAGAGTATACTCCGCTTTGCCATGAAGTCCGGAGACGTAAGCGACGCCCCGATGCAGAGGAATCCGAGCTCGATCTCCGCGTGCTTCGTGTTCCAAACCTGCTTCATGGGTTAGTTGCTACATCCACAGCCCCGGCCGTGGGTTGATAAAATTTCAAATTTTGAAAATCAAAGGGGATTGTAAAATATGTGCTGAGCTCGGTTTTCAGAAATATACCTGTTTGGTGCTTGATCCCGAGGTTGATGTATTTTGTTGAGCTTGTGGAGGTCTTGATTTTTTATTTTGATCCCGAGTCCCCCACATACCAGTCCCCCACTCTTGTGGACTTAGAATATTTTCTAAGTGCGGAAGAGTATAAGTGTGAAGGGGACGAGGCAGTTGCACTTAGCGCTTGGTGGACTTAAGAGAATTTGTGGCATGTAGTAACGCTGATGTGTACAAATAGGAATCTTTAGACATTCCTTTTTGCAACATTTGTATTTAATTGCCGCTTCTCAGCATTTAATGCGAGGGATGTCGTTTGAAATGATAATACGGCGTCATCATTGCGCTTTTTGCACGCCTTTTGGAAAAAACCTTTGAGTTTTTAGACGATTGGAGAGTAGTGCGCCACGTGTATGCTTCCCGTTTATTTTCAAGGGGAAGTATAAAAGGCAAAGACTTTGTCTTTTCTCCTTTGCGCTTTCTTTGTGTTCGAGCTTTCCGAATTCTTCAGCAATCCAGAGCTTTCACTCTCCGTCTAGTACTACCGAAGTTCAGGCTTTCTCCATCGACTTCCGCAACCAGGTTAGTCTCCGGTCCTTCTTCGTTGTTGCCTGTTTGTCGCAGTTTGGCAGGAAAACCTGGGATAAGGGTTTTTCCGTCAAACTGGTTATGTTGTCAATGGGGGGTTTACAGTCCCCCATTCTTGATGAGGTTGGTACCTCTAGACTCGGAATCGCATGATGATGTCGATTTGAGTGTTTAATTTCTGTTTGGGGGTCGGATTACAGGTCCTCAACCTCGGACTCTGATTGTCTGCATGTGTGGTGTTTTTTTTTGCAGATTCTGAAAATGTCTTCCCCTTCGCGCGATGCTACGACTGCTTCCGTTTTTTATATACCACCCATCCGCTCTGTTAGGAGGCGAAGAAGTGAGAAGAAGAGGGGTGGGAACGCAGTCGGTACCCTCATCGAGAATGGTCCCCTCGTGGATGCTTGTGCCCTTACTGATGCTGAGTGGGCCGAAGCCAGACGGGTGGCCGGTCCCACCGTTGATATTATGAGGCCCGATGTAGGGAGTTTGGCGTCTTCCTGCCCCCCGTGCTACTTCGTTGTTCACCTGGATGCGATGAAGAACGGTTTCCGCTTTCCTCTGCATCCCTTCTTCGTGGAATACCTGAACTAGGTTGGTCTGCTCCCATGCCAGGTAACTCCCAATGGTTTCTACTTGATTGCAGCTTTTCTCCTGCGCTGCCAGGTTCTGGGCCTGAAGGCCAGTGTCGGCTTGTTCAGGCATATGTTCCAAATCGGGCTCAACAGTTCGCCGGAGAACCAGGGCTATGCCCTTATTTCTCAGAGGCCCGGTAGGAGCGGGTTCCGCCACATCCCGTCTCCTCGCCCTGGGTGGAGGCACAAGTTCGTGTTCGTTTGCACTGACAGGAGGGATGGTTCCCCCTTCACTGCCCCAGGTTCCCTGAATTTCAACATGCACGATGCTGGCGTGCTAGGCGAGTTTGCCGATGATGTGGGTACCTACGTCGAGTACGGTGATAAGGATATCACCTCCTTTTTCCCGAGGAAAAGATGGTGGACCTGGGTTTCACTTCTTTCACTGAGGTTCCGGTTGAGGACCAAGGGGCTGCCGTTGGTGCGGCACCTCAAAATGGGGATAAGGTTGGCGCCCAGGAGGAGGCTGACATTGCTGCGTCCCTGGCTATGGGACATTGCTCTGGTGATAGGCCCACTGCCTCAGATGTGTTGGGTCCACAGTCCTCAGGTGAAGAGAGGGCGTTTGCCCATATGTTTCCTCCCAGGTCTGAATCTTCTGAGGATGAGGAACCTGCCTTAGAGAGGAGGAAATGTCAAAAGGAGGCCTCCTCTCCTATGAAAATGGTAGATCCCGCCAAGGTTGATTTGTCCCCCTCGGCTCAACCTGCTGTTACCTCACCAGGTATTATTTTTTCTGCTCTAGTTTTGGATTGGTATTTGTCCGTTCTGTCTGTGTTGACTGTTGTATAATTTTGTTGTTGCTTATCGTACTGGCTTTGTCCTTTTCAGGCAGTGCTAGTCTGTTTGACCTTCTTGACCGTGTCCAAGAGTGTGGGAGGAAAACCCAACCCTCGGTCGGTGTTAAATATGCTGAGCCCTCATCCAGCAGCTCCTCCTCCTCCCAGAGTTCAGGGAATGGAGGTAATGATGATGCTACTGACTCTCCCGACTCGGGGAATGCCCGTGTCATTGACGGTGGTGACAGGGAGACCATTGAAACCGTTACTGCGGCCACCGCTGCAGCGAATGCCGGTACTGCCCCACCACCTGACATGGTCATGGAGGATGCTTCGAAGGTCCCGGCAATGCCACCCCCAAGGGTGGGGATGAGGTCGACAAGGAGACTATTGAGCAGCTCCGGGGCCGTTTAGGCTCAGATGCTGCAGGCCCCAGCAGCACTGCTCCGGCTAGTGGCCGGTCCATGTGTTCTATAACCAGGGGGAGTGGCCCTCCTCATGATTCTGCCAACACGAGGAAAAGGCACAACCTCCACTTCTCTCTCAGGGATGATCAAGGCTTCATCTCTGAGGATGCTGGGGTTATGGATCTGCTGGCAGGGCTGAGGCTACCCTGTGATACCGAGATCCTTGATGAGATGGATACTCCATCTGTTGCCAAGGAACTTACATCCAGCGCCTTTAAGGTACTGCACCCTTTGTGTATATCTTTTACCTGTTCCCCTCTCTTCGTGTTTATATATTTCTTCTTACTTTTCTTCTTCTGGCGTTGCAGGCTGCCGTGTTGGGATATGAGATGGCTCTCAGGGTAGAGGATGTCGAGCTCAAGGTGAGAGTAGCCGTTAAGAAGAGGGCGGATCTCCTGAAGGGCAGGCATTTGGCCGAGCAGGCCCTGAAGGTTGCCCAGGAGCAGATTTACGAGCTCCAGAAGAGGGCTCAAGATGTTGAGGCACGGTTCGACGAATGCCAAGCACAGTTTGGGGCTCTCAAGAAGACGGCTGATGCGTCCGTCCGGGCTTTTAGTGATACATAGATTTATGCACGAAGTGCTGAAGAACGGGCCAGTGCTGAAGAACGGGCCCGTGCTGCCGAGGAGAGGGCAACCACTGCTGTTGAGAAAGCAAAAATCGCCACGGCCGAATGGCAGAGGATGATAGATGTCTCCAGCTTGGCCATAAAGGAGAGGGACCGGCTTAAAAAGGTCCTTGCGGCCACTGAGGCTGAGTTGTGCTCATCGAGATCCCAGTGCTCGATGTTAGAGGATCAGCTCATGGTGGTTACCCGGGAGCGCCGCGAATGGGAGGCGGACCACGACAGTGTGGCCCTTGAGCTTGAAGAGGCCCGTTCCCAAACTATTAAACAGGGGCGCACCCTGGAGAGGCTTGGGAAACAAGCTGAGGAAGCGGAGGATGCCAAGGCCCGGGTGGCTGGGCTTGAGATTGATCTCGCCTCCCGAGATGCTGACCTGGGTAAGCTAAGGGAGGAGCTTTCCGAGGTTCGGCTTGATTCCGGGCATGACAAGGCACGAATAATGTCATTGGAAGCCGAGGTGGCCACCACACAGAAGAAGCTGGAAAACTATATGGCAGGGCATTCTACAGCTGTCGAAAGAGCAAAAGCTAGTGTTGTATCTGAGTTCCAGGTCTCGTGCTCCAAGGATCCGGTATCTCCCTCAGCTGTCAACTGGCTTCATGGGGTCATGGGCAAGCACATTAACAGCTGGTTGGCCACGCCTGCAGGTCTGGAGTTCGTGCGAGAGCAGTTTCTGTCCAGATGCAGAAGGACATATATGACACACTTTATAAGAACCTGTCTGACTTTAAGCTCAAGAACTATAAGCTGCCCAAGCTCATGAAGCACCCTCAGACTGCCCCCAATCAACAACTCCAGTATTCTCTGACGACTCAAGCACAACCAGTCGAAACCGGCGAGGAGGTAGAGCAGGAGAAGAAGAAGAAGAAGAAGAAGAGGAAGAGAAAGGAATGAATTCCCCCTCCCCTTAATCTTTTCTACGAATACCTGGCTGTTGAGCCGTTGTTATAAAACTCTTGAATCACCTTTGGATTTGCTTGTGTATGATATCTGTTATCCTTCTGTTCTTATTGCAGTTTATTTTCCTTCTCTGTGTTTGTTGCCTTTTCATGTGTGTCTGCATATTTGCACCGAAATTTGCTCAGTGGGGATAGTCCATGTTAACATATCTGGCATGTCGTCCTTTTGATCTGGGCTCAGCATGTGTTTGCTGAGTCTTAGTAGTTGCTTCCAGCAGCGGTTGCTTTAGTCAGCCTCATTTGGGTAAGGCCTTGCTGGTTCCATGCTATTTCGACTAGCAATGAATCTGCCTTTGTCTGTTTTTTGCAGGTATGGACTTTAGTTGTCCATGCTGCATTCTGCATGTTGCATGCGCTGTGCAGTAATGGGACCTCGACGACTCATTACTGTATAGTTTGTCAGTAGCAATGATTGCTAACTGTTGGAGCTTTCACCGGAGCTGTTGGCCTTGGCTTCACTTTGGAGCTTTAGGCCGAGTTTCTTCTTTGGAGTCTGTAGCTTGTCTGCTTGTGGCCCTATGCTTTACAAAGCGTTTGGGAATAGTTTTTCTTTTTAGGAAAATGGTTTGAAAATCTTCCTTGATCGGATTTCTATCCCCAACTAGGGTTGTGTGTTTGATTGATGTGTTGGACAGGTGAGGTGACCTTATCATTTAAGGTCCTCCTCTGTCTGCTGACCTGGGCTTGTGCTATGAAGAGCATTCGCCCAGTTTGTAGTGAAAAGCTTTAGTTTAGTTGCTGCAGTTTTCACTCGCTGTGAGTGACTGTTGCGAAGGTATTTTTGTTTAACAAAATATCCCAAACAGCTTATAATGTATAAACAGAACCTGGGAAGTAGGCCCTGAGTTGTTCGCCGGGCTTGAGAAGTGGGCCCTGCAGTTATAATCCGAGCGCGAGATCTTTTAAGCGAGCTCGGCTAGATTTCGCAGTAGTGCGTTGTGGTGCAGCTAGACTTTAATTCCAGATTGTTTTGGCTTTGCGCCGGTGATTTTGATAACGACCTCCTTCCAGACCGCGAGATATGGACTAGAGCTCGGCTATGTGGGATTTGTACGAGAGCCCGGCGGGGTCGGAAGCGAGAGGTGCGGGCAGTCAGACTTTAATTCCAGGCTGTGGCATTTCGCCATCAATTCAGGGAGCTTGTCCACCTTCCAGACCACGAGATATGGACTAGAGCTCGGCGCTGCGAGATTCGTGCGAGAGCCCGGCGGGGTCGGAAGCGAGTGGTGCTCAACCTAGGTCAGGACCGTCAAGTAGCCCAGCCTTTGGCGTAGCGCCATCAACTCAGGGAGCTGACCTCCTCCCAGACCGCGAGATGTGGACCAGAGCTCGGCGCTGCAAGATTCGTACGAGAGCTCGGCTAGATCGGGAGCGAGAGGTGCTCGACCAAGGTCAGGACCATCAAGTAGTCCATCCTTCAGCATTGCACATCTATCTCCCCGCCGCCTTCAATGCTAAAGGGGGGAGATGCATATTCGTGGGGTGCGAGTACTTATAAAATCGCCTCAATCCCAAATTCGGGAGCCGCGTTGAGCTATTATCCCAGCTTTGTGAGGAAGGAACAAGGACTTATATAGATGCCTTGACTTCTTCGTTCGGGAGCCGCGTTGAGCTATTATCCCTGTTTTGTGAAGAAGGAACCAAGTCTTATATAGATGCCTTGGCTTCTTTGTTTGGGAGCCGCGTTGAGCTATTATCCCTGTTTTGTGAAGAAGGAACAATGACTTATATAGATGGCTTGGCTTCTTTGTTTGGGAGCCGCGTGGGGCTATTGTCCCTGTTTTGTTGTGGAGGGCTTACAAAGTGACCTCAGGAGATCGGGAGCCGTTAGGGCTATTATCCCCGGACGTTGGAGGGATTACGAAGTGGCCTCAGAGAGTCGGTCGCAGACTAGAGAGTCTTCGCTTGCGAGGGTTTACAAAGTGGCCTCGGCTCCTCAGAGTTCTGGCTGAAGAGCCTGTGTTTGCGAGGATTTACGGAGTCACCTCGGGTTTAGGGCTCGGCTGAAGGAGTGTGTGTCCCCGAGGGATTACAAAGTGACCTCAGAACTTGGAGCCGCTAGGGCTATTGTCGTCGAGGTCTTACAAAGTGACCTCGGAATGAGTGGGCTGAAGATCCTGCGTTTATGGGAACTTATTAAGTTGTCCCGGCTCGTGTTATTGCTGAGTGTGGACGGGAAGGATTATAGTTTGCTTCCAGGGAGAGTTCTTTATTTAAACCCCTCTTTTATTGATTTTGATGGTAGCCGTGAACAACTTACAGTGTGCAACTGAGGCCGCTATCAGTGACCCCGAATGTCCAATGCTAGTGAGTGCGCAAAGTTTCCGTTTGGCGAGGGCTTATTGTCTCCCTTACAGCGCTGGGTCACTGGTAGTACCTCACCAGGTGGTCGACGTTCCACAATCTGGGAACCTCCGTTCCTTTTGGAGTGCTAAGTTTATAGGTGCCGGGCCGGACTACCGCTGTTATGATGTAGGGCCCCTCGAATTTCTTGGCCATCTTTCCCCCTTCATTGGGTAGGCTGGCCGTTCGTCACCTGAGGACGTAGTCCCCCACCTGGAACTCCCGACCTTGGACTCGAGAGTCATAGTAGCTTTTGACTTGGTGTCTGTAATTTTCCGACCTCAAGAATGCGTTTTCTCTCCTTTCATCGACAAAGTTGAGATCAATCCGCATGTTCTGTTCGTTCTGCTCGGGGTCATACGCCAGGACCCGCGGGGTCGAAATTGTGACTTCTGTGGGGGCTTTGGCTTCAAAGCCGTAACAGAGTGAGAATGGATTCTCACCCGTTGCTCTACGGGGAGTTGTTCTGTAAGCCCACAGAATGTTATGGAGCTCCTCCACCCAGCCTCCGCCTTCGTCTGCGATCTTCTTCTTTAAGCTTGTCAGGATGGTGCGGTTGGCATTTTCTACCTGTCCGTTGCACTGAGGGTAAGCGACGGAGGCTGCAGTGTGTTTGATTCCCCAGCTGGCCAGCATATCCTGGAAACTTTTGGCTTCGAACTGAGTACCGTTGTCGGTGATGAGCTGCTGTGGCACACCGAAGCGAGTGAGGATGTTTTTGTGGATAAATCGCCTGCACTGCGCCGCGGTTATGCTGGCCAGTGGTTCTTCTTTTATCCATTTGGTGAAGTAGTCAATAACGACTATGATCCACCTGCAGTTGCCAGTGCCTCGAGGAAGTTGTCCCATGAGGTCTACGCCCCATCTGGAGAATGGAATTGTCGTGCTTATGGGGGCGTAGTTCACTGCTGGGCGTCCCAGGGCGTTCTGGAATTGCTGGCACGCGTTGCAAGTGCGTGCCAGGATCTCCTCCATGGCCAGTTTGGCCTCATTGGGGTTGAGGCAGCGTAGGAGCGTGCCGTTGTAAGACCTTTTGTATAGCACACTATTGAGGAGGGTGTAGGTCGGAGCTCGGAGCTTGACGAGCCTGGCCTCGGCCTCACCCTGGGGCAGTTGCCCGTTGTTAATGTACTCTTTTAGGTCAATAGTCCAGTCCCTTGGGACGGATTGTACCTGGTGTATGAGAGTCTATTGTATGCTTGGTGTTGACAGTTCCTCCACCTGAGCGATCTTGGAGATGTGCTCAGGAGTGTCCGAGCTTAGTTTGGACAGGATGTCAGCTTCCTGATTCTGAGCTCGTGGTATCTGTAGGATTTCATACATCTGGAAAGTTCCCAGGAGCTCCAGTGCGGCAGCTTTGTATTCTTTCATCCTGGCCTCCTTTGTTTCACATGAGCCGTTGATTTGCCCGACCACGAGCCTGGAATCACATTTGATCCTCAGCTTTCTCGCCTGCATATTAGCTGCAAGGCGTAGGCCAGATAATTAATAAGGCTTCATACTCTGCCTCGTTATTGGAGACTTTGAATGCAAAACGTATAGCGTAGTAAGCTCGGAAGCCCTCGGGGGTGATGAGTACGACTCCCCCCCACAGGCCTTCATAGCCCCGGAAGGCGTCCAAGAAGCTCATGAGCTCACAGCCGGCTGTTTCATCGACCAGCTGATCGATGTTCGGCAGTGGGAATGGATCCATCGGGAAAGCCATGTTGAGGTCGGTATAATCCACACACATGCGAAATGTTGGTGGCTTGGGTGCCAGGACAACATTCGCCAGCAAATCCGGGTATTCGACTTCGGCGATGTGATTTATGCTAAGGAGCATAGTCACCTCGGCCTTGATAAATTCCCTTCTGTCCGTAGACAGGTACCGCTTGCGCTGTTTGACAGGCGTCGCGTTTGGGTCCACGGATAGCTTGTGCGTGATTATATCACAACTAATCCCCGGCATTTCGTCGGGTCCCAAGGCGAAAATAACCTTATATTTGACGAGAACAGAGATTATTGCTTGCCTTAATCCTGGCTTTAGATTTGTCCCGATCTGAACAGCTCTCTCGGGGTTGGACTGATCCAGGACGACGGTCTCCAATGTATCTACAGGCTCAGCTCTGGGAGTTTCCTCTTCAAGTGCGGCATGTGAGATGGTGTTGATGTGCATGTCCCTAGCAGCCATCCGCTTTGTCATCTTCATGTAGCAGGATCTGGCTATTTTCTGGCTACCTCTGCAATAACCGACCCCGTTCTCGGTTGGGAACTTCATGCAAAGGTGCCTCATGGAAATCACTGCTTCCAGGTCCTCCAGTGCTGGTCTCCCCAGAATAACGTTATGAGCGCACTCTAGCCGCACCACTACGAACTCCACAGGGATCCTAGAGTGGTGAGATCCATCCCCAAACTTAATGGTGAGCTCAATAGTGCCCTCGGCGTCTATGGAGTCACCGGTAAATCCGGAGAGGGGAGTTCGGATGGGCCTCAAAGAGTTGAGGTGCAGCTCGAGCTCATGGAACGTCTGTATGTACATGATATTGACAGACGAACCGGTATCAATGTATGCACGGTGGATGATAGCCGCGTCCACCTCACACTTCACCACCAGAGCGTCCCTATGGGGTGAAGGGAAGTCTGGGAGATCGCGGTCGGTGAACGAGATTATCTCCGACCTTGCTCTCTTGGCAGCAGGTGGGGGTGCTGTGATTTCCCCCACATAAAGTTTGTTGTTCCACTTCTTCCTTTGCGCGGCCGTGTCTCCGCCGGTGTTTCCTCCGATGATCATCCGGACCTCATGTCGGCGCCGCTGGTTACGCCTGTTATCCTCGGCCGAATCATCATCGGAGATCAGCCCAATATCCTTTTTGCGTGGGGAACGATCAAAATCTCACTCCTCGTCCCGGGATCTACGCTCGTGGCCACGTTTCTAGTAGGACTCGGGTTTCCGGACGAAATGTGTCAAAAAGCCACGGTTAATCAGCTTCTCAATCTCCAGCTTAAGCGTGTGGCATTCATCAGTGGCATGCCCATAAAACCTGTGGGATTTGCAATATGGCCCAGATTTGTTTCGCTGTTGGATTTCACTAATTCGGGGGTCCCGCACTACCAACCCTTCTTGGTCTGCCGCCTCTAGGATATGGCTGACAGAGTGGGTCAGTGGTGTCAGGACCCCAGGTGCTAGGAGCTTGGGGCCTGTCCAGGGGCGCCTGCCTTTGAAATGGCCCCTGTTCCGGCCCTTATCACCATCGTCACGAGGTTTGTCCTCTCGTGGCGGCTTTGGCTTTTCTAGCTGTTTCTGCTCCTGCTTCTGGGGCTTTGAGGTACTCTCTTGTGCCCTCTTGCGGCTGTGCACCTCCTCCGCTAGGGCGTAGTTTTGCCCACGGTGGAGTGCCCGCTGATAATCCCTTGGGGGATCAATGATGAGGCTCCTTGAGAAGCCGCCGGTCCACAGGACCTCTTGGAGCATGGCCAAACGGGTGTTGTCATCAGCCCCATAGACCTTGGAGGTTTCTTCATTCCATCGTTCCAGGAACTTGCCTAGAGGCTCGTCCCTGCCCTACTTTATGGACAACAGGTAGGAGAAATGCTTCTTCATCCTTGCCCTTGCGGCGAAGTGAGTCAGGAAGCGGGTAGCTAGCTCCCTCCATGAGTCGATGCATTCATCAGGGAGATCGTTAAGCCAATCGTATGCCCCCTCTAAAGTGGAGGGAAACATACGGCAAATATACTTGTCGCTAGCGCCCAGCATATACATGCCAGATTGGTAGCGAGTATAGTGCTCCTGGGGGTCAGTTTTACCCGCATAGAGTTGAATATTGGGCTCCTTATACTTTGGGGTATAGGGGCCTGCATAATACTCGTAGTAAAGGGGGGTAGCAGTCCTTACCCTTACTGTGACAGGCTCCTGGTTGATCTGGGCCTGGAGTTGCTGGACTTGAAGAGCCAACGCTTCCAGCTGAGCATCCCGCGTTGTCTGCTGGGGCGGCAATGGTGGCGCTGCTGCTGTTGCAGCAGTCCAGAGCTCATTGACTTGCTGAGTCAAGAGGCGGATCTGTTCTTCCCTTAGGTCCACCTGGCGAGGGCGTCGTGGTGGAGATTCAACCTGCCGCCTAGGTGGTGACAGCCTCGGCTGGTGCAGGGGTTGTTGTTGCAGTTGTTAGCGCGGTGAAGAAACGCGTTGTTGCCTTGGGGGAGAAGGCATCTTCTGGTGACATGGGGGGCGAATCTAGGAGAATGATTGCCCGCTAGCCTCTCCAGAGCGGGAATGCGCTCTGGAGTCCTTCTCCCAGGCTGCTGCCGCTGTTGCTGCCGGGGAATCTCGGGCACTGGGGAGTTTACCCGGTTGATCCCCCGGATATTGACAGATAGGCGCTGATTCGCTGTGGATCTGTCTCCCAATCTGGAGAAGATGGGACGCCTTCCCACTTTGATCCAGGGATTGGGGTTATCATCCTGTCGCAGGGAAGGGGACTGCGAGGAGTCCTCACTGGTGACAGCATAAACACCCTCGTCATTGGTACAGTCGTAATCAATGCGGTGGGCAATGTACTTAGATGGCAGTGCAGGAGGAGGCAGAGGCGCCATCCTCCGCGGTGCAACAACAGGGCGGGAGGTTCCCGCCTATTGTGCGAGAGGCGCAACATTTGCCGGTGCTGCGGAAGCCACCTGACGGATCGGGGGAGATTGGATCCCCGGAGTCGCCCTCTGACGGGGAGGAGACTGATAGACCATCTGTGCTGGTCTCTCCACCACCAGGGGTGCATCAATGGAGCCTACTCTCAGAGAGCGAGATCTGGAATTCGCCGGAGAGATAGGTCGAATGGCCTAAGGAGCCACAGCAGCTGCAGATTGAGATCGCAACGTTGGGAGTACCTGCTGCAAGCCGGTAATGAGGGCGCCAACCGCCGCAGAAGGATCCACCATCAGAAGGTTCTGGAATTGTGGGATCACCTGCGCGGACGGCATTGCCGCTACATCACGGTTGAGAGAGATCTGTTGTCGCAGATCTGGGGAGGTGCACTGGATCTGATCGCGCAGATAAGCAGAAGCTCCAGCAACCTGTTTTCCCTTGGCGGCCCTCCTAGCGCCGGAAGTAGTAGTGGCTTCCAGCGAGGGCTCCACTGGGGCGACGGCGGCAGCAGCACGTCGACTTCTGAGATTTTTCTTTCCCGCCATTGTTGCAGAAAAGCTTGTTGTAGATCTGAAGAGATTGGGAGGATCTGACTTGTTCACAGTTCAACTCTCAATGAAAGCACCAAAAAATGATGGATCGTCGGACCAGGGGTGGCCGGAATCCACCGAAATAAGAATGAAGGAGAGCGAAATGGTGAAATCTCAATGTATTTTCTCAGAAGTGCAGTAAATCGAGTATTTAGAAGCAAAAGTTCCGAACCCCGTTCCACAAGCTGGAAGGAGATATTTATACTAAGGAGAAAAGGAAATACTTGGCAGCCAAGCAAAAGGAGCTAGTCTAATAAAAGAGAGACACGTGTAAAGCCATTCTAACAAACTACCAGACCTAATGAACCGGGAGACGCCACGTGGAGATCTGATTGGAGAGAGAGAGCCCTTGATAGCTGGCTGCTTGATTATTCTTCTAACAGAATCCCTGCCAAGGATCTCGTATGATCGTGTGTGGGTAGTCTGGAATATTCTTTGATACAGAGGATGACGTGGCGATGTTTCCCGCGAGTCAAGTCTGTGTGGGTTTTGTCTAAGTGTGAGGTGCTTTCTTCCGACCTTAGGAATCACTGAGGTCGACGTCCGGGGGCTCGGGCTCATGCTGAGAGGATTCGCCCCGCTGTCTTCTGTTCCCACCTCGGCTGTGGTCAACTGTCTGGTGCTCGATTGTCGTTGACCCGGAGCTGGGCTTCCAGGGTCAGACTTGGTAACGACCTCGGGTGTCTCGAGGTCGGGCTCATAACCCGCCGAGTTTGGTTGATTCCTGAGCTCGATATTTTCCCGACCTCGGGGTCAGGGTCGGGGTCGGTTGACTCCGTTAGCTGCTGAGTTTGATTAATTCCTGAGCTCGTTGTTCCCGACCTCGGTAGTCGGGGTTGGGGTCGGGGTTGGGCCCAGATTGTGGAGTTGGTATTTTCTTGTCTCTGGCGGATCTGCGATGCTTTCTACCGGCGATTATGGTACCCCTGGAGTATACGGGAATATACTCCATCACCATGATTCAACTCATCCAAAACGAATGCGGTATGAAGCCTATTACTTGTCATCCTACTGTGATCTACGAAGACAACACTGCGTGCATAGCTCAGATTAAAGAAGGCTACATCAAAGGAGACAGAACGAAACACATATCACCAAAATTCTTCTCTACTCATGATCTGGAGAAAGAAGGGACGATCAACATTCAACAAATCAGATCCAGTGAAAATCAGGCTGATCTCTTCACTAAGTCATTGCCCCCGAAGAAGTTCATAGAACTTGTACAGAAAATCGGCATGCGCCGCCTTCATAATTTATGCTAAATTCAGGGGGAGTATTTGAATGCACTGCAGTCTTTTTTCCTTCATCAGGTTTTTATCCCACTGGGTTTTTCCTGATAAGGTTTTTAACGAGACAGTACGTCCAAATACAATGACATTATAAGTCATAATTTTACCCCTTAATTTTCACACTAATCTTCACAATAAATTTTTAAATACAAATAACTATTCTCAAGGATGAACATTCAAGGGGGAGTGTTGTAAAACCCAGGAAATGACAAGTGTGAATTGTTCATCCTTGTCATCATCCTTGTAAACAGGACACTAGGCTTCTTTCCATCCTTGTAATCATAGATAGACAGATGGCTAGGTTTAATAGTGCCAGTAAAATATGTAGAAGTAGTCTTTGATGATTCATCATCAAGCCCAGCTAGTATAAATATGGCTTGATCAAACCTTTGTAATGTAACTCAGAAACTCAGAAATTTTCAGTTATATTAAGAAGTGATCTAGAGGTTTTTATCTATATATCTATCTCATAAGTTTAGTGTTCACCTTCGTCATTTCATAACATAATAATAATAATAATAATAATAATAATAATAATAATAACAATAATAATAACAACAATAATAATACGGAGTAATAATAACAATAATAATAACAATAATAATAACAATAATAGTAACAACAACAATAATAGTAACAACAACAACAACAACAATAATAATAATAATAATAATAACTGATGGAGTTTAACCCAACTACGAGAGCTAATCTACGAGAGCATATGAAATGTAGGCAGCGTAAGGCAGTATTATTTTTCCGGAATTCGGATCCTTGGTAGGATATGTACATGAAGTATTTATAGACCCTAGGTTCTAGTGTTCTAGGAGAGAACTAATACATTTAATGCAATTATTTAATTTAGAGTCATGTAACATCTCGAATGTTGTGCAATGATTGTTTCCATCAGGTCCCCATTCCTTCTGTTATGTCCTGCCGCTGCCAGATAGCTATGCACAAATGATAGCCTGCCACATAAGCCCTAGGAAGAGTCCGACCTCGCTAGAACTCCGCCCAGACTCGAGGTCTTTTGTCCAGCCCGACCTGGTTGTGGTTTTCTTACGCGGGTTGGATTCCTAGTTAGGTCTAGCGGCTATTGTTTATTTTTAATCCCGATTAATGGGCTGATCCCGTTGATGAGCTTTCTTTTAATTCAGTTTAGGCCATGGTCGTAATCCATGGTACCATCACAAGCCCCCTACTATCTAAAATCAACCAGGATGTATTTTAGGAGAGTATGAGGCCTTTCAAATTTGAATTCCTTTTATGACGCCGTCCGCATTAAATGTGGTTTCTTAAGTGGCACACGTTTGTGGCTTGCGTGAGTTCCGAGCCTGTATTTTCGGTTGCAGCACTTGATTACTCATACGTCGGTTTCCAAGCGGTTCTCGAGAAGAGTCGTCACATCATCCTTATATAAAGTGTGCTTCTCCCTCAACGAAACCTTTTCTTAATCATTTCACTTGCAAATTCCTTTGAAGTTCTTCATTCGCAAAACCTAGGAGGCCCAACTCTCGTCGTTCGCTCCCCACTCTTTAGTCCTCGTTCACGTCAGTTCTATGTCGTCTTCCCAAACTGATCCTCTTCGTTCTGTCTTCCCCGAGGATGAGGGGTTTGGTTCTAGCCAGCCCCCGATCCCGGTGGATTCTCGTGGTGTTGAGACCCACTTTCATTTGTCTTCCGACTTTTCTCGGGGGGGGGGGGGGGGGGGGGGGGGGGGTAGTCGTTCCGATTTTGGACGTTGAGTTTTCTGAGGCAGTTCGCCTCGCAGGGCCTTCCGTAGTCTGTCCTTGCCCTATGCCGGGGAAGAACATCGTCGAGCCTCCTTCCCCCTCCATTTTGGGGTTCATTTGGCCAGCCTAGATGGGTCTTCATTTTCCCCTTCACTCTGCTCTCCTTGATATATTGCGTCATTATGGGGTCATTTCGGGTCAACTTACCGCTACCACCCACTTATTCATTGTCGGGTTCATAGCCCGATGTATTTCTTTGAAGGTTAGGCCTTATCTAGACATATTCCTTAACTTCTTCCACTCTGTGAGATCTAATGCCTTTGATACCCAAGGTTATTTTGAAATTGCCCAGCGTGCGGGTCACCACTTGCAATCTTTTAAGGGTTGGAGATACGAGTGGGTTTGGGTCACCCTGGTGGATGGTAGGCTTCCCTTTGAGAACAAGTGGGGGGAGATGATCCGAAGGTGGATGATGCATGTCCTCCCATAGGGGAACAAACTGGCTAGCGCGCTTGTCGCTAAGGGCTCTACATTCCTCATGGGGCACTATGTAGGTGAGGACGTACGACATTGTGATGCTTGAATTCTGCCGAGGTCGTGTTCGCGTGGCCCATAATTCTTTCTTCCAGTGCATTAATTTTGATTCTAATTGAGATTATATTTTGTGCAAAAGGTGATAAGATGGCTACCCAACTGGAGAGGCTGGCGGCGAAGGCGGGTTCAACCCATGGGTCCATGATTCCTGCCCGGAGGGTGCAGACAAGGGGTGTCAAAGGCGGTGCTATTATGACATTGGGTCGTGCTATTAGCTAAATTCTATCACTGCTATATAACATACTAGCTTTCAAGCCTGTGCGATGCACGGGCAATATGTAATTTAGCTAATGTGAAATTTAATTTCTATCGGATCACATATAATGTGATTTAAAAGAAAACTAAACTTAGTCTAATATAGAGTCTGTTTGATAATACTAAAGTAAATAGAATTAACTTATTTTGCTGAAATTGATTGAATTCTGGTTAAATATGTGGAATCTTCTGAATCATGAAAAATATATATGAAATATATTCCATTTGTGAAATAATGAAAAAAATATATGAAAAAAAGTTAAATTGGTCTTCTACATAAGAATCTCAAGTAAACATAATTGTTATGAACCCAATAATAAAAAAAATATATTTCTTAATTGTTAGATCCTACAGTTTACTCATTAATAAGAACGTTTTTAATTGAATTAAAATTTTGGGTTTAATTTGGTATGAATTAATATGGTCTATTAGATGTCTGTTTTTTATGTAACTTATTGTTATAATTATTAAAGTTTGATTTGATCTGATTTAATCTAGAACTGAAATCAATCCAATTAAAACATTCTATTAAAATAAAAGTAGGGATTCGTAAACCTATAAAGATTTTCTAATTTGGATTAGGAATCTATTTCAAAAGTGAAGGCATATTTGAATTTTAGGTGTAAAATAAAGAAACTGTAAGGAATAATTGTATTTAGATTTTGATGATGCTAGATTAATTAGGACTTTAGAGTACCCCTATTTAGATTTAATGTATTAGAATTTTCCTTTGTAAAGTTCTTAGAGTAATCGACTTGACAGAATGCCTTCAGAGCAGAAGACCTTCTGAGCAGAAGGGCTCCAAGAGCAGAAGACCCTCGTAAGGCATTATTGAAACAGAGGACCTTTGGTTCTCTGCTTCAGAACAGAAGACCTCAGGGTCTCTGTTAGTCCTTTCTCTGACAGAAACCCTTCTGGGTCTCTGTTGGATATTCTCCCAACAGAAGTGCTCCAGACCTCCTCTGTTCTACTCTCAGTTAAAGATACCAGAAGGTCTGACACTTAGAAGAATTTCACAGAATCGGGAAGTCAACTAAAAGATTCCTTCAACGGCTAGGAGTATGAAACGGAAAAGCTACAGTGTGCGCATTAAATGCTCATTTAATGCACCCCATGCTACGTAGAGTAATTGCAGATGATTGGCCGCATTGTCAGGAATACTTTATCCCAAAATAGTAACCCGCCAACTTTACCGGGCTCTACTAGTCAAGTCAACTGATTGCTCATTTAATGCAGTTGTCCTCCTACTCCTCCAACGGGAAGACAACCTCAGTATAAAATATACACTACAAAGAACAACCGGATAACTTTGCAACTTTTGCTAACCATTGCTACAACTCTTCATACAAGATATTCAAACTCTGAAAAAGCAAAAAGCCTCCTTGAGATTCAAACTCATTATCTTCTACAAGAGAAGACAGAAGTTGGAAAAATACTTTTTCCAACTCAAGCAAAGTTCCAAGTGTTCTTCAACTCTTCAAGCTCATCACATACAAATCTTGTGTAACGAAGCTAGTTGGAGAAACCCCAGTTTCAACAGAAACTCTTCTTGCTACAAGAAGGACGTCCAAGTAACTGGAGTAGTGAAATGGTGATACTTCAAGGAAACTCAGTGAAAGGACCAGTCTTAAAGGAAGCCAGGCAGTGCATCCCAGGAGACATCTAGACTTGAAGAAGACGTGGAGAGCTTCTTAAGTGCTAGGACTAAGGCTTTGTAAACGGAAGTTTTTACAGCTTAGTGGAACAGTGGACTAGAGGAACAAGTTGTTCCTTGAACCACTATAAAAATCCCTGGTGTCGTTTACTTACTGCTTTAATATTTGCACTTAGATAGAACTGTCTAACTCCTTGGACTTGGTATCTGTGTTCAGCAGAACTTATTCTACGAGTTAACAGAAGGCCTACTGCCTTTTCTTCTCTGAGGCTAAATCAACAGAACTCCCTACCAGAACCCTATCCGCTGCCAGTCTGTTCTGTCAACAGAACAGGCTATTCTGTAAATCTGGTACTTAGTTTAAAAAGCTAAAAACCAATACAGTCTATTCACCCCCCCCTCTAGACTGTATCCAGTATAACCGGGACCAACAAGTGGTATCAGAGCCTCCTTGTTCTAATAATCTCTTAGGTTATTTATTGAACAAAGATCCACTTGTTTTTCTGTTTGACCTCATTTCTATCTTATATAATGGATCACTCCTTGTCCAAGAATCTTATGTTTTCAGATCTTAAGTTTAATGACTGGAGGATCCGGATGAAAGCACATCTCTGTGCTCTACATGATGAGATGTGGGAAGTTCTAGATATTGGCCCTTTCACAAGCTTCCATAAGGTCAATCCTGAGCATGCCATTGATAACACCAGACCCCAGATGATCAGTAAAGCCAAGTCAGAATGGACCACTGAAGAGAGGAGAAAGTACAACCTAGACAATATTTCTAAGGACATCCTCTACAAGTCCATTGATGATAGTTACTTCAACAGAATCAAGAAGTGCAAGACTGCTAAGGAAATCTGGGATACTCTTGAGCTCATTGGAGCTGGTGATGAGCAAGAGAAGGACAACAAACTAACCATAGCCAACAAGAAGTTTGATGACTTCAAACTTCTCCCTGGTGAAAGCATCTCCAAGATGTATGACAGGCTCCTCACTCTCACTGGAGAGATCTCTGAGCTTGGCAAGGAACTCACCACCAAGGAGATCAACCTGAAGGTGTTGAGGGGACTGCCCTCAGCATGGAAGATGAAGGTGGTTGCTGTCCAAGCCAGCAAGGATGTAAAGACTTATCCCACTGATAAGCTCATTTCAGATCTCAAAGCTCATGAGTTTGAAATGATTGAAGAAAAGGAAGATGTACCAGAAGAGAGGACCACTACAGCCCTCACTGCCAGCACATCAAAGGTAAATGATTTTGACCCTTCAGTACTTGTATCTGATGAATATATGGCTGCCTTTTCCAGGAGATTCAAAAAGTTTATGAAGAATCCCAAAGATGGAAGGAGTCCATCTTTCAACAGAAAGCCATACCAGAAGGTCAAATCAACAGAAAGCAGTGGAGAGCTTCTCTGTTACAATTGCAGACAACCTGGTCACTTCAAGGCTGATTGTCCCCATCCAAGGGTGTCCAAGAAACAAGGACAGGATGGAGAAAAGAAGAAGTACGAGGACAACTCCAGAAGGAGAAAGCCACTTGTGACAGAACAGCTAGAGAAAGACCCTCTGTCAGAAACAGAATCCAGTTCTGACTCAGATTCTGATGAGGCCTTCTGTTGCCTTGATACTGAGACAGAAGATCTTTGCCTCATGGCTCATTCTGATGATGAGGTAACCTCTACTTCTGAATCTAGTTTTTCTTCGGTAGGCTTAGCTTTTGATTCTGATTCAATGTCAGAATTTTGGGAAGAGTATAAGGCCATACAAGCCACTTATTCTTCTGTAACAGAAGAAAACAGTAAGTTAAAAGCTGAAATTCTTGACTTAAAGAAGGAGGTTGAGATCAAAATCAATCTTCTAATTGAGGAAAGAGATCAACTGGAGACTGAAAATGTTTCTCTTCTCAAGAGAATAAGAGAAATAGAGCCTCTTGAGATTAAGTACAAAGCTTACCAGAAGGCCCAGTCTTCCATGGAAAAGATTGTGCTTGATCAACAGATTGGCACTGGTTTTGGTCTTGGTTATGGCTCAACAGAATCAGGTGAGCCTTCTGTAATGCCTAGCACCAGAGTTGCTAAGGCAGATAAGGTCATAGTACCACTGATTTCTAGCCCCATCTGTCAAGCTGGTGTATCTGGCACCAAGGTTGTTCATGAGGAAGTCAGACCAGAAAAGGGAAAGATAAAGGTTCAACAGAAACCCTTTTTGAAAAATAATGAACCTGGCAGAAAACCTAACAACAGAAAAGGTTTTCAAGGTAACAAAAATAAAAGACCATTCATTGACAGACAACCTCATGTCAATCGTGCCAGAAATGATCACCGGAAGGGAAAATATCAAGAGAGAGTTAACTTCAGGCAGAAGAGGTTGGCTGGTCAACTTCAGAAGCCCAAGGTTAACCGTCCCTCTGCTCTTGATAGTATATGGGACTTCTTTCCAACAAAAAAGGCTATGCAAAAGTATGTAAACAGGAAGCATGACCCTCACAAGCATCTGCCTAAAGTGAATCACACTTCAGTTTACTATAACTACCAGGTGGACAATGGGTACCACCCACCAAGGTTTCACTTGATGAGACCAAAATGGTACCAACTACCCAGACTCCATGACCCCCCAGGACCCAGCATTGCTTGGGTACCTAAATCTTTCTTTTGATCTTGCAGGAACTGTGTGCTGGAGCTATCTCTGAACAAGAATGGTTTATTGATAGTGGATGCTCCATGCACATGACAGGTGACAGAAGTTGCCTAACTGAGTTCCAGAAATGCAAAGGACCTAGAGTTACCTTTGGAGGTAATGACAAAGAAGGTCAAACAAAAGGAAGAGGAAAGCTGATCAGGAACCAGATAGTTATTGATGATGTCTCATATGTCAAAGGACTGAAGTTCAACTTGCTGAGTGCTAGCCAATTCTGTGACAAAGGCTACACTGTTGAATTCACAAAGGACTTCTCCTATGTGAAGCATGAGACAACAATGGAAGTGGTTCTTACAGCATCAAGGAAGAAGAACATCTATGTAGTTGATTGGAACACTGCAAAAGATGGAGTTTGCCTGATAGCCAAAGGAGATTCAAAACTGAGCTGGGACTGGCACAAAAAGCTCAACCATTTGAATTTCAAAACAATCAACAAACTGGCCAGAGAACACATTGTAGAAGGGCTACCAAACTTTGTGTACAAGAAGGAGACCCTCTGCAGTGCATGTCAGAAAGGCAAACAAGTGAAGAATTCCTTCAAACCCATTGCTGGAGATCTTTCTACAAGTCCTCTAAATCTGATTCACATGGATTTATTTGGACCTGTTGAGACTCCAAGCGTTGGTGGCAAGAAATATACCCTAGTCATGGTTGATGACTACTCCAGATATACATGGACTATTTTTCTATCAAAGAAAAATGAAACTCTTCAGAAGTTGCCATCTCTGTTAAAGCAACTTCAGACTGAGAAGAACTTGAAAGTGAAGACAATCAGATCAGACAGAGGAACTGAATTTGTCAACCAAGTCATAAAGGACTTCTGTGATCAGAATGGGGCTTTTCATCAATTTTCTGCCGCCAGAACCCCTCAACAGAATGGCGTAGCAGAAAGAAGGAACAGAACTTTAAAAGAAACTGCAAGAACAATGATTGCAGAATCTTGATTGCCTATGAGATATTGGGCTGAAGCAATCAACACTGCATGCTATACTCAGAACAGAAGCATGATCAACAAGAATCACCAGAAGACCCCTTATGAACTCTGGAAGGGAAGAAAACCTAACATCAGCTATTTTCATGTATTTGGATGCAAGTGCTACATTCTTAACAATGGAAAGGAGCATCTGAAAGTATTTCAAGAAAAGGCTGATGAAGGAGTCTTTATAGGCTATTCAAACACCAGTAAAGCCTATAGAGTACTCAACAAAAGGACTCTACATGTTGAAGAATCTATACATGTGAAGTTTGATGAAAGCACCTCTGTTAAAGAGGAAACAGAGATTCTCAAGGAAGTCAGCATAGAAGACAGAACACCAGAACCAACAGAAGAGGTAGCAGACAACCGTGCATTTCCAACACCTGCACCAAACCCCCTTCTGTTGAATGAAGATGAAGACTCTGAAGATGAGGAACCAGAGAGACCAAGACAGTAGCTGACAGAACCAGACCTAACATGGTTAAGAGATCATCCTCCTAACCAAGTGATTGGTCAAATCAGAAGTGGAGTTCAAACCAGATCCACATCAAGAAGAGAAGCATTGCTTGCCTGCTATATATCTCAAATGGAACCTATGACTGTTGAAGAAGCTCTTGCAGACTCAGATTGGATCAATGCTATGCAAGAAGAGCTCACTCAGTTTGAAAGGAACAAAGTATGGGAACTTGTTCCTAGGCCAAAGCACCAGAATGTCATTGGAACCAAATGGGTATTCAAGAACAGAGCTGATGAAGATGGCAACATTGTAAGGAATAAAGCAAGGCTGGTAGCTAAAGGATACTGTCAAGAAGAAGGAATAGATTTTGATGAGACTTTTGCACCAGTTGCCAGACTTGAAGCCATCAGAATCTTTCTAGCCTATGCTGCTTACAACAACATCAAGGTCTACCAGATGGATGTCAAGAGTGCATTTCTGAATGGAGATCTTGAAGAGGAAGTTTATGTGGAACAACCACCAGGTTTTGTCATTCCTACTCAATCTTCTTGTGTCTACAAGCTTAAAAAGGCCCTCTATGGTCTTAAGCAAGCTCTCAGAGCCTAGTATGACACATTGTCCCTTTTCCTAGTGAACCATGGGTTTACTAAAGGAAAGGTTGACAAAACTCTATTTCAAATCTCTGTTGCTAATCACATTCTGTTAGTACAAATATATGTTGATGATATTATATTTGGAAGTACTAATCCAGAACTGTGCAAGAAATTTTCTCAAGTGATGCAGAGCCAATTTGAAATGAGTATGATGGGAGAACTCAGTTACTTCCTAGGACTTCAAGTCAAACAAGTTCCAGAAGGGATCTTTATCAATCAAGGGAAGTACACCAGAGATCTAATCAAGAAGTTTGGAGTGGAAGGCAAATCATCAGTGAAGATTCCCATGAACACTTCACAAGGAATTGGTCCAGATGATGAAGGAAAGGATGTAGATGCAACAACATATAGAGGAATCATAGGATCTCTGTTGTATCTAACTGCAAGCAGACCAGACATCTCGTTCTCTGTTGGAATCTGTGCCAGATACCAATCAAAGCCCAGAGAAAGCCATCTAAGTGCTGCAAAGAGAATCATCAGATACATCAAAGGAAATCCAAATGCAGGCCTATGGTATCCCAAGGGAGGTAACTTTGAACTAATTGGTTATTCTGACTCAGATTTTGCAGGTTGCAGACTAGACAGAAAGAGCACCTCTGGTCACTGCCAATTGCTAGGAGGAAGGCTTGTTTCCTGGTTTAGCAAGAAGCAGAACTCCATCTCAACAAGTACAGCTGAGGCTGAGTACATTGCAACTGGGAGTTGCTGTGCTCAGCTACTCTGGATGAAGCAACAACTGAAGGACTATGGAATTCAAGCAAAGGAGATCAAGCTGTTGTGTGACAACACCAGTGCCATTGCTATCACTCAGAACCCAGTTCTTCATTCCAGGACAAAGCACATTGAGATCAGACATCACTTCATCAGAGATCATGTTGAGAAGAAGCACATTTGCATGGAACATGTGCCAACAGAAGACCAGCTTGCAGATATCCTGACAAAGCCTCTTCCTGAGGCTAGGTTCAACAAACTGAGAGAGGAATTGGGAATGATGGATGAGATTCCAAGGGAAAGTTGAAAAGGAAGGCCCTCTGTTGCTCATTTGCTGTTAACAGAATACCTGTAGCAGAACCTCTTCTGTTAACCCCTTCTGTCAACCTCTTCTGATCCCTACCCTGGCAGAACACCTCAGCAACAGAAAACCCCCCTCTACAGAAAAACCCTCTCTTGTCTAACAGAAGGTGGTGGACTTAGAAAATTCTGTAAACCGGGTGACCTAGTAAATTATTAAAGGTCTTTTACCCTTTTACCCTTAAAACGGTATCAAGCCGTATAATATTTACTGCGCCCCCGTTTATTTACTGCGCCCCTTTTTACATTTATTGGTATCTTGGAACCGTAAATTATCTCAAACGTCCACTAACCCATATCCATAAAACCCCCTTTCGCAAACCTAAACCGTCACTGCTCTCATAACTCTCAAGCTTTTTGAACTCTTATCTCTCCAAAAACTCTCTAACCGCAGTAAACTCCATGGCTTTCTTGAGCTTCTCCGATCTCTCAAAGGAACAAAAGGAAACTCTCCTGAAGAATGTACTGACATGCATGGGATGCGAACTGGAAGTCCTACCCAGGTTCGCAGAGAAAAAGGAGAGGATGACCTCCATTGTTGACGGACTGTCACAATGTCAACTGAGCAAGGTCATCTCTCATAATTATGAAGCCTACAGCAACGTTGACACCGTTGAGTTCTATCTCAACGCAACCTTCAAGGATGAAACCATCTCCTCCGTCGTCCAAGGCGAAGAAGTTTTGATTGATGCTGACGTCATCAATAACATCTTCAACATTCAACAAGAGGAAGGCAGGGCCTCTCTACTCGATTTGGAGGATACTGACATCCCTCTGCCAGAATTCAAGAAGAAGTTCTGCAGAAAAGGGGAAGAAGTAGAGAAAGTCAACATCAAGAAGAACTTGCTCAAGAAGGAATTTGAGCTGCTCATAAACATTTTCCACAAATGTTTATGGTGCAAGTACACCTCCACAGATGATGTCACAACTGCCAATGCAAAGGCACTTTATGCAGTGCATCATGGGGTAAACATCAATTGGGGACAAATCATGGTGAAGTCCCTGATTGAAGTGATCAAGAAGAAGAACCCAAAAACTAGCCTCTATTCTGGGAAGCTAGGACATGGACTACTCATTTCAGAAGTGCTCCTCAAACAAGGGGTACAGTTGAGGAAGGCTTCAGCTTTGGATCACACCAAGGTAATTTTCTTAACTGCTTCTCCAAATAGGGAGAAAGCCATAAAGGCAGAAATGAAGAGACAGCTTCAACTTGAGGCTAAAAGACAACAAGGAGAGAAGGTACAGAAACCTCTCTCTGTAGCCCCTTCTGCTGAGAAGAAGAAGAAGAAGACCGAAAAGGCAGACCCTGTTGCTCCTCCAAAGGCTGGACAGAAGAGGAAGAGGACCACAAAACCCAAGGAGAAGGTTACTAAACCTGTGGTTTCTGTGTCTGAGGGAGTGGCAGACACTCAGGGGGAACCAGAGATCCCCACCTCTGCTGCATCTCCTGAACAGAACAGGGTGTCTACTTCAACAGAACACCCCAGTCCTGTCAAAGATGGGTATCTGTCCTTGCTAGACAGACAGTTTACCCGGGTCCTTGAATGGAGAAGGTGGAGAATGGGACCCCTCTCCAAAATAATCCAGTATTTTGATCATTATGAGCCAGAAGAGGAAGCCATTCTGAACTGGGTTGGGACTGATGATGTCTCAAAGTGCTTTGCCCTCAACTTTCTTCACTCTGTTCTTGAGAAGAAGAAGGCGAGCTACAAGGGAAAGGCCATTCTCATCTCCTCACCCTCAGAGGAGGCTGTCAAACCTCTAGAAGAGGAAGAAATTGAAGCCTTTGAAGAATGGCTGTTCACAAAGATGGCAACAGACTCTGTGCAACCCCACCTCAACCCCGGAGAGTCCTCTGTACTCAAATCAGAAGGACAAGCAATGATGGAGCATATCAAGGAGTGGAGGACTTCCTTGCTCATGGAGAACATCATTGAGGTAAATTCTCCAACCCCTTCTGTTTTTATCCCAACAGAACCCCACATTCCCTCACCTCCTTCCAGCACCAGAACTCCTCCACCAGAACACCCTCAACCTAAATCTCCTAAACAGAAAACCCCCACCCCTCCTCAATCACCCAAACAAAAAATTGCATCTCCCTGCAGAGCAATTGTTCCATTCAGAAACCGTTCACCTTCACCTCCACCATCCCCCCCTCAACAGTATGCCTCACCTTTTCAATCTTCACCCCTGCACCAGAATCCCTCACCCCAACAGATATCCTCTTCATCCTCTGAATCTGATCATCAATCCCCTCCTCCAAAATCACCTCCTCCACAACAACCTGCAGAGAACCTTAAACCTGTATGGTTTCTCAGAGATTCAGACCCTACAACTGTCTCTCCCATCTCTGCACCAAAAGGGTATTCTAGGGACTCTGTTTCCCCCAATCCCTCCCTCAGAAAGAAAAAGAAGATAGTCCGCAACAGAATACCTATCTATTCTCCTTATGAAATTTCCTCTGACATGGATGGATTCATGATCAGCAAATCCTACAAGGCCACATCAAAGAGACAGAAGACCCCTCCTCTGACTCAACTAGAACATGAACAGCGTGTCCAATCTCTATCATCTGTCCAAGAACATCACCCATTGCCTAAAGGAAGAGGTCTAGAGATGCCTCAAGCTGATGGACAACAGAACAACATCCCCTTCAACAAATTTGTTGAATCTGCTGAAGAATTTGGAGGACAGATCCTCCAAGGCATGAACAAACTAATAGAGATCAATGACAAACACTATGGGCACCTTGCTCATGTGAATGACAATCTAAACTCAGGTATGCAGTTCATCTCTGATCGTTTTGAGAACCTCACAGGAACTCTCAACAACTTCATAGCCTCATCCTCTGCCAGAACAGATGCCCTGTCAACAGAAGTGGTAGGCATCCACAACACACTCTCTATCTTTCAACAGACTCTCCTGAGTCAAGGACATGCAATCCACACCATCTCAGAGCATCTTGAGGCTCTGAAGGAATCTGATGCCAGGACAGAGAGGCACTTGACCTCTATTGAGGCAATGTGCAGAATTCATCAAGAACAGGCTCAAACACTCCTATCTACTGACAGAGACCGTTATCAGAAGATGGTGCTCCTTGAAGCCAATAACAAGGACATCTTCTCTGCCATACAGAAGCAGCAAGGTCTCATTGAAGGCCTTACCTCTGTCACCCAGACTCTACCAGAGGCCCTGGAGCAGATAGCCTCCACTCAGGCCTCAGAATTCCAGAAGATCAGTCTTATGATAGAAGATCTGAATGATGCCAAAAAGGGGGAAGAGGACCCTCAACAGACCAGGCCTAGGTCCCACAGAACTCCTACTGGGGCACCCTCCTCTGCTGAGCCTGCAGTAGATCCGGCTCCCTACTTTGAAGCTGCCCTACAGAAGAAGAGAGCAGCAGGCATACCTAGACCCCCATCTCCAGTAAAGAAAAGCACCAAGAAGAAGAAAGTTTTTAACTTCACTGAATAGAGATTGGGTGGTTCTCAGAAAATTGACAGAGCTCAATTTGAAGAGATGAAGGCCAAAATGACTCATACCCAACAACAGCACCTCTATTTGGACAAAGATGGTGTTGTCAGAGTTAGGTATGGGGGATCACTAGAAGAAGCCGAAGAATGGTATAAAAAGAACATTGTCCCAGGAAAGACTATACATGAAGGTGTTCTCAACTATTTTGACTGCAAGCTTTCTCCAATTTGGGCATCTTATCAAAGGTCTGGCAATCTCTTCAAAATCAGAGCTGAAATAAACAAAGAACTGCTCAGGCTTCAAAGACTAGAGGAAGAAGCTCTACAGGCAGCTAATCTGGAGAATGTGTAAGGTTTAAACTCTGTAAAACTTATCTAATAAAATCACATCTCTGCCTTCTTACTTTGAAGTGCTTTTCCTCAAATTCTTGTCTTTTTGCCTTCTGCTTGTGTTTGTTTATTTCTTTAATATTCTGCTATCTGAATGTACCGTACTCTTACTATTTTCCTATGCCAAGTTGCCCACCAAGATTTTAATGGATGTTTTTAAACTTAATCTTTCTTTATGGTGAAGGCACTTCTATGGAAATAGTTAAAGGGTTTTGGCATCATCAAAAAGGGGGAAATTGTAAGGAATAATTGTATTTAGATTTTGATGATGCTAGATTAATTAGGACTTTAGAGTACCCCTATTTAGATTTAATGTATTAGAATTTTCCTTTGTAAAGTTCTTAGAGTAATCGACTTGACAGAATGCCTTCAGAGCAGAAGACCTTCTGAGCAGAAGGGCTCCAAGAGCAGAAGACCCTCGTAAGGCATTATTGAAACAGAGGACCTTTGGTTCTCTGCTTCAGAACAGAAGACCTCAGGGTCTCTGTTAGTCCTTTCTCTGACAGAAACTGTTGGAGATATTTAATTGTGAATCAAGTTGGTCATAGATTAGCTTTATATTTAATCCTTGTATTTAATTAGTGCATGAATTAGATAGAAATCAGGCCAAGTGTTAGGCCCATATAAACAGGCTAAAAGCCTGGTACGCCTAACCTAAACCTCGCCTATAAAAACGGAGCCGAGGTTTAGGAATAGGTTGAACGTCGTACTTATTATTCATAGCCTTACGCATATCATTCTGTTGTACGTGTCCACGGATTATCAAAGAAGGTTTTACGGTGATTCATTCTGTGTTCATCTTTACGTTTAATCTTCCTTGTTAGATCGATTATTCATTGATGTTACAGAAACAGGGACTAACAATTGGTATCAGAGCCGAGGCGTGAAACAGGTTGGATCTGTCTGCGATTTTTGGATTTAACGAAGAACTGCTCTGTTTTTTCTTCTGTTTTTTTATATGTAGAGATTTGCTCCTGTAATCTCGTTTGTGAACGAAATTTTGTAAAAATCATACTGTTGGATTCGCCTTTCAAAACCGATCCAGCAGCATACCTCTTTTTTCGTTTTCTGCAAATTTTTTATTTCGAAGATCTCTACTTTGAGATCTCGAAATCCTTATTTTTCACTGCTGCAGAAACGTTTTTGGCTTGAAACTGATATAGGAGAATCTCGACTTTCAGGGCTATTCAGAACAGGTTTCAGATTTTCAAAAATCAATGTTTTCGTTTTGCAGGATCTCGACATTTAGGGACTCGATTTCTTCTTCTCGGCTTTTGAGATCTCGAGATTTGCATCTCGACATCTTGATCTCGAGATTTGCATCTTGACATCTTGATCTCGAGATTTGAATCTCGAAATCAAGATCTCGAGATTTGAATCTCGAAATCAAGATCTCGAGATTTGAATCTCGAAATCAAGATCTCGAGATTTGTGATCTCGAAATCAAGATCTCGAGATTTGTGATCTCGAGATTTGGAACTTCGAGTTTAGGAATTTCGAGTTTTGGGATTTCGACATTTGGGATCTCGATGTTTTGGATCTCGACATTCTAAAGATTTCGAGATTTTCAAAAATTTCTCGATGTTTTGAATCTTTCAAAGTTTGCAGTTTCTTGGAACTCATAATTCGAATCTTGACATCCTTTGCAGTTCATCGAAGCTTTACATTATAAGGATCTCTGAATGATTCCCTGCTTATAAATGTTTCAGGAGTTTTCGATGTTCTGATGTTTTTCAAACAGCAAGTTTTCGAGATTATGAGGTTTTCGAAACTCCAAAGTTTTCGATGTTCAAACATTTTGAAATTCTGCAGATTTCGATATTCTGAGGTTTGTTTTGCAGGTGGATTTCGCCATTATTCTTCGAGGCAACCTCGAGATTGTAATCTCGAGATTTAAACCTCGAGATTAGGATTTCGAAATATTGCCTTAGACTTTTGTTTAAAATCCACTTGCTCTCGACATTCATCATCGAGAACCTCAACTTCGAAGAAATTCCTCAAAAACTCAAAATTAGAGATTTTCTGCGACACCGCACTGTTTTGGCCATAACTTTTGACTCGGTGATCCGATTTGAGCAACCTTTTTTTTGTTAGAAAGCTAACGAAAAGATCTACATTAATTCTGGGGTCAAAACGTTAGTTTTCCGACAAACATTGTAAATCACCGATGTCCAGGTCAAAACTTAGGCAAATATGTTCAAATTGTTTCATTGTCAACCCTGAGGTCAAAGCTTTTCTAAACTTCGATGTAAAGGTCTGAAAATCGTAGATAATTCAATCAACCTCGCGTCAACGGTCATCTTACAACAATCAACAATCAACCACTGAAGCCTCCCCTGACTCGTCAACATTATGTGATCATCAATATGCTGAAATTCTACATGATGAGCTCAGGGAAACCGTCATGTGTGGTACATGTTCAGATTGCTCCACACACATGGCGGGTATGACAAGCTGTGAGCAATCAAACCTTGCACATTCTGAGGGGGGGAGTTTCAGTTCATTCCTCCCGGCGCCTTACACCGACAAAGCAAGGAATCTCTCAAAGGATGCAACATTTTAGGGGGAGTGTTCAATGTTATCCTCCCCGGTGCCTAAGAATGACAAAGCATACCGAGTACTCCAGTTGAGGGGGAGTACAGAGAGAAAATAAGAAAGTAATGAGAGAACATGTCCCTATGGCTTAGTAAACCTAACTAAGCCTACCCAAGGGACAAAGCCGAGCGTAAGTGCGTAAGTGAGCGAGTGAGTGAGTGAACATTATGAGCATTAGGAAGCAGAAGGCTCAAGTGAGAAGAAAAACAATTATCAATGATGAGTCTGCTACCTCAATTGCCTGCTATGAATTGAACATTTGCTCCTAGCCACTAAAATACTCTGGACTATCCCCATAGGTTCAGGACTGAATTTATTCAGATCCCGGGTAGAAGTCGCTGCATTTTGTCCAAACGGCGCATGCACAACCCTACCCTAGACCACTCACTTGTCTCCCAACAGACACGTATTTAATCATAGTTCACGGGGAACCACATCTCTCATTATTGTCTCCTTCCGAGGCAAGTAATACTGACTACAGTGGCCTCAGCCCCATGCCACTGAACTTTCATTGATCACGTCGTGTCTAGTTACTCACTCCTAAATGTTTTGAAATTTTCTAGGACACAGACGCACTTTTAGAGTCAGTTGCAGGTCTACATGACCCGCGAGAACTTCCATAGGCCTCATCTATTGCAGATGTAGACTAATGATTGGAAGGAAGTCCTGCTGTTGCAACATAAGAATCACCAACATTTTCAGGCCATTGCTAAAGAGTTTATCTCTATAGTGATGATAACGGGCGTCTTCACGACCCCGGGGGGCTACGTTATCTTCTTTACATTCTGCTTGTTTTTCCTGTTTTTATTTCTGCAGAATAAGAGAATAAAAGCATGACGTCCCGATTCATCGGATCGTCATGAGGGGGAGAGTGATCCACATGTTGTTAACACTGAACAAATCATTCTGGGACACTTCACTCCTCCATCACAAAAATCAACACCTTCTCTGCTATCTCTACAACTCAAATCAAATGGTCAGCTACACTCACAAATCAACAAATCATTATGTTCCGCTGTGCCACCGACAAGTTCTCCTCAAACGCATTCATTCGAAACAGTCAAAAAGACTACATTGTGGAGGAGACAGAAGTCAAATACTCGTGTCCTGAAGATGAATTCCAAGGGCGCCTCCTATTCTCCAAATAATATTCATTGTAGAGGCGTCACCGGACTTCATCCAAGCTGATCAAGAGCAACTTCTGGAAGGCATGGACTTCATGCAAGATATTGAAGATTCCTCAACCCCCGGCATCAAAGATCAAATTGTCAAGAAGACATCAAAGGGGAGATTGCAAGGATTTCTTCAGATAGCCTTCCTCAGAAGTCATGTTCAAAGACAAAGGAAGCTCAACAACAACAAAGACAAAGATATTTGCGCTGCAATGCTGATTCAACACGATTGATCACCAAGGGGAAGATTGTTGGGAATATTTTATGGTGTTCAATCTAGTTAGTTATCTTTGTATTTGTGTAGTTATTAATTAAACGTGTAATACGGGCCACAAATGTGTATCAGCCCGTGGGCTTCCTTGTAACCCGTAAGTTAGCCAACTTCTCCTATAAAAGGAGGCTAACTTACGAGAACCAAAATTGAATCTATAGAGGCTTAGAGGCGTAGAGGCGAGATAGAGAGAAATTAGGGTTGCCGCTGCTCTCCTTCTCCAGGGAGAGTAGCGGCAGGTTCATACGGTATACCAGATTCGCGTTCAATCTTATCGATTTCTTTCTATCTGCTTCTTTATCACTGCTATATTTGTTGTTTGTTTAGTATTATGGGTCTAACAGAAACCCTTCTGGGTCTCTGTTGGATATTCTCCCAACAGAAGTGCTCCAGACCTCCTCTGTTCTACTCTCAGTTAAAGATACCAGAAGGTCTGACACTTAGAAGAATTTCACAGAATCGGGAAGTCAACTAAAAGATTCCTTCAACGGCTAGGAGTATGAAACGGAAAAGCTACAGTGTGCGCATTAAATGCTCATTTAATGCACCTCATGCTACGTAGAGTAATTGCAGATGGTTGGCCGCATTGTATGAAACGGAAAAGCTACAGTGTGCGCATTAAATGCTCATTTAATGCACCCCATATTGTTTCCTAATTGTATTAGGCAGTTCGAACATCTCTCCTATAAATACAGGTAGGGATGGCCGAATCTGGAGAACAAGTCTCTACACATTCTATTCTGAATAAAATTCTCTGTAGAGCCAGTAGATTAAAATTCTCTCTCTAGCCTGTTCGAGTACCATGTATTGTTCTTCATCGAATCATCATTATGAATACACGGTATAAGTTGATGTTGAATTTCTCTTCTACTATTTAAAATTCTTCTCAATATTCTTAGATTATTCGACTGTTGTATCTGGGCATATTTCACACAATTGGTATCAGAGCCTCGGCGCAATTCTGTTCATCTGATTCCTTGAATTTTTCTGGAATTAATTTGATCAAAATCACAATTTTTGGTTGAATTAATCTCTAGATCTGTTCTTGAAAACTTACTGTTTTAGAAGGTTTCTGCTACAAGGAAAGCTACGGAAGAAGAATCCCAGTACAATTTAAGTTACCAAATTTTCGGTCATCCGAGATCTTCTGAAATACGCTGGTCCGAGATCACCATATTTCGAAAGACCGAAATCAGTGCATCCGAGTTTCCTAATTCGGACTTCCAAAATTATCCCATCCGAATTTGTAATCTCGGACATCCGAAATTAGCATATCCGAATTCTCAATTTCGGACACCCGAAAACAGTTCACCCGAAATTATAATTTTGGACAACCGAACTCAATATCCGAGTTTCTAAATTCGGACATCCGAAATCTTCTTCCGAGATCTTCTTTAAGCAGTACCGAAGATTTAATTTTATCAGAACAGTTCTCGCCTTAAGATCAAACAACAGTCATGGAAGCTTACACACTTGGAAGTGATTCAAGACCTCCTCTGCTTAGGAGAGGAGAATTTGCTGTCTGGAAAGTCCGTTTCCTCAATTTCATTCGAAGCCGAAACAACGGAAAGAATATTCTTGACTCTCATAACAAAGGACCACTTGAAGTTTGGGTTGATGTTCCAGCTATCGACACAAATAATCCTCCCACACCAGCAGGTCAAGCACTGAAATATGAAGATGATTACACTGAACCCGAGAAGCTGAGAGCAAAGGCTGGTCTACTTGCTGCCACTTATCTGTTACAAGCCATTCCCAATGACTTGTTTATGCAAATTGATAGCCTTACCACTGCTAAGGATTTGTGGGATGAAATTCATCAAATTATGCAAGGCACTGATGTTGGAATTAAGTCCAAACGAGCACACACCCTGACCACTTATGACTCCTTTGCTGCCAGACCTGATGAAGAGCTGGAGGACACCTATCAACGGTTTCTCATGGTCCTTAACGAGATGAAGAAAATCAATATCCGCAAAACCAATATGGAAGTTAACCTTCGCTTCCTAAGATCTCTGAAGCCTGAATGGAAGAAAACAGCCAAACGAATCAGACAAAACAAAGACCTAGATGAGCTGACCATCCATAACCTCTATGACTGCTTAGGTGAATTCTCTGAGGATATTCGTGAAAAAGTCAATTCTTCAAAAGGAAAGAACATTGTTGACACACTTGCTCTCCTTACATCTGAGAAAAAGAAGAAAGATAAGGCTTCTAAAATTACCTTTGAAGATGACTCATCCGATGAAGAGAAGAATATGTATGATTTTGACCCAGAGATCAATGATCTAAAGAAAGAGCTAGCTCTGCTGACTAACATGACGAGGAAAATAAACAAGAAGTTCACCAAATTCAGAAATCCTGCAACAAACAACAAACAAAGAACTTCTTCCTCAAACTACTTTGAAAGAGTCAGCAGACCATCTGATAAGGGTGTCAGCAGTGACTCAATGAAGTGTTTCAAATGTGGACAGCCAGGACACTTTGCTAAAGAATGCCGATCTGCCAAGAAGAAGGACTTCAATTATTATATGCAGAAGGCTCAACTTGCTAAACAAAAGGAGCAAGGAGTTGTCCTGATGGCTGAACATGATAGCTGGCTCGAAGATTCTGAAGATAGTGAGCCAGAGAATTTGGCACTGATGGCAAGGGTAACTGGATCTGGAACTGAAAGTGATGACTCTGAAGAAGAAGAAGACAATGGCTCTACATCTGCTGAGAATGAGGTAAGTAACTTAAAATCATTAATTTCTCAACAAAATGACAAGATGAAAGAGTTAATCACTTCTCTTAAAAGAGAGAAAAACAAAATAAAGGAACTTGAAGACAGGTTTGCTAATAATCAAAAAGTTCTGGAAAAACAAGTGTTGGAAGGAGCATTTGAAACTGCACGCTTAAAAGATTCACGTGATAGAGTCTCTCAGTTAGAGTCAGAAGTAACTAAGCTTAAGAAAACTATTAGTGACTTAACTAAGGAACGTGATGACAATAAACGACAACGTTCTGAAGCTGTTATTCGCTATGATCTGATTAACAAAGAACGTGGTCAACTTTACTCTAAGATAAAAGAGTTAGAAGATATCTTAGCCAAAAATGGTCAAACCGAACAGACAATTCATCTTTTGAATAGTAAAATCAAGGATACTCAGTTTTACAACCCTAGAGAAGGATTGGGCTTTCGAAATCCTGAAAATTTGAAAAAGGTCGATTGCATTCAGCTTTACGACATAAGATACATGAAATTAGGGTTAACCAAACTCATGAAATTTACTAGTGCTTCTGAAACTATTGAGGAAGAAGAGGAGAAAAGGAAAAATATGGCTAAAGCTGAGATTAGTTTTGATTATACTACTATCAATAACAGCTATGCCACTAGAGAAATTCCTTTGTCAAATGACTATCTTACCCATTCTCCTACTGAGAATCATAACATGTCCAGTGAGGAAGAAGCCTCAACCTCACAAGTTTCTGAACCCTACGTTCCTCCTCTAATTAAGAAATTAGCTGACCTTCACTCATCTTTTGAAGAGGAACGTGAAAAATTTAAACTTGAAAAAGAAAATCTTTTAAAGAAAATTTCTGAATTGTCTGATGGATCCTTTCAAAGCTCAAAATCTTCTAAGACATCCTTTTCTTATGATCATAGAAAGAAAAACAGTTTTGAAAAGAAAAGGAACTTATTTTCTGCTCCACAAACAGGAAAAGTTTTCTCAAAAACCAATGCAGGAAGGATGACCTGGGTTCCAAAGAAGAAGTCAAACGATGATACAAGACCTGAGCAGACAAAGAAGATTTCTAAAATCTTTAATTTAATGGAAAAGTCTTGTAATAGATTTAGAAATTATTTTCGTTCTCATTCTCCATCTAGTTCCATTGTTTCTGCTTCTTTTAGTTCTCCAAAGCTTTCTTCTCACTCTAGCTCTGTGAATTCTACTTCAAGTGACTGTTTTAAGCATGGTCAATTTAATCCTTCTCCTTTTTCAAAACATGATGTGTGTGATGTGAATGCTAAAAATGATTGTGTTACTTTCTCCTCTGTGAATGGTAAATGTCTGAATTATCCTCTCAAGGTGTATTCTGTGAAACATCTCAAAAGATTGGAAAAAGAGAGTTTTCACTAATTCTGAAGCATTCCACTCACAATTCCAGAACTATTCAAATAAATTTCATAAAGTCAAGCAAGTTTGGGTTCCTAAAAGGGATCCAATTAAAACTGATTCAATTCTTTCTTCACATAAAAAGGATGGACCCATCCTTAAATGGGTACCTAAGGCTGCTTAATCTTGTAGGTCAGTCATGTGTGGTACTTAGATTCAGGTTGCTCCACACACATGACTGGGAAGAAAGAGTTGTTGAGCAACTACGTTGACAAGTTTGGTGGGAAAGTTAGATTTGGAAACAGTGACTCTGCTCCTATTCTTGGATTTGGAGATATCTGCAACAACAGGGTCACTATTAAAGATGTTTCTTATGTTGCCGGGTTAACACACAACTTATTTAGAATCGGATAATTCTGCGACAAGGGCATGAAAGTCATATTTCGGGCTAACAAGTGTTGTGTGAAGGAGGAACAAGGAAACACCATTCTAAGGTGTAGACGCAAATCTGGTCTCTACACCATTGTGCTGAAAACAGTGTTTCCCAATTCAGATGTCTGCCTGCTGTCAAGGGCGTCATCTGAACTAAATCAACTATGGCATAAGAGGATGTCTCACCTGAACTACCGTGATCTGCACACATTGTCATCAAAGAAGCTTGTTACTGGTCTACCAACACTACAAAGCAAATGTGAACATCTGTGCGATTCTTGCGCACTTGGAAAAATGAAAAGAGCTTCTCACAAGGCGAAAATGACAGCTTCTACTACACGTCCTCTTGAATTGCTTCACATGGATCTTTGTGGGCCTATGCGAACACAAAGTATCAATGGAAAGAAGAATGTACTAGTGATAGTAGATGACTATTCACAATACACATGGATCCGGTTCCTTCGTTCCAAAGACGAGACAGCTGACATCATCATCACCTTCATCCGAACAACACAGAATCTTCTACAAGCAGCAATTCTCTTCATACGATCTGACAACGGCACTGAGTTCAAGAATCATAAACCTAGTGAATTCTATGAGACTCAAGGCATCATTCAGCAATTCTCTGCAGCAAAGACCCCACAGCAGAACGGGGTGGTTGAAAGAAAGAACAGAACAATTGTTGAAGCTGCAAGAACCATGCTGATCCATTCCAAACTTCCACATTCTCTCTGGGCTGAAGCTATCAACACTGCCTGCTTCACTCAGAACAGGACCTCTATTCACAAAAGGTTTGGAAAGACACCATATGAGCTGATCAACCGCCGAATTCCCAGTGTTTCTTTTCTAAGAGTGTTTGGGTGCAAGTGCTTCATCATGAATGATAGGGAAGAACGAGTTAAGTTTGATCCAAAAGCAATAGAAGGCTTGTGCATTGGCTATTCTTCGTCATCCCAAGCTTACAGAGTGTACTTCAGAGACAAAAAGAAGGTCATTGAAAGCATCAATGTGACCTTTGACGAGAAAGAAGAACAGGCTTCTGGACACATCAGTTCAAAACCCGATATCACTGGCATTCTAGCACAACTACCCGCCTCATCTCCCTCACCTGATTCCAACTCCATGGATCTCGATCACCTGTTTGATCAAATTTACGAGAATCCACAACCACATGATCCATCTTCTCCACCCACTACTACAATATCTACAGCTGCAACTCCTTAACCCGCATCAACTTCATCAACTTCTACAACCACAGCTGAGATTGAAACCTCAACACCTCCGCCCACTGATCCTACATCTTCATCTGTTCCTCATGATAATAACCCTTATGTTGATCAGCAACCTAACAATAATACTCAGCCACTCCCTCATATTAGAAAATGGACACGTGCTCATCCACCTGATCTCATACTTGGAAATCCTTCAAATGGAGTGTGCACACGATCTGCCACCGAGAGTGAATGTCTCTTTTCTTGTTTTCTTAGTCAAACTGAGCTTACTCATGTCACCGAAGCGTTAGCTGATCCTGATTGGATAATCGCCATGCAAGAAGAAATCAATCAGTTTGAGAGAGTGAAAGTCTGGTCACTTGTGCCTCGCCCCCCTGGAAAATCAATCATAGGCACTAAGTGGATATTTAAGAACAAGAAGGATGAAGACGGGATTGTGATTCACAACAAGGCCCGATTAGTTGTGAAAGGCTACAATCAACAAGAAGGTATTGATTACAATGAGACGTTCGCTCCAGTAGCACGCATTGAAGCCATTCGACTGTTCATGGCTTATGCGGCACACAAGAACTTCACCATCTATCAAATGGACGTCAAAACAGCATTCTTAAACGGGATATTGAAAGAAGAAGTTTATGTGGATCAACCAGAAGGCTTCATCAGTACGAAATATCCAGATCATGTTTATCGTCTGGATAAAGCATTGTATGGACTCAAACAAGCCCCGAGAGCTTGGTATGAGGAACTGTCTGATTTCCTGGTTGATTCTGGCTTTTCTAAAGGAACAATTGATACTACTCTCTTTATCATGCGTCATGGGTCTGACATCATCTTGCTTCAGATCTATGTTGACGACATCATTTTTGGCTTCACTGATCCAGCACTATGCACTGCACTTGGAAGTCTGATGCAATCTAAGTTCGAAATGAGCATGATGGGCGAATTGAATTTCTTTCTTGGACTACAAGTTAAACAATTGCCTGACGGAATTTTCATTCATCAGTCCAAGTACATTCATGATTTGCTAAAGAGATACGGTCAAGAGAACAGCACCCCTGTGAAAACCCCGATGACTCCTGCTTGTAAGCTTGATACTGACCCATCGTGAAAGCCTGTTGATGTTACCACTTATAGGGGAATGATTGGTTCGTTGTTGTATCTGACCTCGAGTCAACCTGATATTATGTTTGCTACCTGTCTCTGTGCTCGCTTTCAAGCAAATCCAAAGGAATCCCATCTACTTGCTGTCAAAAGGATTCTACGTTATCTGAAAGGAACTCCTAATCTAGGACTCTGGTATCCTAAGGAGACTGCATTTGATCTGATAGCATTCACTGATGCGGATTTTGCTGGATGTAAAATGGATAGAAAGAGTACTTCTGGTAGTGCTCAATTTCTTGGAGAAAAGCTGGTCTGTTGGTCCTCAAAGAAGCAAAATTGTGTGTCTACATCTACGGCAGAGGCTGAATATGTTGCTGCTACTAGTTGTTGTTCACAAGTACTATGGATGAGGACTCAACTACGCGACTTTGGATTCTATTTTGACCACATTCCGATATACAGTGACTCAAAAAGTGCGATTGCAATCTCATGCAACCCGGTTCATCATTCTCGCACTAAGCACATTGACCTGAGATTCCATTTCATCAAAGATCATATTGAAAAAGGTCATGTGGACCTATACTTTGTGTGCACTGAGCTGCAATTGGCTGATCTATTCACAAAAGCTCTGGACGAGAAAAGATTTTAGTTCTTGGTCTCTTAACTGGGAATGCTGAATTTGGAATTTTAATATCGTGCACAAGTATAGGGGGAGTTTTATTTTTTGTTGTGTATTTTTTTATTATTTTTATTTTTTTTATTTATTGAGTCAGTTTCTTAGTCTGTCAGTCTGTTTCCCTAAAGTGTGCAAACATTGAGGGGAAGCAAAATTAGTTTGGTCTGAGTGCTACAATTGAGGGGAAGTAATTTAATTTCTTTTAGTATCCGCAATTTTTTTTTTAAATTAGAAAATCACAAAAATATTTTTTCTTTTTAATTTAGCCTGTTTAGTATTTTTTCAGTTAAATTGAGTCAGTTTCCAAAAATCAGATAAAGCCAAAAAGATTTTTCCTTTTCTTTTTGCGGGTACTTAAGAAAAAAACGGTTCAGAAAGTTTTTCATCTTCATCCTCAAGCTCTCGCTTCTCTCTAACTGACAAAGCACTCAACAATTTTCACTCAATCATCTTCTTCGTTTTTCCTCTCCATCTTCTTTCATCAAGGTTGGTTTTCTATTGAATATGGTTGTTTGTTTATATTTGCAGGTACTCCTTAAAACGATGACGAGTAACCGGAAAATCCACCGGCCAGCCTCCTCGCCGTCGCTAACTACCCCTATTCTCGCCGGCAACTCATCCCCTTGAAAAAACCTCCATAGCCTCAAAGCTTCGCCTCATAGCCGAAATTCCTCTCGAAAACCAAACTGAAATCATTATCTCGGAAACCGACCTTGCCGAATTTGCCTTCCCGAGATATCCTCCGAAATCATTATCCTTATCCGAAAAAGCGGGCTACCGAAATCCTTTCGAAATCCTTCTATCTTACCGGGCCTCCGAAATCGTTAAATTGACCCGAAATCTCTACCGAAATCCCCCCTACCGAATTTCCATCCGAAATCCATCTGAGTTTCCTATCCGAGTTCCCTACCCGAAATCCCTTTCCAAATACCTACCCGACATCCTACCCCCTGAACTCTACGCTCCCGAAATCCTCCTATCCAGAAAAACCCAATCCGAGATCTTTTAACGGGCACCCGAAATCATTAAGAGATGGGCTCCCGAAATCTTTTGACTCGAACTCCACTTTCCTAAATCCTAAGCCCAATTTCCTTTTAGCCCACTTACCATTTCTTAAACCAAAGCCCAAAGCCCAAATCAGCTTAGCCCAAAACCATTCTTTACTAATCATAAGTGTTCTTATCTGTGCAAATTCAGGAAATGGCATTCTTATATGAGGAGGAAGTGTATCCTAAGGAAAGTTGGATCGACATTAAAGACAATAACTATTTGCTGGATCCAATTGTGCTCAAATGTCAAGATAAGGTGATGGTTTCTATACTCAAAGGACACCCATTGTGGCCCGCTCTCACATTGTCTGTCAAAGCCCCGAAAATTTACCCAAGACAGCTTTAGGGAACTATGCACACCACAAATGACCCAATTCCAACTCTTGAAGCCACAATAGCCAATTCCACCATCACTATCACTCAAAACACATTCCGTACCCTCCTTCACCTACCCATATCATCTGAATACGACCCGTTCCCTGAGCCGCCTACAATCTTCTCTGACATGCTAAAGATAGGCCATCTACCTCCATTGACCTCATCTTCTCAATTCATAAGCAACAAGCTGCCCAGGCCGTGGAAAACACTCTTTGGAATTCTCAACAAATGCCTCTTTTCCAAGCAAACAGGCCACGATCAATGCAACATCAACATTCTAAAGCTGGTCCACGGAGTGATGTTTTCAAAGAATTATGACTGGGCGCAGCTGATCTGGTTGGAGATCCTAGAGCAACTAAACACAAGGGCATCGAACAAGAAGACCAAGTACATCCCATATGTACGTTGGTTCTCAATTCTGATCGACCACTTCATGAGAGAAGATGCAACCATTCCACAAAGGCCACCAACAGAGCTGCAAGTCATTCCTCAACTCATTCACTTCTAAGATGCAGCCCATGCAAATTCCTGATGCTCTTCTCAACCTTGCTGCTCCAAATAATCCGCACGTCACTGAATACAAGGTTAGTATCTCTTCTATCCCTACGACGCAGTCAAATCCCACTGTGTCTACCCAAGGGACTTCAAAGCCGAGTGAAAGTAAGGGTCCGAGAGTGACTAAACCAAAAAAGAGGGCAGGTGAGACTCAGTCCAAGAGAGCTGATGTCTCCTTCTCTAATGCTTTAATTGTTACATTACCACCAGTCACTAAAATAATCCGAACTCAGCCCATAGGTACAGGTTCTGACGTTGTCAGTTCCCGAGTAGAAGTCGCTACATTGAGTTCAATAGCGCAAAATGAGCCAAGCCTAGACCACTCAATTGTCTCCCAACAGATGGTTGTTTCAATCCCATAAGGGGAACCCATCAGTGAACCGCCCCACACTGCTATCCAATGCACGTTAGGTCATGTGTCCACATTCCCAGAAATTTTATCATTTTCTAGGGCACAACCTTCTACATCTGCACACACTGATACAGGCTCATTACCACCTGTCATAACAACCAGAGGTACGCCAATGATGGTTGGAAGTCCTGCCACACTGATCTCCCCAGCAGGCCATGGCACCGCTATTCTTAGTGATGCTGTGAGAACTGATACTTCATTTAGGTCAGGTTTTTCTTCCTTTGCTAGTTTAACTAGGGAGGATCTAAGGTCTGAACTTCTAGCCTTCAAGCTTTCACTTTTACAAGACCTACGCCCTGTAGTCCCAACAGGCGTAGCAGACCAAGGATCACACCCAAATCCCTGCATAGGAACTCTTCCATCTACCATCACACCCACCTCAATAATACCCACATCCGCTCCATCTCCATCTCACCCTGACCCAACACAAATGAACATTCTCGATTTATCCGAGTACCTCCTTGATAGACTCCTATCCGAACCCATCCTCCATTCATCCCTACTACCACCTGCCGTGATCAAGAACGCTTGCCTAAGCGTAAACATGATGACACCGATAATCCAGATCATCATGAGGGGGAGAAAAGGCAACGTGCTTGTGAGCAAACCACATCTCAATCCATCATTCCATCCTCCACTAGCTCTGAACCATCTACACCTTCTCAGCCTAAAGCCTCAACCTCTACCGCACCTAACGACTCACTAGCCTTAACCGTTTTTCACCCTTCCGAGCCCATTAACACTGAGTCAGGACTTTGTGTCCTCTCGAGAACTTCTATAGGCTCATCCTTCATGGATGTTGACCAAGGATTGGAAGGAAGTCCTGACAATGCAACATATGAATCACCATTGTCTTCAGGCCGTCAGAACGAGCTAGTCTCCAGTATGATGAAAACGGTAAGTCTGTGTGACTCTGGTGTTATGTTACCCACTGCTACGAATTTTGTCCCAAATGATCCACAGGTCCCACATGCTGAGAGAGCTACATATTCTTCTAAGACTGCTTCTATCCCAATTACAGCAGATCTACCTGTTAGGAAATTGATGTAACGTACCTCGAAAGTACAGCAGCGGAAGTTTAAAATTTTCCCAAACAGATCTTCCCTGATTATGACAAAACAACGAATAAAACAATAATAACAGATCTGAGTCAGAACTTACAGATCTTCCAGTCTAGCAGTGATAATCCTTGACCTTAGGTATCCACGTGATTTCTCCTTTCCAAAAGAACGGTTAGATCTCCCGAAGAGAAAGGCTAGGAAATCTCTTCGCAGTGAAATAAACAGGTAATACTGATTCTGAAAACTGGTCTATAAATTATGAAGGAGGAGGGTGTATTTATACTAGTTCTAAACTAGTTTCCTAATCACAACCAAAGTCTTATTCATTAATGAGTTATAGTCCTACCAGAACCAATACATCATTATTAATTAAATAAGTTGGATAAAACATAATAATAATAATAATAATAACAATAGAGAAGTGGCTGCACGCCACTTCCTATATGTTATTTATTATTATTTAGTTTATTTTATTTTCCTTTTTAATTCCAAATCAATAAAATAAAACACCAACTTTATTTAATAATAAATACACCTTAATTAGGTATAATAAATCTAATTTATCACAATTAATTTATTCTATCAAATAGAACTCTCCTTCAACATCATGAATTAAATATAGTTTAATCTAACTAATATTTAATCCATTTCAGTATTACAAATTAAATATTATTTAATCCAATTAATATTTAATTCCTTCTAACAATTCAATCGAAAGGTATAATCACTTGTTGTGTGACCCATAGGGCCTTATATATTAAGCACTAATCAAATTAAGGTCTTGGCAGAATCCCTAGACGATTTACCAGACAATCTTAATATATAAGGACGTTTGCGAGGACTATTCAAACTCCCTGTAATATAGAGCTCATAGTGATACGATCCTTTCATTCAACGAACATTCAACTAAGTCTAGAACTTGATATTGTGTCTATTCCAATAACTTAGTCTCTATCTCTCAATCTTTCTAGATGATCCATAATGATCATATTCGATATCCAAAACGAATATATCTTTGCATTGGCCAATGACTTTATGATCCATCTAGATATGAGAAGTAGAATGTTCTCTCTTAATCTATTATGAGGAATGAATTCTTTCTTGGCACAACTACTACTCCATGTGCTTCGTGATGCACCCAACACATGCCGTATCTACCCCGATTGGAGTGCAAGCATTGGTCATGGTCAAAGTACATCACTCCGCACATGTAGTACGTATTGACCTCAAGTCGGAGGACTATTACACTACTCTATACGCCGATAATCCCATAGACACATGAATAGAACTTATCAAATGGTTTCTCGGTGGGTATGCCAATATTCTCTAAAATACCTATGTGACCATCATGAATTACAGGAACTCATAGTTGTGAGATCAACTATACTTTCTAAAAGTATGATGCAGTCCATATACCAATCTTATCGCATATCATCAATATCCCATTCTTGATGATCATTGATTGGGGCTATTTTAGGACCTTATGTGTTATCATATAAGCTCCCACTTACTTATTGACAACATAAGTCCAAGGGAACACAATTATGAATAAGATATTGACAATCGAAATACTTAATCATCAATGTGTAATACCGTATATATCAAATATATAAAACTGAATGTGATCAAATATATATGTCTCTAAAAGGTGATTGTCGCTAGGACATATATACTAACAATCTCCCACTTGGCCTAGTGCCAATCACCGATGCGTCTAACACCTAGACTCTCAAAAGTCTAGTATGTTTCTCATATCTCAAAGGTTTGGTGAATGGGCCAGCCAAATTTGTCCTCTACGGGAAGGCATTCTATTGCAACTTCTCATCTTGCTATTTGTTATCAAAACACGATAGCATACTGGTATTTTCTAGTTCCTTACTTTGCATTTTGGTTCCTTAGCTTGTGCAAATGCACCGGCACTGTCACAATAACAATTATTGGATAACTGTTGCTAGGAACTACCTCTATTTCCTTAAGGAACTAACGTATCTAAACGCTTACCTATGTTGCATCAAATGCAACAATTTACTAGGTTCTAGTTGTCGAATTTACAATAGTTTCTTACTTGCAACTCTTGCAGCATTACTATTACATTGAGACTAAAAACATATACTGTCTGTGACTCATAGACTATCATACATGAAACTAGTGCTAGAATAATTAAATTCTACTAGTTCTTTCTGTCTATAATAGACAAAAGATATTCATGAAGATTTTTGGTGATCATTCTTTCACTGACTTCAATGAGGGGATATCATTCTCTATGATCAACATATATGATTATAAAGACCACGCTATCCTTGTTGCGCACTCTAAACACGCAAGCACCCTCATTTCATTTGATGAGGTCCAATGATATGACTTTTTTCATCAAAATTAATATTTCAACTCCTAGATGCTTGTTCTAGCCCATAAATAGATTTCTCTAATTAACATATTGAATTAGAATTTGATATGGATATAAAACCTTCAGGCTGTACCATGTACACCTCTTCCTTGAGGTTTCCATTAAGGAAAGGGGTTTTTACATCCATTTGTCAAATTTCATAATCATATTGAGCAGCTATAACAAGCAAAATCCAAATGGACTTGAGTTTTGCAACTGGTGAATAGGTATCACTATAGTCAATTCCTTTTCTTTGACTATAACTTTTAGCCACTAGCCTAGCTTTGTGTGTTTTCACCTTGCCTTCAGCATTAATTTTCTCCTTAAAAATCATTTTGCATCCAATGGATCTAACCCAACAGGCAAGTCAACCAAGTTCCATACTTGATTGATACACATCGAGTCCATTTTAGATTTTATGGCTTCTCGCCACCTCTATGAATCAACATCTAATATTGCTTCTATGTAGATCTCAGGTTCATCCGTATCAGGAATCTTAACATCATCATGATCCTCCATGAGGAAGCCTAACCTAGTTAGTTCATGATGAATCCTAGTAGACCCGCAGAGTTGAATGTTTTTCGTTTTGTTCAGGCTGTTCATTCTGATCGTGAAGAGGTTCTCTTTCATTGGACTATCCAATGCTTAGAGAGTTTTCTGGTGCTATACTCAGAGAGGGAGAGTTAGGTGCAGAAGGAATGACAACCATGCCATTACTTTCTTCAGAAGAATCACTTGCTGGTGCGAAGCGCTTCCTATATTACTCCCACTAGCTGAAGGATATCCTCCTAGAGACATTCTTCAACTTAATTCTCCCACTGAATCCTTCGTTAGACAATCTAACAAATCTTCATTCTCTATGTTACTTTAGCTTTCAATTTGATTAGTGCACATTTCTTTACATATGTAGGGCAACCCATATTTAATATGTGAAGAAAATGTCTTTTATTATACTATAACTCATATAGTACGTTTTGCACTAATCAAACTATTCAGAATGCATATTGAGATTTATAGCGTGTACCCTTAAAAGAATGTTTGGAAGAGAAAATGAATTCATAATAGATCTAGCCATGTCTAACAAAGCCCTATTTCTCCTTGCAGAAACGCCATACTTCTAAGGTGTTCTGGAGGAGTTCATTATGACGGAATTCTTTGACCTTTTAAATAAATCAGAAATTTTACTTAAGTACTCTTTGGCTTGCTATCCTTTTTCCTAGAAAAGATTTATTAGTCAAGTTACTTGAAAGACAAGATTCACAATCTCCATATGACTCAAAAGCAAATGGTGTTAAATAATCTAATTTATTTAACGTTGCTATTCTTGTTTCATTAATTTGACCAAGTTTACAATGTCATAGATAGGTAGTAATTTTTCTGATTACTTAATCGAGATCCTTTTATTTTATTCATTTAATATCTAATATGTCGATTGATAATTAACCATTCATAAGAAAAGCATTTCCATAACAACACCATTTTATGAAAATAACAATTATTATTAGCAAAATGGAAACAGAAATCTTTTAATGTCTAACATATGAATGGAAATAATCTTCTTGGTAATAGAAGGAATAAAATAACAATTATTTAATTCTAATCTAAAACCACTGGGCAAATCTAAACTATAATATCCTATCACGTTCAGCAACAACTTTTGCTCCAGCCTTCACGCGTAGGTCAATTTTACCCAGTCCAACTGCTACACTGCTTCTTAGGCTTCTGCACATTTTTACAAATGTGTAAGCTATAAGTTGTATCTAATACTTTAACAATGAGAGTTAATTACAGACATATTTATTTAATGATAAAAATACCTGAGCTTGAAGCACCTGGTGCTTTGGCTAGATTAGCCTTATACAGCTCACAATCTCTCTTCCAATGTCCCTTTTCTTTGCAGTAGAGACAAACATCCTTTGCAACCTTTGGCTTCATATGACCTCCACCTTTAGGCTTCAGAGCTGTAGGAGTAGGTCCAACCTTACCTTTCTTCTTTTGCTTATTCTTGTTCTTAGAACGAGACTTAGCATTAGAGCTTACCATAAGAACAGTCTTTCCTTTAGAGGTTGAGGCTTCATAAGACTTGAGCATGTTATGGAGTTCAGGCATGGTAGCTTTCGTTTTGTTCAAATTATAATTCACAATGAAGTTAGTAAATGAACTCGGAAGCGAATATAGGATGATAGCAGCTGAGACACGATCCTCAAACTTAATTCCGGTGGTAGCAACTCTTTCAATTAAGCCAATCATTTTGAGGACGTGCTCAGACACGTTGCCACCCTGTTGAAGCCTACACTTGAAAATGTCTGTCAGAAGTTCATACTCTAGAGTCTGACTCTCTGAATCAAACAGACTTTTCAAGTGTTCAAGCATCTCGAAGGCGCTCATCCTATCGTGTTGCCTTTGCAACTCCATAGACATTGCAGCCAACATAACACATTGCACAGTTTTAGCATCAGTAACGTGTTTCTCTCGAGCAGTTAGGTCAAACGTGACGAACTCGGGAGAGTTAGCATCAGGAATCTTGGGTACCGGCGTGTCTAACACATACTCAATATTTTCTTGTCTAAGAACTAAATGCACATTTCTTTCCCAGTCCAGAAAGTTTGGTCCAGTAAGCTTGCATGTATCCAAGATACTTCTCAATGATAAATTTGACATTCCTAAAAGCCTAAAGAAGTTCAAATAGAACGGAATTAAAATCATATATTAATTCCTATGATCACATCTAGTTAACTAAATAATATGGACTTTTAATTATTTAGCTCCCACTATTTTGCATGCTCTTTGACCCCAATAAAAAGAACATGGAATGTTTTACAATCATAGTGGCCAAAATCCTCATTCATACTGTTACAGTCCCAGCTTGGGCTGATCACTGCAATAATATAATGGGTAGGTCCTTAGACCAATTGCGTCCAAGCAACTTTTGGTTGATCAATTTTTAAATTGATCGACATCCTTAAATTAACACTGACGCTTGGGCGACTCGAGCTAATTTAAGTAAGTCAAAACCATCACACGATCACAAACATACGTATCTATAAATTAGTTCTATATTTTGTCGAATGGAATAAACACTTGGGTGAAATATTCTTCAACGAAAAAATATTTCTACTAATTTAATTATGATGGGTGATGTCGTTATCCCAGATAAGACTTAAATTTTAATTTATGGGGAACGTTTAGCGGGTTATTAAATTACTTTATTTAATCAAGATGCTAATAACATATTATCAAATACTACGTAATATGTTAATGAGATCTAACTCAGGCAGATAAATTAAAGCATGCAATATAAATCTAATTTATAAATAACACAATAGTCAAACATCCAATAATATAGGCATGCTGAATACAATAATCGGTCAAATTAATATTATCCTTCCTAATCTCAAACATAATTAATCTAATTAATTAAAAGAAAAAGGTAATTTTAATTTAGTAACTATTATAATTAAAACCAATAATTATTGTCATTATCTAAATTTCCGACTTGCGTAAAAGAAAAGGTCGCTTCCTAGTGTACGTCTTCACATCAATTTAGAACTTCAAAAATTGCGTGGAAGCCCTCATAATTAGTTTAATTTCTAAATTCAGTCCAAAACAAATATGAGCTGCAATTCATTCTCCCGTCTCCATCTTCGTAGAATGGAAAGACACTGGTATATGAAATAGCTAGGAACATCAATCTTCTTCTCTATTTGAATACCTTAAGTGTAGCATTCGGTTCAAGTTTTTTTTTTTTTAAATCGTGATGTTTTCATCATCTAATTGATTTTAACCAATCGCAAGAAACTCAAATCATGAGATACACGGATGAGATCTTCCAGAAGAAGTTCATCGTTCCTCAGCCTTGGCAGCAAGAAAAACTATCTGCGGTCGTCTTTTGTAGGGCGAAGACCTCGGATCGAGTAATACGGCAACAACAAGCGAAACAGATCGTGTATTTCAGATATTTGACGATGTCTTGAAACGTCAGCCAAAGTCGGTGTTCTGTAGCTCGAAGAAATCGGCGATTCGAAGATCGTAGCCAAAATACATTCTAAGATTTTACTTTCTACAATAAAATCATATAACTAATTCTAATTTTCAGATTTAATTGATTTTGAAAATCAAAATTCGATTGACATAATAATCTGAAAATTATGTATTTTGATTCACCAAATACCTTAGATTCGTGTAATGTCATTAAAAACAGTTTGGCTCTGATACCACTGTTAGGAAATTGATGTAACGTACCTCGAAAGTACAGCAGCGGAAGTTTAAAATTTTCCCAAACAGATCTTCCCTGATTATGACAAAACAACGAATAAAACAATAATAACAGATCTGAGTCAGAACTTACAGATCTTCCAGCCTAGCAGTGATAATCCTTGACCTTAGGTATCCACGTGATTTCTCCTTTCCAAAAGAACGGTTAGATCTCCCGAAGAGAAAGGCTAGGAAATCTCTTCGCAGTGAAATAAACAGGTAATACTGATTCTGAAAACTGGTCTATAAATTATGAAGGAGGAGGGTGTATTTATACTAGTTCTAAACTAGTTTCCTAATCACAACCAAAGTCTTATTCATTAATGAGTTATAGTCCTACCAGAACCAATACATCATTATTAATTAAATAAGTTGGATAAAACATAATAATAATAATAACAATAGAGAAGTGGCTGCACGCCACTTCCTATATGTTATTTATTATTATTTAGTTTATTTTATTTTCCTTTTTAATTCCAAATCAATAAAATAAAACACCAACTTTATTTAATAATAAATACACCTTAATTAGGTATAATAAATCTAATTTATCACAATTAATTTATTCTATCAAATAGAACTCTCCTTCAACATCATGAATTAAATATAGTTTAATCTAACTAATATTTAATCCATTTCAGTATTACAGATTAAATATTATTTAATCCAATTAATATTTAATTCCTTCTAACAATTCAATCGAAAGGTATAATCACTTGTTGTGTGACCCATAGGGCCTTATATATTAAGCACTAATCAAATTAAGGTCTTGGCAGAATCCCTAGACGATTTACCAGACAATCTTAATATATAAGGACGTTTGCGAGGACTATTCAAACTCCCTGTAATATAGAGCTCATAGTGATACGATCCTTTCATTCAACGAACATTCAACTAAGTCTAGAACTTGATATTGTGTCTATTCCAATAACTTAGTCTCTACCTCTCAATCTTTCTAGATGATCCATAATGATCATATTCGATATCCAAAACGAATATATCTTTGCATTGGCCAATGACTTTATGATCCATCTAGATATGAGAAGTAGAATGTTCTCTCTTAATCTATTATGAGGAATGAATTCTTTCTTGGCACAACTACTACTCCATGTGCTTCGTGATGCACCCAACACATGCCGTATCTACCCCGATTGGAGTGCAAGCGTTGGTCATGGTCAAAGTACATCACTCCGCACATGTAGTACGTATTGACCTCAAGTCGGAGGACTATTACACTACTCTATACGCCGATAATCCCATAGACACATGAATAGAACTTATCAAATGGTTTCTCGGTGGGTATGCCAATATTCTCTAAAATACCTATGTGACCATCATGAATTACAGGAACTCATAGTTGTGAGATCAACTATACTTTCTAAAAGTATGATGCAGTCCATATACCAATCTTATCGCATATCATCAATATCCCATTCTTGATGATCATTGATTGGGGCTATTTTAGGACCTTATGTGTTATCATATAAGCTCCCACTTACTTATTGACAACATAAGTCCAAGGGAACACAATTATGAATAAGATATTGACAATCGAAATACTTAATCATCAATGTGTAATACCGTATATGTCAAATATATAAAACTGAATGTGATCAAATATATATGTCTCTAAAAGGTGATTGTCGCTAGGACATATATACTAACACTACCATCGTCATCCAAGAAACAAGGTTCAAAGAGAAAAGAAAGAGATCTAAAAGAGAAAGTTGTTGATATGATATTACTTGACTAGATAGAAGATAATGAGAAGGACGAACTTCAAAAGATGAACAAAGAAGAAGCTCTCAGCCAGCTGAATTTCATACGAGAAGTCAAGAAGACTGCTGCTGAGAAGTTAATGGGACTAGACTCTGAAGAAATAGCTCAAGGAGAATTCTACGACGATCCACTTCCGGATTTTCACATTGTCAAAGATCTGATCAAGACGCGCCCAGGTGAAAGCAAGATAGAAGACAAGTTTGAAACACCTTGGGAGAACGTCAAGATTATAGTGTCATACCAAGAAGATCTGAGACCACGAATTTGGAGAAGTGAGAAAGGAATCAAGAAGATTGACGAGCTTGAGCTACGAGGACTTGAACATTTGAAAGGAACTGATGCTTATGGACACATTTGGATGCTAAGGAACATGTCAGCTGATCAGGATGATCCTTATGGACACAGAAAGAGATTAGTCAAGCATTCTGATTCAATGATCATAGCTATTCGAGCTATAGAGATACATCATATTGGAAGAAACACATACTATCCAATCTATGAGTTTGAACGACAGAATGGCATGATTCAAAGAGCGTCTGAAGCTGATCTATACTACTTGACCTCTTTTGATCTAATCCAATTATTCTACGAGTATAGATTTGTCAACTTCTCACATCTATCTCAGAAGAACAAAGATCTAGGCCTTAATGCACTCAAGAGATTCATGATGAGACAAGTCAAATACTATTCACTCTTCGATCTGCAAATGGCCATAGAAAACAATTTTCCGAAAGTAAACATGTCTGCACCAAGAAATAGAGCTCCCTGGGTCAAGAATTTTGAAGAAGGCACCATCGTCACACAACCAGAGATAGGACTAATCTACAAAAACTACAAAGGCATCAAGCGAGTCCTTCTCATGAATGAAATTCACAAGTATTGCGATGGTACACTGAGAATCATTGAAGACAATCTGGGAGAAGCTGCTCTGAAGCTACAAAATTCTGAAGATCTAGATGACCCAGTACAGATAGCTCTTATTGCAGATTTTCACGAAGCCGTAGGAGTTAGACTTGATTTCAGAAGTACCCTCAGACATTATGAAGTCATCCTAGGCTATCGGAAGTCATTGTACAAGACTCAAAGATAATCCGCGCTTCATCGACATTTGAACACAAAGGGGGAGAATGTTAGAATATTATTTTATTGTGTTCAAATTAATTGTAATTTAATTAATGAGTCTTTGTATTTAATTAGATTAGCTGAGAGAAAATTTGGCCTGATTTAAATGCTCTACATAGCCCACACGCACGGCCCATATTGTTTCCTAATTGTATTAGGCAGTTCGAACATCTCTCCTATAAATACAGGTAGGGATGGCCGAATCTGGAGAACAAGTCTCTACACATTCTATTCTGAATATTATTCTATGTAGAGCCAGTAGATTATAATTCTCTCTTTAGCCTATTCGAGTACCATGTATTGTTCTTCATCGAATCATCATTATGAATACACGGTATAAGTTGATGTTGAATTTCTCTTCTACTGTTTAAAATTCTTCTCAATATTCTTAGATTATTCGACTGTTGTATCTGGGCATATTTCACACACTTTACATGTTTTCACATATTTTATCGGTGCTCATTATCTGTTTGTGTTGATTGCTTGGTCTGTTTTCAATTTCTGTCAAATTTCTGAGGCCTTCCTGCCTTGCTCTAGGCCGATTTGCTTCCCTCTGGTTGTTTTAGCCTTCTGACGAGTTTGCCTTTGATTATGCTTTTCCTTGGGGCCTGTATATCGCAGGCTCTGGAATGGCCTTCAGGCGTTTCCACTTGCTTTGTTGTTCCAGGGCTCTCTGCTTGTTTGATCACAATGTCCCTACCGGTCTTGTGCCTTGGATTTCCGACCAAGGTCATCTCTCCTGTTTGAAGGAAGACTTTACCAATTTACTAACCCTTGGGCTCTTAATGATTGAGCCAGATTAGGTGAGCTTTTCATCTAGGTCGTTCTGACCTCGTGATGAGACTCTTAATTGGTGAAGCTTTGTGAGCTTCTCCGGTGCAAAGTTTATTCCATTAGTTCATCCTTAGCCTTGTAAAATCAATCTTAACCTTGAATAAGGTTGTCTTTTCTTGTTTAAGGAAATCTGATTTTGTTTATAAAGGTTGTTTAACCTTACGAAAGGTTGTTTGTTCTCGCTCTCATCTTTAGTAAGACTAAGTTGAGCTTCTAGAATTTAGATGAGTTCAGGATTGCACTTTGTCTTTTCACGAGTACCAGTTAGGCATGGTCTTTCCATTTTTTACTGGTTGGATAAGAAACCTTTGCAAGTATATTCAGGTGTAAGGGACATTTGTGAATCAAAACAAAACTTTACTAAAAACTCGTCCCAAAAAGAACTACACGTTTACTGGTAGAATTTCAACAGGTGCTTAGAGTTCCACACTCTTTCTTCCAGTTTCCCTTTAAGAGTACACAACTTGTAGGTCCTAGGCCCAACTATCCCCTTGATGTTGTAGGACCCTTCCCAATTTTTGGCAAACTTTCCCCCTTCTAGAGGCTTGCTAGCAGATCTCCTCCTTAGGACCAAATTCCCAATGTCAAAGAGTGTTGGTCTCACCTTGGGATCATGATATTCCTTCACTTGCTGCCTATAGTTTTCAGCCCTGATGAAGGCTCGATCCCTCATTTCTTTTATTAGGTGGAGCTCAATATTTAACATTTCTTCATTATTCTCATGATTGTAGTCTTCCACCCTTCTGTTTGGCACTATTGCTTCAAATGGTGCTCAAGCCTCAGAAACCAGAGAAAAGGGATCTCACCAGTGGCTTTTCGTGGGGTCGTCCGATATGCCCGGAGTATGTTGTTTAGTTCATTCACCAAGGTTGTTCCCATGGTTCTAGCTTCTTCTTGAGGCCATTAATGATTGTCCTGTTTGCATTTTCCACCTGCCCATTGCATTGGGGATATGCAACAGACTCCCTGCTGGCTTCAACTCCCCATTGCCCACAAAAATCTTTAAAGGGCTCATAGTCAAATTGTTTTCCGTTATCAGTTATAATTTGCATGAAACTCCAAACCGGTAGAATATATTTTTCTAGACAAACTTCTTGCATTGCTCAGCAGTGATAGTGACCATTGGTTCGACCTTTACCCACTTAATAAAGTAATCAATTGCGACTATAACGGACTTTCGACCTCCTGAGCCCTGCGGAAGGGGTCCCACGAGATCGATTCCCCACCTCGAGAAGGGGATTGCAGTGCTTATAGGGGTATAGAGGGTGGAAGGCCTCTCAGGGCTTATCTGGAACTTCTGGCAGACCTCACATTTTCGTGCGAAGTCGGCGCAGTCCTTCACAATAGTTGGCCAAAAGTATCCTTGCAGAATTGCTTTTCTACTTAAAGTAAACGCACCTTGGTGTGATGAGCAGATCCCAACGTGCAATTCTTTTATCACTTGCAGGGCTTGTTCTGACCTTCATTTGTAAAGCTTCCCGTCCTGGATCACGTAGCTTGGGGTCCGTCTCCTGATCACCCTTGCTTTCTCTTCATCTCATGGTAGTGTTCCACTTTCCTTGTACTCTATCAGATCGTCAATCCAGCATCTAGGTGCAAGCCTTATGGGCAAGACCTCCTGATCTTTGGTCACTTCAATACTTGGTTTGCTTAACTCTTGTATCCGAGCTATGCGAGTGAGGTGTTCGGTAGCATCTGTCGTAAGTTTTGACAAGATATTTTCCTCCCCGTTCTGAGCTCATGGGACACATACCAGATCAGATTCGTCGAAATGTTTAATGAGCTCCAGGTCTGCATCCCTGTAATTATGCATTCATGCTTCTTTAGCTTCGTATTCCCCCCCTAAGTTGTTTGATTACCAGCTTAGAGTCACTTTTGACCCTCAATTTGTGTACCTTGAAGTGGCTTGTTATCCTGAGACCGGAAAGCAAGGCCTCATACTCTGCTTCATTGTTTGATAGAGGGAACAAGTACCTGAGGGCGTGATATTTCTTGAAGCCTTTAGGGGTGATGAGGACCACCCCTTCTCCACAACCTTTGGACCCTGATGATGAACCATCAGTCATCAGAGTCGACCAATCGTTTTCATCTTGGCGCCTTTCTTCAGTTATGTCTCGGGTCGTGCATTCCACCATGAAATATGCTACAGCCTGACCTTTGATTGATGTTGTAGGTTAGAAACTTAATTGGTATTGGCTGATTAGCAAAGACCATTTTACTACTCGTGCAGGTCTGGCCATTCTGAACAAATTACCTAACCCCAGGTATGACAAGACCTTAATAGGGTGAGCCCGGAAGTATTGGGCAAGTTTCTTAGCCGCTATATATACTGCCAGGGCAGTCTTTTCTAGGGCCAGATATTTGAGCTCGGGACCATGGAGAACCTTGCATATATAATAGACCGGCTTCTGCACGGTTCCTTCCTCGTATACCAAAACGAAGTTGACTGCACTTTGTGATACCCCCAAGTAGAGGATAAGTGTCTCACCTGCCTCAGGTTTGCTGAGCAGGAGCTCTAAATGTAAATACTTCTTGAGGTCCTCAAAAGCGGTTTGGCATTCCTGGGACTCCTCAGGGCTGCTAGCCTCCTAGTTAGGATTTGGACCTCTTTTATATTCCACGGGGGTCCATCTCTAGGATTGCCTAGAATATTTGGCCATGGTTAATATCTCTTACTCATTTCAATAAGTGATGCATTAGAATATTTATTCATGACAAAGAAAACAATTCTTAAATTTAAAATTATGACTAAGGTCACAAACGAAAGAATTGGAAGATTATAATGTTGACTGTAAGTTTAAATAAGATAATGTGTAACATAAAAAAACTAGATAGTTGTTCTTTCATATGAGAAAACTATCTAGTATCTACACAAGTAATATTTAATGAATTTATTATTGTAGTGTTACTTTATTCTTTAGCTCTATTGAAAATTGTTATCAATAAAGTACTTGAAAATACCAATGATGAGAAAAATATACAATAAAGGGAACATAGTGTTAGATAATACGAGAAACATCATCAATTATCAATGATAGAACAAGCTATACAAATAGTTAATTCATACCCAACTGTTCAAATATGTATAAAAAAGTCAAATATATACACATATATAATACGAAGTGATCAAACATGTTCTTAATTCCCTACCTATACATCTGCTAGTTGTCACTAATTTGCCTAAGTGTGTGTCTACTTTAATTAAAAGAAAAGTGGCTGTTTTTTTTTTTTTTTGGGGGGGGGGGGGGGGGGGGGGGGGGAATGCTAATCACAAACCTAAGCACCACTAGATCAAATATTCAGAGCTCTGCAAGCCTAAAGATTGTGGAGGTGTGGGTTTTAGGTCTGTGAAGGACATGCAGAAGGTCTCAACTTTAAAGTTGTGGTGGGAGTATCAACAGGGAGACTCCCTTTGGGCTGATTTAATGAGAAGTAGATACGGTAAAATGGGCTTGGGGCAAATGAAGCCTTCTGATTCTCCTACCTGGAGGAGAATCAGTCTCATTCATGAGCAGGCTGAAGATATGGTCAATAGGGACTCTCAAAACATCACACGAAAACATGGTAAAGAAGGAAATTTTACAAGCAACTCTGTATATCAAGCAATAAGGCCTCAGGGAGGGAGAGCCTTGTCAAATGACCACATTTGGCACCCCAAGCAAGTGCCCAGAATCAGAGTGTTCCTGTGGAGACTCTGGCATAAGGGACTTCCTTTCCCAGAGAGATTACAGTCCTTTGCAGCAGTTTACCCATTCATGTGCCCTTTCTGTAAAAACGCTAGCATCTCTTAAGATCATATCCTATTGCTCTGTCCGTTGGCTGATTCTGTCTGGGAGTTCTTCACCATTTCCCTGATGCCTGGAATTGGAAAAGCAAGGAGTATTAATTACAACTTATGAAATGGTGGATTAGCATTAGAGGAAAGTCTATGGATAAGGTTTATATGGTGATAATACCTGGGGTCATTGTTTGGCATCTGTGGAAGGCCTATTGGAATTCTATTTTCAATGAAACCATCCCGGTGAAAGAAGGTTTAATCAGACAAATTACGAGTTTTATGTTAGCGTGGAGCTGGGCAAATGAAAATCAACATGGAAACGACAAGATTAAGGAGGTCAGTTTGTTACCTGGGTCTTTCAAGTTGAGGAAGCCCAAAGTTGTTAGATGGATAAAGCCAAAGTGCTCGAACATCAAGCTTAACTGGAGCATCTTCCGCAAGAATGGCAAGTCATCAGCAGGTTTCCTTCTTAGAGACCATGCAAGAGCGATTATTGCGGTAGATGGTTTCCCTCTCAGCGGATCACCTTCTGGGGAAGACGAAGTGTTGTCTCAAGCGGTGAGATGGTCGGAATCATTTGGGTTTCCTATTGTGGAAGCGGATAGCTTTTATATGCGGTCAGGTGGATCAAGTTGGGGCGGTGCTCGATTAGGCCTAATTTTAAATATGATCCCGGCCCAGGTAAATCAGTCTGCCAAGGAGGTGACTAAGTTGGGCCTTTTCTTGGAGGATGGGGGATTTGTTACCCAACACACTTGCTGGATCTATTCACTTGGATTCTGTTGACACACCTTATATTATTTGCTAAGTTGTTTTTTCTTAGCTTCTTTTTGTTTTCTAGAGAAGTTCGGTTTGGCCCCCTTCTCCTTCTGTATCTTATTTCTCTTAATAAAATCCTGGCAATTGAAACCCGGCAACTACCCCACTGATTTTGGTGGTTTGCCTTCCGGGTTAAAAAAAATACAAAGTGATTTCTGACATCAAGTGGGGCCATTGTAACAATGTAAACATAATATTTTACTATCAGAAAAGCTTTATTTGATGTTTTATATAAATTTTTGATGATTTGACTTGTGAAATTTGAAACAGAAAGTGTCTTTATATTATTATTATTATTATTATTATTATTATTATTATTATTATTATTACTCCCTCCGTCCCTTAAAGTTTGTCACACTTTCCTGAAACGGATGTCCCAAAATGTTTGTCCTACTTTTTCAACTTCCTTATTTGGTAAACAAATCTATACCAAACAGTGTCAAACAGTGCAAAACAGTGACAAACAATGTCGCTACAGTGTGAAACATTGTCGCTACAGTTTAAAGTGAAATTCATCTCCTTAAAACTTGTGAAGTCAAACTAGGACAAACTTTAAGGGACGGGGGGAGTATTATTTATTTGAGTTATTGAACATGAAATAACTACTTAAATGTTGTGTATCATTACTGGTGATACTTATTTGATATCGTTCGGTAATAATGTTTGAGAGTTCTAGCGCCTCTGACCCTTCGGTTATTGAGTCGGTTCGGGAGACCGGGATTATTGCCAACATTGAGGATACGGCGGGCACCAGTGCCGCAACAAGGAATGCGGCCGATGATCCTCCTTCTACTAGTGGTTCTGAAGACGCCCAAACCGGCGAATCTTCAGATGATACTTCCAGCAGTGACTCTGATGATGCCAAGTTTGGTGATGACATGGCAGTGGCAAGGAGGGCCCCCTGATGACACTCCTCATCACCGTCTGGACTTGAGGTCCATCCGGAAACGGAGACAAAATATGCCCACAAAACTCAAGGCCCAAATTCCTACCCTAATTCTGAACCCCGTCGACTTTCGATTGCACGCCGGCCTCCATCCATTTCACGATCGCCCTGGGATGGTGGTGGTACACTACGATTTGGTCAAAGTCGGGCTAAGATTCCTGTTGTATCCTTTCTTGTGGCTTTCTTTAACTATTACGAAGTAGTCCTGGCCCAAATAATGCCGAACTCTTATCGGGTAATGGCTGGGGTTCAGTTGTTGGTGTTTTGATGTCAACGTGGTGCCCGATCTGGATCTCTTCCGCCACTTCTTCAAGGTCGCTCCTCAACAGACTGATGGGTTCTTGGCGGTGAGAGCCCGGACGGTCAGGATTCTATTCTCTGGGAACCTTACCTCCATCAAGGGATGGAAAGATCTTTTCTTCTTTGTCTCGGTCCCGGACGACCTTATCCCAAAGAGGTGGAATGTTTTCCCGCCTAAGTCCAAGGAGCCGTTCGTTTCTAAAGAGTTTAGAAACAAAATTGTCACTGTGGAGAGGGACAAGACGTCCAAAATTATGAAATATCAGACTCCCATTCGGCTTGTCAAAGCCAGGATAGGTACCGCCCGAATTCCTAGGACTTTTGACTAAAAACCAAGTGCCATGGCCCGGGCGGTCCTTCCCGTGCGAGAAACTTACATGTATAATGTATTCACATTTCACACACGCTAAAGCCGCTTGGCACTAACTTCCTATATTTTTGTTTCAGCTCCCAACACCGAAGTAACTATGGACAGGGGTCGTCTTGCACAAATGGGTGGTGCTTGCAAGAGGAAAAGAAACGTGAAGAAACCTACCCAAGCTTCGGCCCCAGAATACTCACAATCGGCGGTCCAGCAACCCAAGCCGATCCAGCAAATACCTCTCGAGCAGGTAAACTTTGAGGACATGGCAGTGGATCAGCCGTTCGAGGCCATGCAGATTGCCCCGATCTTCACTGAGCATCTGGGTTCAGGCAGCACCGTCCCCGCAGAGGCTGATCAGGCCCATTTGTCAAAACGCCTCGAACGAATCACCCTGGAGGATCCAATCCATGAGGTGTTGGAGCATGGGGGTGCCCAACCAGCCAATTCTGGAATGCCTCTGCCATGCTTAATGACTTCAACCTCCTGCAGTTATCGGTTGAACAGGCTAAGACGGGTGTTTCCTTGGCCGCCATCAAGGTACGTACTTTCCCCGTTCGGTAGTTTCTTTACTTGTTTTTTAAGCATCTGATTTCTAAACATTTTATCTTCCTCGTAGGTCGGTCTGTACAACCTGCAACTACAGGCTGCTCGTTTAGCCAAGGAGGAGCAGTTCATTAAGGCTCGGACGACCGTTGAACAGACGACTGCGGATGTGCTCCGCCTGGATGATCAGGAGCGGAAGAAGTTCGAAGAAGATCTCGATCGGCTCCGGGTGAACTTGTTACCTCTCAGACCAAGGTGGGAGCTGCTGAGGTAGCGCAGGTAGCTTTTAAGGAAAGCGAGCCTCAAATCTCGGACGGTCCTCGAGAAATAATGGTGGATCTATCCTCCGTCCGGGCTGCAACTCAAGCAGATTATCAGTCTTCTAAAAACATGTGGCACATGTGGGTGTCCTGTTCGGGAAGAACTTGGAGCCGCTCCCCCGGGGTCCGGTTCGACAGAAGGAGGGGGTGAAACTGGCCGATGAGACTGTGACCGGTCAGCAGTGGGTCAATGCTCTGGCCAAGGAGACCTACATAGTCGGTTGCCAAGACGTTATGCAGGGCATGGTGCCGATCCTGGGATGGCTCACACGGAGACCGGTCGATATGAAGGAGCTTACTAAGGACGAAATCCTTTTGGCCCAGTTTCACAAGTACCACCAGAACCTGAAGAGAGTGGATGACCGGGCTGCTGGCAAGGAACCTGAGCCTCCAAGTGCCTCAGAGGATGAAGAAGGGGCTGACGATGAAGCAGATGATGAGGCTGAGGAATAAAGTGTCAGCCAGTAGTTTTTTAGATAGTCTTACTTTTATGTAATTACTTATCCTTTTGCCTTCAACTCACTCTCAATGTAAATTCCGACCAGCAGTGATGAAGAGTAAATGCCCTTTTCAGCCCATCTGGTGTCCTTTTATCTATGCTCATAATGTTCTCGTTATTTCCCATTGCTTTCATCACTACTGCATAAGCTTTCTTATTGGTACTTTGAACGTAGCCGCTTTTCATGCTAGCCTCAACCCGTTCGGGGTCCCCGACTTGTATGAGAGTTGAACAGGGATTTTGTACTTATTTGTTTTTGCTTCACTTGGAACCCGTTCGGGATTTATGTCCCTCGCTCAAACCCGTAGGACTTTTGTAATTTTTCATGGCAACATATCACCATCCGGGATATCGGACGACACACTGCCATTTTCAACATTGTAAGATGCCACTGTTCGGGATGTCAAAATGGCACTACCACCATGATCTTTCTATCATTTGGGATAGCCCAAGGATGTGTCCTGATGAACCCTTAAGCCCTTAGGACTTAGTCATTTCCCTTGGCATGATAATGTCGTCCTATGAATGGTCATCTTTCTCTTGTCCTTGTCACCCCGTTCGGGTTTTGGCCATCCCTCACGCTCATGCTATTCCAGTGGTCACCACCTTAAGTGCCTTCCATTTACTACCTGCCACGTGTCCCCCAATGATTTAGCTTCAGGACGGTGGCCTCTGAATATACTTGAGAGCTGGTGTTTCCTCATTTTTCTGCTGCTTCCTTGATTATTGCATTGTTGTTAATGTTCTCTCTCTAAAAACCTTCCAGGCTTCACTTTCTTCAACGTACTCTCATCCTCTTTTCTCCCCTTCTATGTCTAGTTTGTCTCAATCCTCGGAGGAAAAGGAGATGGTTTTCATTCGTCGTTCAAGGGGGAAAGGTGGCCCGAGTGGCCAGGCAGGCAATTCCTCTTCTCAGTCTTCGGATTTCCTAACTAATTCCCCAATTCCCATGAACGTCCAACAATTGCTTCCCGACAATGGATGCCACTCGAGAGAGGAACTTCAGATGTATGAACGTGGGATGCCCGAGCAGCCTTCACGGTATTCTTTAAACTTTTACTGCATTCGGAAGCAACGCCAACGCCTCCCTGTAGACGCCGCTCGGAAAATATCTCAATTCCTACCACCCCATACGCAGTTTTATATCAGCTTCATTCGCCACCCGATGAGGCACCGACCGGGGTACGTGTTGGTGCACCTATATGCATTGGTCGCCGGTCTTCGTTTCCCCATGCACCCATTCATCATAGATTTCATGCGTCGGCTCTCAGTGCTCCCGACCCAGTTCATGCCCAACATTTACCATATTTTGACCGGGTTCGTCATTCGGTGCCATGACCTGGGAATTTCCCCTAGCATCAAATCTGTTTTTGCACCATTACAGCTATCAACCGTACTGGAGCACCGGTTATTTGCGGTTGATCGCCCATCCTTACTGTCAGCTATTTACCAGAAACCCCACTCCCCATGAGAAATGGGAAGAGCGCTTCCTGTTCGTTCATGTGGGTGAGCCGTTACCCTTTCCCGACGTGTGGAACACCTACCTAATTCGGGATAAGGAACCCGCACTGGACGCAGCCCTTAAGTGCTAAGTCGACCAGCTTCTCCTGGGGGTTCCCAGAATATTCGGGCCTACGTGACACCCTCAAAAATCCTGGTTGCCAGCATAGGTAATCTCCTCATATTTTTTCCGTTCGGCATATTTGGTTATAGTTTATGCTTTATTGATAATATTTCTTTCTTGTAGGTGTGATTCCGTCCTAGATGAAACGTTAGGGCCAACCTTCAAGCTCGTCCCACCCGGTCGGAAAGGGAAAAGTGAAACTTACTGTCGATAGTGGCAAGATTATTCAACACTTCGACCCCCCCCCCCCCTCGGGGTAACATTGAACCTACCTGGATGTGGTGGATCTGGCTGGCTCCAAACCAGTTAAACCAAAGGCCGTTCTATCCCCCCCCCCCCCAACCAACGAGATCGTGCCTGCTAATGCTGAGGCTACCGATCGGGCACACGTGGAATTCTCAGGCATGGGCCCCCGTTCAGAGGGAAAGACGATGTTGGGCCAGACAGTCGCCTCCTTATGGTGCAGCGTGGCTCAGAAGACCCCCCCCCCCCCCCCCCCCCTCGAGCTTCACGAGCCTCACTCATTGGACCGACGTGGTTGAGGCATGTCACTTAGAGAGTGTCAAGGTATTCATCTTTCGTGATTCATTCTTTTCTCAATGTTTATCCCGTTCTGTCTCTTACAGTGTGACGGTGTTCCTGTCTCTTTTAGGCCAGGGTTTACTATCACAAGGCCATCCCCGCTTCTGAACGGGAGATGATGCTTTTATCCCGAGAGCGGAACGATGCCCAAACTCTCCTTGCGGCCGCACACAAGATGGCCTCCATCTGCAGGATCGGGCAACCAAAGGGGATAAAAGCCGTTGCGGAGCTGGCTGAGGTTGAGCAACGAGTCCAACGGCGCGACCGGGAGATCAGCTCCCTTAAAGAAAAATTGAAGGCCGCTGAGGAGGCTGGAGTGAAGATCCGGAAAACAAAGGAAAAGAAAGTTGCTGCTCCTTTAAACGTTGATGTTTCGAAAATCAGGAAGCAAGCCGTCATTGACTTCCAGCGCGGCACCGGTCTGAACATGGCGCTGGAAAACATTGCTTGGGAGTTCCTCACTTAGCATCTCAGTCAGCACCTTCGGGCCAGCGACGATCCCCTCAAGGTTGGGATTAAGCTTCTTGATGAAACTCCGGAGGGGATTAAGCTTCTTGATTAAATCTTCCAAGCCAGATTTAGCCTAGCCTCTCTTCTTGTATTTTTATTTATTTGTATTTTCCCATTCCTTTGTATCTCCCGGCCAAAAGTGCCAAACAATAGAAGTTATTTGTTTATATTTCCCGATCGCGAAAGTTACTTAAGAAGCTTTTTGTTTTTACTTCTTTAAATGTTTGCCATCTTCCAAATCATAGTTTCGATTCCCCCGTTCGAGTTTTTTGATATGGTTCGTCCATACTGATGACTGAGATGTGACCATTTCCAAACTACATGTAAGATTCGCCGTTCGGCCATCCAAAACGATTCATTCATACGTGCAGCCGAAATGGCGACTTACCTCCCAAATCAAAGCTTGGATTCCACCATTCGGTCCAGCCGACATGGTTCGTCGAAGCTAATGACTGAGGTAAGATTTGAACCATAGTTTCAATGCCTCCGTTCGGAAATCTAGTTTTGACCGGATGGTCAAAAAGTTCGTCCATACTTCTTGTTTCAAATCATCTCCTAAACCAACAGTGAATCCCCCGTTCGATTATCCAGAATGGTTTGTCAATACTGGCTGAATTGACGGCTCTCCTACAAACCAAAGTAGTGATTCCCCCGTTTGATCTTGTCATTACGGTTCATGAATACTTATGGTTGAGGTGAGGCTTTTAGCCATAGTTTCGATTCCCCCGTTCGAGTTTTTCGATACGATTCGTCCATACTTGTGGCCTCTAGAAGTTATGTCTCTCTCTCTCTCTCTCTCTCTCTCTCTCTCTCTCTCTCTCTCTCTCTCTTAACAAGAGGTGGCAACAACCGTTTTTATTGGTAAAATTTCCTCGGATACTTCACATTACAGGTTCCTACCGATCGTCCCTCCGTTGTCTTCAGTCCAAACGTCCCTGATGCGTACTTGCGGTAAACTCGGTAGGGACCTTCCTAGTTTTGCCAACTTTCCGCTCTCGAGCGGCTTGCTCTTCTCCCTTTTTTGAGAACCAAGTCCCCTACTTCAATTGACCGAATCCTGACCTGTTTGTCGAAGTATCTCTGGGTCGCCCGTTGGTATTCCTCAATTCTTCTTGTGGGCAGATCCCATCTCTCTTCAATGAAATGCAACTCAGCCCACAGGGTATCTTCATTTCGCTCAGGATCGAAGTGTGTCGTTCGGTATGTGGGAACTAGAACCTCCATCGGGACTTTAGCCTGGAATCCATATGAGAGGGCAATCGGTATTATGATGGTCCCGGATAGAGCTAAAAGTCTATAGGGGGGTGAATAGACTTTTAAAGCTTTTTCAACTTTAAAAACTTTTCCCTGCTAGATGAAGTGATCTATAATCTTTTGGGAGATTTTTAGATGCACAACGGAATTCTTGACCTCTAAATAAATAGTGTATAATAACTTTCTGTGTTTGAGTAGAGTTTGAACGTATTTGAGTGAGCAGTTGACTGGGCAGTTGAGTAGACTGCAGGGAACTGCTGAGTCAACTGCTTAAAGAGAAATGAAATTTTGAGAAAGCTTATTATAGAATCTTACTTAGAATGATGAGATCTTTCAAAAAAATGTTCTGAGCTGAGTTAAAAGTGGAAGTTTATGATAGCAGTGGTCTAAGCAGTTGAGTGGAACTGCTGAGTCAACTGCTTCAGGAAAAATAAAAGTATGAGAAAGTTGATTGTATAGTCTTACTCAGAATGATGAGAGCTTTCTGGAAATGTGTTGGGCTGAGTTAAAAAAGTCAGTGTATGACAGCAGTGGTCTGGGCAGTTGGGTGCTCACTAGGGAACTGCTGAGGCACCTGCTGAGTTATAGGCTGATTCTTAGAAATCTGTTTGAACAACCCTCTTTGTAATGATGTTATGAGGATCTTATGATGTTGAGATGTTTCAAAGGAAGTGAGTGTATGGGCAGTGGGCTGAGCAATGGGGTAATGTAAGGCAACTGCTTAAATTACTGCTAGCAGCAAGCTTTCTTACTCTAAGTGTTTGGTGTGTGCTTTGTTGACTGAAAGGAAATCAACATACAGTATATCCTGGTTCAGAGGTGGTGTAATCCTCTTACGTCCAGTCACACCCTCTTTCAGATGAATTTCCACTAAAGTATTCAGCCCAATACACCCAGTGTCAATCTAGCCTTTACAACAAATTGGCCTAGATAGAAGGTGTTTCGCTTTGGAGTACACACCACTCCAAGTTCCTCAATCCTTAGACTTTTCTCAATTAATCCAGTGGGGATCAAAAGGTACTGTGTCTATCTATCCACATTTAGGACTTGATAACAAAATCCTTCTAAGTGTTTACAACTGTTTTATGATTTATAGGAAAACTGGTCTCCAACTAAGAACTAAACTTCAAGAATATATCAATGAGAAATTATAACTTGGAAATTTAGTGAAGCATGAGTCTAAGCATAGAGCAAAGTTAGACGGGCACTTTCTCTTTTGCTAGATATCTCTTGAAGCTCGCCAGTCGTCCGGGTATTGGCGCATACTGTTGACAGACCTTGCACTTCCTGGTATATCTGAAACAATCATGCTGGATGGTTGGTCAATAATAACCCTGCAAGATGATCTTTCTTTTTAGAGTCTTCGGGCCTTGATGGCTCGAACATATCCTTTCATGTATTTCCTCCATGACTGCCGCTGCAAGGCTGGACGGGAGGCATTTTAGGTATGCCCCCCCAAACGTCTTCTTGTAGAGCTGTCCGTCTAGGATCTCGAACATAGGAGCCCTTCTCTGGATGTATTTGTAATTATATACCGAGTTTGTGTTGGTTGGAAGGGTTCCATCCTTCAGATAATTGGTCATCTCAGTGAACCAGTTCGGAGGAGCATAAGAGATAGCTTCCACTTGAAGGATCATTGTAGCATGCGCTATCAAAGTCTCCCGATGGGCAAAACGCTGGATGTGTGCAGGTATGAGTTGAGCCCGATCGTCCAAAACGGCATTTTCCAATTTGGACAAAACATCTGCCTCTGCATTTTCTATCCTGGAGACCTGGTCAATAGTTACATGTTCAAATTTATTTATTTGTTCTTCAACCATCTCTTCGTATGCCTTCACCTGACCAACCACCAGTTGGCTGTCTGAGCGGACTTTCAGTCGATTGACACCCAAGATTCTGGCATATTTCAGACCTGCAATAAGGGCCTCATATTCGGCCTCATTGATAGTTACTTTAAATTGAAAACAGAGGGAGTAATGTGCCTTAAACCCCTCAGGTGAGGTAATGATAGCTCATCCACAATCTCTGGCACTGGAAGCTTCATCTACACACATTTCCCACCATTTATCATTCTCGTTGTCGTTTGATCCGTCCTCTTCTTGTCGAGCGGTGCACTCGGCAATAAAGTCATCCAGAGCATGTCCCCTCATCGTGGGCGTAGGCTTAAATTCCACCTCATATTGCCCGATCAGGAGGGCACATTTGGTTATGCACCCACTAGTCGTGGGATTCCTCAGGATGGTGGCAAGCGGTTGAGTTGTGAAAACGGTCACCTGATGGGCCTGGAAATATGGTGACAGACGTTTGATTGCAGCTATTAGTGCCAGAATAGTTTTCTCTAGCAAAGTGTACCTCGTCTCTGGGCCGTTCAGGGCTTTACTGACAAAATATATCGGCCACTGAACCCCATCAGCTTCCTTCAACAGCACCGAACTTACAGCAAGATCAGCTAGTTCGAGATACATGTATAAATGTTCCCCTGGATCAGCCTTTGTCAGGACCAAAGGAGAAGATAGATAGGCTTTGAACTCCTCAAAAGACGCTTGACATTCTGTTGTCCACTCGACCATATTAACTTTTTCCATAATTTGAAAAAATGGAATCGCCCGATCGGCTAGCTTAGACAGGAACCTGCTCAATGCGGCTAGCCGACCGGCCAACCTCTGAACCTCCTTCAGGTTCCTTGGTACCTCCATGTCCATAATTGCCTTAACCTTTTAGGGATTCGGTCTATGCCCCGTTCGCTCATCATGTACCCCAAGAACTTCCCGCCCTTCACAGCGAAGGCACATGTTGGCCCTCTGCATTATGCCGAACACCTTCTCCATATCTTGAACGTGATCCTCCTTTTTTCTGCTCTTGATCAAGATGTCATCCACATATGCTTCCATTATTACCCCTAGTACTTCTTTAAACAGTATCCCGATCATTCTCTGGAAAGTGGCCATTGCATTCTTTAACCTGAATGGCATAACGATGTAACAGTATACATCATCCGAGGTAACGAACGCAGTCTTCTCTACGTCATCCGGGTGCATGAAGATCTGGTGATACCCCCGAAAGGCATCCATGAAGCTCAACAGTTCACACTCGGCAGTCTCATCTAGGGATGGTTTCGGTTCGGGTCCCGAACCGATCTGAACAAACCGAAAACCGAACCGACATTTCGGTTTTACTATATATCAAAACCGAAACCGAGCCGATCATGAACCGGGTACCAATTAGTCGAGACCCAATTTTTCGGGTCGGTTTATCGGAAACCGATAAAAACCGAAATATTTAAAAATAATATAAATATTGTACTAGTTTTAACAATACTAAGCCCAAAACAAGTTTATGATTTTTATATTAATTTGATCACACAAGCCCATCGGCCGGGAGCTTATCAATTAGTTTTAACCAACTTGAAATGTCTTTATATAAAGAATTTTGGAAGTGTAAACCATCTCTTGTCCGGTGTGGGACAAAGAGACATTGGAAAGAAAATTCAAGGTCCAAACAAAAAATTGCCCTTGCAGGAGTCGATCCCTGAACCTCTCCGATATGATACCGCATCAGCTACCAATTTGCTAGAACGCTTGGTTTGTCATTTTAGATCTCGGAATATTAATATAACGTTTCTAATTCTCATTAACTCTACTTAAAATGTCGGTTCGGTTCGGTTTTAACCAACTTTTTAAGAATATAAACCGAGTCCGAACCGTTTTTTTATCGGGTCCCAATTTTCGGGTCCCATTTTCAATCGGTTCGGGAGGTTCGGTTTTTTTTCAAAGCGGTTCGGTTTTTTTCGGTTCGGTTTTCGGTTTTTCGGTCTAAAATGCCAGCCCTAGTCTCATCTACCACCAAATCGATTCGGGGCACCAGATAGGGATCCATGGAGCAAGCTTTGTTTAGATCATAGTAATTCACACACATCCTCCACGTCGGTTCTTTAGGGGCAAGCACTACGTTCGACAACCATTCCATATGGATAACATGTCTGATATGTTTAATTTTCAGCAATGTGGCCACCACCATTGTAAATCCACGTCGTTCGGCTACCTGATACCGTTTTTCTGTTGTACTGGCTTGGCATCAGGCCGAACGGCCAACCGGTGATAGATGATCTCTGGATCGATTCATGGCATATCTTCTGGCCTTCTAGCGAACAGGATCTGATACTTCTTCACTATGGTAACTACTCCTCCTTTTATCTCGGGGTCCAAGTTGGTCCCAAATTCTATCTTCTGATCGGGAGGTGAGTCAAGCTCTATGTGTTCTAACAAGGTGGATGGCTCAGGTCAGGCCACAAATTCTGTCGCGTTGACTCCACCTCAATGATGTTTACCCGCGTCCCCCAGGTGTTTATCTTCTTCATGGCCTCTTGGGTAGCATGTACGGGCCGTTATACGGTCTGTGCGGGCAACTCCTATCCCGGTGTCTGTCGGCAATTTTATTGCAGGAATGCCGAATAGAATCTATTGCTTCCAAATCCTCCAAGCCACGCCGACCTAGTATGTCATTGTGGGCACATTTGATGTCCACCACCACAAATGTCATACGGACCGCCGCTCTGTGTTCCTTATCTCCGATCTCGACCGGGAGCCTCTGGGGTCTCCGCCTCCATAATATCCCTAGTAAAGGGAGATGTTATCCCCACACGGGGTGGTGGGGGCATCCTATTCAGTTGGCGAGTAAGATCTTCGACTTGTCTTTGCAAGGCGGCCAGTGCCGCATCCTGGACTGTTCGGGGCAACATTACCAGATCGACCCTTTCCGGTGTTCTCTCCCTTTGTTGTGTCGTCGTTCCCTGGCGTCTTCGAATAAAGCGATCTTCGTCCCTCTTGACATTTTGGAAATGTTGACCTAGTGGATTCACCACGAGGGTTTGTTCTCTGAATTGTGCTTCATTCCTGGGAACGAACGAGGTTCGATCCGAAGGGGTATGCTGTCGGTGTCTGGGTGTATGTGCCCTCTTGTGCTCCCTTTGCCCCATCTGTGAATGGACCGAGGCCCTGATTTACTCTGCATCATCAATATGCTCATCCAACGACTGCATAGAATGAATTGGAGAAGGTGGAGTACGTTCGGTTTCCGCCGTGTATATGGAATGTCCGCCATCATATGTGTTCGCCATCAGACGCATGGTTTCCGCCATCTCCCTCATCGGCCAGGGATATATTCTAGATGCTTCACGGATTAGGTGGGTAACATCCCCACCGTACTCTTAGGTCCATTCGTTGTTGGTGCGGCTTTCAGTAGCCCATGTTCTTGACGTCCTGCTACCTCCCTGCTCCCCGGAGGCATCATAGGTGTGCTCAGATGTGATTGTGACCATGTTGATGTATGAGATCTGCTTGGATCAATATATTGCTTGGGAACTTTTAGTTCAGTTTCCCACAGATGGCGGCAATGTTGAATTTAAGTTCTCATGGATCCAAAGGCCTAACACCAACCTTTGGATATGAAGGATGAACAAATAAAGAAAATGTTTAAGAAAAGATTATTGTTAACAAAACCCTCTCAATAGCTCCAATTATATTAGTGTATGTGTGATTACTGAGAAATGGCCGAACGGGAGTTACGGTCCACAATCTAATACAAGAGCTAGAGTGAAGTATAATGCTTGTGAGTAAACAAATGCTAACCCTTTTTCATGGAATAAATGTTGTTATTTATACTAGAGGTGAGTAGGTGGGGGGATGAGGTGGCCGAATATGATTGGTTGCTTTTCTTGCCACTTGTGCACCCATGCCCACTTGTAGCCTCAATACTCCGACATTAAATGTACCTTGCCACTTGTACGGCTTCCCGATCAGCTCCAGGATCCAGTAAGCCATCAGCTTTAGATAAAGATTGACTATCCAGCAAGTGCTAACTAAGGCCCGTTCGGGACATGCCGAACGAGTTCTTCTCTCGTTGTCCAGACCCCGTGCGGAATCTTCCTTACTCCACTTTGGGTTTACCCGTGTTCTTGGGCCTTAGGGATATTATGGGCCGGTAATTGGGCCGGACCCTAATATCCCAACAATTTTTTTAATAATATTTCTTAGAAGTGAATTCAGTTTAAAAGTTTGACACCACCCAAATGAGTCTCTGACTCCGTCCCTGCCTCTATATGTGTGTGCGCATGCACGCTATGTGCTAATGAAGAGTAGAGCTTTTTGGTCTTATTCATTACAAGTAATAAAAAGTCAGTGGTACTTTTAGAAAGTTTTCATAATTTTTAGGCACATATAAAGTTAAGTATGTCTTACAAAAAAGGATGAAGGGAGTAACAAAACTTGATGAAAAACAAATATGGACCATCGTTATATATTGCGGACCGCAACACGTGTTGTGGCCGCATTACGATGGTTGCGGTCTGCAACGCAACCGCATCGAGCCACAATGACAATGAAATTTCAATTCACGAGAAAAATCTGCAACGTGACCGCAATGAAACTGCAGTGTGGCCACAAAGGGGCATCAATGGCCTACATCAGGCCTCATCAGACTGCACCGTACTGCATTCGGAACATATCACTATTTTATTTATTTTTCTTATTTTCATTCGAAAATAAAATTAATTCACATCGTAGCAACTGCATACACATCGCGTCGGCCACAATAGTCACAACCGCAGTGACCATGACCGCAATTTAAAACCTTGATATTAACTAAAGTGTAAAATATATAATACGGAGTATATGATAATGGATACTTTAATTTAATAATCACTTAACAAATACGAATTTATAATTAGTTCTGATTAGTTTATATGAAAAATATTACAGTAATTTAGGATTCAACTTTGGATCCTATAAATAATTCACAATATCTATTGCGGAATAATAATCTCATTTTAACACGTATCAAAATGACGCACTACTAGAGCACGTCATGTGCTTTTACAGTAGTAACTATAGTAAACAAGAGGGCCGTAATTCCCAAAAAAGGATCACATTACATCCCTTGTGGCCCCTAGAACCGATCAAACAATTACATAGGAGGATTTAAGTTAAACTTTAATCATACTTTGATAAAAAGAGTATGAGATTCCATCCCAAATCATTACTTGGAGTTGAACTTCGTACCTCTCGCTTGTGACATTATCTTTCTACCAAGTGAGCCACCCCCAGAGCCGTATTTCCCAAAATATTATCCTCAGTACCATGTTGTGATCATTGTCCCATTGACAGAGGACCATGTCAAGCGAAAGGGGGCCTTTCCCCCTCTTAGTCCAAATAATTAGTACAGAATAAATTATACTCCTCTGTTCCATTGGATTTTGCCAATTTTCCTTTTTTGTCCAAAAAACTTTGGCACTTTCCTTTTAAAGCAATGAATTTGTGATTCTATTCATTTCTCTTTTCTCTGCAAAAACTCCAACCACACAATTTTTACTATTCGAATTTCTAACCCAACATGAACTTGACAAAGTTGATTGGGACGAAGGTAATACATTAGTTCTTCGTACAATTTTATCCGTGTTACACACTTCTTTTGCATTTTTTAAAGACGAATAGCGTACTTTCTATTTTATCCCGTATTTTAATGTACACTACAATAAATTTGGATACATTATTAAGGATAAAGTAGGAGTAATAAATAGTGTAGAAAAAATAGAAAGATGATGAAAAAGTATTAAAAAAGATTAAAAGGGAAAAAATAATGGTAATTGAGTATTTTAAAAGGAAAAACTTCCTAAAATAAAAAGTGTAGCAAATTTTTAAAAATAGAGGAATTATGATGATACTGAGAAAATATAAGGTGTAAAAAAGTGTACAGACCAAAAGTGTACAAATGGGCTTCTACAAACCTAATTTTCCTAAATTATATTCCCTCCAATTCTCTATTAAGTTTCTAATTTAACTTTGGCCTCGTTTGTTTTTTCGGCGGATTCATACCTACATGCTGCATTTTGCAGCAATTCTAGTTTAAAAAAGAAGAGTGTTTTGGGTAAAACGTTGTGATCCAAACAAGGCCTTTAGGACTTTAAGAAAGGAAATATTTAAGTGTTGACAGGTATTTACCATCTACTAATGGAGTAGAACTAGGCTGTAACTTGTAAAGGTTAAATGAAATGAGAGTAAAAAAGTTATCATTTCATAATTGAATGTTACCAGAAAGGGAAATATGATTTTAAGGTGGGACTTCTGAAAAAGAAAAATGAAAACTTAACCAAGAACGAGAGGGAATAGTAATCAAATTAAAAGAATACACCGTATTAGGGATGGACCAAACCAGGTCGGCCTGGCCCAGAACCTGTCCGGCCCGCTACTGTGCGGGCCCGGCCCGGCCCGGGTAAGTAATGGGAGGTTCGGGCTTTGACCCGGCCCGGGGGAGGGGAGCGGTTCGGGCACAGTTCATGAAATAGGTGGCCCGGCCCGGCCGGTTCGGGCCCGGTCCGGGCCTAACGGCAAAATTTAAAAAAAAAATCTTTGGCCATCCAAACAGTAATATACTTATATTATATATACTATAAACATAATATTATATTAAAGTAATAAAGTATATTACTTAATATATACTTATATATATTAAAGTATTATATATAAGTGTATTACTCATCTTATAGTAATATACTTATATTATATATACTATAAACATAATATTATATATTACTAGTTAATCTACTTATTATCTACTTATAAATATATATATTAAGTAATCTACTTATACACTTATTATCTACTTATCCAATTGCTTATACACTCTCACACTCCCATTAATTTAGTTTACACACTCATACATTCTTTATTAATATAAAACTAGTTAATTGTTTCACTTATCATTTTAGTATTAGTTCATTGCTATAAAAGTAGTTAATTGTTAGTTGTTAGTTTATTGGAAATAGTTACATTAAAAATTGTTAGACAATAATTGTTTGTTTAATTGTTAAACTAGTTAATTCGAAATTAATTGTTTAATTGTTAAACTAGTTAATTGTTATATTTATTAATCTCCTATCATAGTAGTTAATTGTTACATTTATTATTCTCCTATAAAACTAGTTAATTGTTACATTTATTATTCTCCTATAAAACTAGTTAATTGTTAAACTTGTTAAATAAAGTTGTTACATTTTAAAACAAATAGTTCGAATTTTAGTTAATTGTTAAACTTTATTATTCTCCTATAAAACTAGTTAATTCACTTAATTGTTACATTTATTATTATCCTATAAAACTAGTTAATTGTTAAACTTGTTAAATAAAGTTGTTACATTGTAAAACAAATAGTTCGAATTTTAGTTAATTGTTAAACTTTATTATTCTCCTATAAAACTAGTTAATTGTTACATTTATTATTCTCCTATAAAACTAGTTAATTGTTAAAACTGGTTAATTGTTAAAACTAGTTAATTGTTAAACTTGTTATATTTTTAATATGGAACGTGCTAGAGCTTCTGTAGATATGGGTAACCTCTGACGCAACCGAACAAAGGAGATTGCGAGGAATCATCCAAGGTCACGCAAAGGTAAGGGAGGGGCCGGGTCTTCATCTCAAACCCGAGATGATTTTGATGCGGATTACAACCAAATATATGGGGATGCGATGTCCGATGAGCAACTAGAACAACTATTGCAACAAAATCAAGGAGGTTTTTTCATCACCCGCAAACCATTGACGAAGAAGAGCTCGAGGATGATAATGCGGAGGAGAGGGATCCGCAAACGGGCGAGGACGAGGTTCATGGCACACCGGACGATGAGGACGAGCAAGCGGAAGTGGCTACTTCTTCCCAAGCCGGTGAGAAATCTGAATCTGTCTTTAAGGCAAATTTTACAAAAGTTAAAGAGCTCGAAACCGAGATATGGTACGCCACTTGCAAGCATTGCAACAAAAAGTATAACTTGAGAATTTTCTGGAGGGTACGGGAGTGTCACAAGGCATCTTAAGGCCAAGCACCCGGTGGAATATGCGAAATCGGACAAAGGCAAGGGAAAACAAACACAAATTTCAAGGTTTACAACTGGCCAACCCTTTGGTAATTTCTCCTATGATGATCAAAGACATTTGACTGGTATGTCTGATTTAACTGTTGAAGAAAATTTGCCTTTTATTTTCTACGAAAGTCTTGCTTTAAAAGAATATGCTCAAGGCTCTTTAAATCCCCAATTTCGAATTCGAAACTATAGTCGCAAAACAATTAAAAAAGAAGTTATAAGGCAATATGTTTTGGAAAAGAAAAAATTACAAACGTTTTTCGCAAACTTTGATGGACGTGTTAGTATATGTAGTGATATATGGGGGGATAATCATCATCATTTATATTATTTGGGTTTGACTGCACATTATATTGATGATGATTGGTGTATGCATAAATGTGTTCTTGCTTTTCGTGAATTTAATGATCGACACACCGGTGATAATATTTATATTCTCATTGAGCGTATTTTAATTGAGTATAATTTGATTAATAAGGTGTTTGCTATTAGTTTTGATAATGCTACTAATAATACTGCTGCTATTCCTAGATTGCGTGAATTATGTGGTTCATCTTCTTTGATGGGTAGGATTTTTTCATCAGCGTTGTGCATGTCATATTTTAAATTTATGTGTAAAGGACGGGCTAGCGGCGTTGGAAGATGCTATGGAGGTGGTGAAGAGAGGATTAAACTTATTTGGGCTAGTAATCAACTTAAGATGCAATGGAGAAATTATTTGAAAGAAAGACGTGTCAAATATTGTGCTTTTCCTAAACATTTGTCTATTTGTTGGAATAGTACTTATAACTTAATTAAGGTGCTTATTAGATTTAAAAATCATTTTCCTGCTTTTTTAAAAGAATATGCTAACTATATTATAAACTAGGGGTGGACCGGCCCGGAACCGGACCGGCCCGCTACTGTGCGGGCCCGGCCCGGACCGGTGAACCGGTTCTGGGCCCGGTTCGGGCCAACCGGCCCGGTGGGATGGCGGTTCGGACTCGGGCCCTTCAAAATGTGAACCGGCCCGGCCGGTTCGGGCCCGGGCCGGACCAATTTTTTTTTTTGAATTTTTTTTTTGAATTTTTTTTAAGTTTTTGGGTTGGGCTGAGTATTTTGGGCCATTTGAGGTGGTTAGGGTTGGTTTGGGAGTGAGGGGGAGGGTTGGGGGTTAACTAGGAAAATCCAAAAAAAAAAAAAATAGAACCGAGGCCCGGCCCGGACCCGGGGGTTACCCGGGCCGGTTCCGGGCCTCCTCTTCTTGAACCGAGGCCCGACCGGGCCCGAACCAGAACCGGTCCACCCCGATTATAAACCCGGCCGACATCGACACTTATGAAAAAGTTGTGAATGTTTTGGTGTATTTTAATAATGCAACTCAAACTTTTAGTCATGTTTATAAATAGGGGTGGACTCGGGTCCGGGCCGAGTCCGGGTCGGGCCTAGGCCCGGGCGGGCGAGCGGTTCAAGAATGGTGGACCCGGGACCGGCCCGGGTAGCCACCGGGTCCGTTCCGGGCCCGGTCCGGGCCTCCGGTTTGGATTTTTTTTTTTTTTTTTTGCTTTCCCAACCCCCCCCCCCCCTCACCCCCACCCTCCCAAACCCCCTCAAACTCATCCTACCCATCAAGCCCAACCCGGGTGGAACCCCAAAAATGAAAAAAAATGAAAAAAAAAAAATCAATTTGGCCCGGGCCGGTTCACCAAAATTGAGACCCGAGCCCGGACCCGCCCTACCCCCCAGGCCTAGGCCCGACCCGGACCCGAGAACCGGGCCGGTCCCGGTCCCGCACAGTAGCGGGCCGGGTCGGTCCACGGGCCGAGTGACCTGACCCGAGTCCAACCATATTTATAAACCTACCGCAAATCAATTTTTTGATGAAGCTGTTAATCTCACCGATACTTTTTGTGAATTTGTCGATGCTGCTTACGTTAGTTATTTTTGTGACTTAATGAAACAAAAGTTTTTTAAAATATTATTCATATATTCCGCATATATATAGTATTGCATTTATTCTTGATCCTCATTTTAGACTTGCTTCTTTGGAGCAATGTTTAGATTACTATTATGCTTCTTTTTTTGGTCCATTGCCTATGTACGACGACAAGGTCATAGACCCGAAACAACAATTATACCGTGACCGTATAATGTCAGTATGACATAAATAGCGATAGATTCATGAATCATGATAGAGCAATGGAGCAAGCCCAATTCAATTTAGAAATACAGCCGAGACAAAAACTGCATCCAGAGGCTCTGGGATTTTCTTTTTTAAAGTTAAATATGCAGAACTTGACTTGGTGTAGCCCTCCATCTTGTAGTGAATCACCTAGAGTGCACTGGTAATGAACCACCGTGCTTCCTACCATACCTTTTTTTCCCACTCTTTTCTTTCCTTGCTGACGATCCATCTTCATCACTCCAGCGCTTCCTATGCCTCTTCGGACTATTTTCTTTCCTGGATGACCCACTGCTGCCCATCTCTCCATTATCTCTCATCTTCTTCTTAGATGTATGCCTCTCCTTCAACGACTTCTTTCTCTTTTTTCCAGAGGGCCGTTCAGTTCTTATGTCCTCGTCGGCTATATCATTTCCCCTAGGAAGCAATTCTTCATCATCATCAAAGTGTAAGTGCCAGTTACAATGCATATCATGTTGATCGATGTATTGTTGGGATAAGGGCTGGTCAGCAGCACCTGGAAACAAGCAGTTCAATGCAGCAGCACCACAAGATCCGCCTTTCCGCTCTAATAGAACCTCGTCTGGTCGTATTATCATGCCAAGTATGCTTCTAGAAGAACCCGATTCCAAAATGGCGTTTGCGTTTGTGAGAGTCGTGAAAGCCATTGCAAAAGCTGATTTTACCTGCAGTGGTTACGCAATTAAGAGGCTGTTTGTCAACACTATTTTTCGGCTTATCAGCCAACTTTTTCACCAAACACGTAACTTTTCTTTTAGCACGCTGAATTGTGTAATAAGCAGAAAAAATAAGGTTGGAGTTACTTTTCTGAAGTGACCGTAGATGACCATTTTAGCTATTTTTACAAATAATATTTTTATTATTTTGTTAATAAAATATATTTTAAAAATAATATTTTCTTAAATCAACAGAATCAGTCAATGCAACCACTTCAGCCAGAACATCATAAATTTCAGCAGAATCAGCCAAATCAGCCGATTTTTGTGCTACCAAACAGGCTTCAAGTACAGCGGTCTTGCCAAAACTTTAATGGAAATCAATCCAAATATTTCAGGTACAAACCCAGGCTCTGTATGGTAGCCTTATCTGCCTTATTTGGTTTACAATTTTCTCATGTGTAATATGTATGCTTTTTCTTGCCTGTTTGGTGTAATTGATTTTACCCAATACTTTTACTTAAAGAAATTTCAACATATTCAGCAATTTCAGCTAAAATCACTCCTACCAAACAGGCACTAAGTGTTCTAAATAGTGCTATATGTTACATTTAACCAATAGATACTTAATCATGCAGTCTTAACCATTTTGCAGTAGGGCCCAGCAATGCTGAAAAACATGGCATTAAAAACAATTTGGGGACTAAAATGCAAACTTGAGAGGACCAAAATGGAAAGGTGGTTCAACACTTATGTAGAGAAGGTTGTTCTTGTACAAAAACGTGGAACCAACCTGGAAATAGTTGAAAGAGCTCTTACCAACATCATTCTCTGGTGCCTGTTATCACCCAAGGATTAAAAACAATCAGAGGCCGAGAAGCGAGAAGTGCAATGTGCGAGCACCGAACAAACCCTCAATCAACTAACAATAATAACCCCAACATACCCCAGTTTACTTTCCAATAAATGACTAGACAATGCTTTCAGATTGGCAGATGGTTTTACTAACCCTCTCTAAATGGCTTCAATCCATTCCCAACTAATCTCATATTCTCATCGCACTAATGAACGAAATAAAAGATCATAAATTAAATAATATAAAATAAAAAATGAGAAAATAGAAAGTAAACATTTCACATGCAGTAATTTGCTGAACCAATCCCATGTAAGACGTAAAGACCCGTAACGAGATTACCTGTGGATCCTCGATGGATATTAGATTAGCCTTTCCATCAATTGAGAACCTATGTAAGCAACAATAAAAAGGCCAAGCTTCAAATTTTCATCACATGATGTTTCTATTCCACAATCAAATATAGAAAGAGGAACTGACACAACGATTTACAGTGATATCAGCATGCTATATATATACCCTTTAGTTCTCTTCTGGAAGAAGGTTCCTTCTCCATTACATGACAGTCCAACAGAAGATGTATTGAGTTTGCGTCCATACAGATCGAAGAAACCAACCTATGTGCATTAGAGAAACACATCATTTCCCCCATACACAATAAATCTACAAGGGGAAATAATCAATCGAGCTATGAAATCCAGGGTACTTTTAGTAAGTGCCGCTGGTCAAGGGAATACACGGAAAAAAATAGCAAAGGGAAAGGCAGATAGAGGGAAAGCAACAAAATGATGAAAAGGGACATAAACAATGTGAACCTTGGGAGAACATATGTACTTATGAAGGAGATAGTTATTATTTTAGAATTTTAACCATCTGAAAGAGAAATATAGTATGGGCCCACAAAAAGGTAAAACATGAAATGACATATAAAAGGACAATGTTGGGATCTAAAAGTTAGTGGAGTTCACACTAGGCAAGTGCCCCTATTTTTAATACAGGAAAGAAGGAAATTGTATCTTAAAAATTGGAACAGAGATGTAGAGCCAAATAAGGCAGGAGTGAGAGAACTTTACCAAAAGCACTCCAAGATTCTGTTCCCTTGAAGCTTGAAAGTCACGATGGTTCTGAAACACAAAGCATCTAGAAATTGAGTATACTGAATAGGCATTGACCTAGGGGAGAAGCAATTGGAATAAAATCCTAAATCACTTAATTACCCGCAACATTGCTATGAGCATGACAAGAAGACCATAGGAACCTATCCCACCTGTATATACCTGAAATGAAAGAGGACTCGATGTCAGTAAAGAATTGAAAGTACTATGTCAAACATAAACTGAAAGTCCGAGGATGTTTTCACTTGGCTTGAAATTTTCTGGTCAGGCCTGGCAAATGTCTCGTATGGTGTGCTTAAGTTTGAACATGGGAATGAAATAAGTCCAAGTGAAAACATCTTGAATCGTCAGTGAGATATGTACCAAATTAATAGCCCCACCTCATTTAACTCTCTTTGCTGTAGGAAAATTTTCAAAATCAAACATAAAGGTCGCAATGGAGGCCATTTAGACACAGAATCCTGAAAGAAATGAATGTATCAGCAACAGTCAACAGAATAATAGTACACACTATCAGGTTATTCCACATTTCTTCTTTCCATCAGTTTAGTTAGTCAAGAGATGAGAGGGGATAAGATAACAAACCACAATAAACTCTGCTGCTTTAGGCCCATTTTGTAAATCAAAACTGTAACCAAGAGAAAAATGTGTGAGTTAAATGAAGAAAAATGAAATCAAGGGATAAAATAAAGATGCAGACTAAGAGCGTATTAACCTTATATCAAATGAGATGCCGCTTTTCTTTTCCACAAATTTGATGATTGGAACGCGAGCCTTCGCAATCACCTGATTTTTTAGACAAAGCTAAAGCATAAGAATAGAACTAAGTAGGATGACAGTGATGCAACAACAAACTAAAACCAACCTGTATCTTCCTGGCAATTCTTTTTTGTGAAAGGGCTTTTGACAGAGCATGTAACCCAATTTGAGGACTTCTGATGTCTGACTCCATGATAACAACCTACAACTCGATAGATATTGCGATCCTTAGTATAAGAGTAAATACTCAAACAATCATTGTAATTCCAATTATATGGACCTTTTGCATCCCAAACACATTTTTTTCACCACCACAACAAAAACCCATTCTTCTAGTTTTGATTGTCAAGAAGAAATAAACTTTCCTAATTACAATGTCTATCTCACACATAAGTTCTTGCTTCAGATGGCTTTAAATAAGATATAAAGCCAGGAGGGACGGGGAAGCCCCCCTGCAACTTTTTTGAATACTGTAAATTCGCAATCATTTTTATAAAACTTGCCACCCCATAATAATAATTATAATAATAATAATTGCCCCACACAACGCAAAATCCTGGCTAGTTCCTTGTTACTTCAATCATTATAAAGAATAATACAGAGAAAATTCAATTTTCAAGTACTAGTATTAAGACTATATCACCATATACGTTCAAAATAGACCTCATCGGAAGAAAAAAACAAAGATTAAAATGCTTATTAGTTACGATTACTATTAATAGAAATTAGAAGGTATATATTATATTATCTTACATCAATATCACTGGAAGGAAGATACAGCCCTGTCCGGAAAGACCCAAAAACTTCTGGCTGCAACGAATACAAGAATGCATTTCTCTGTGAGGAGTCTTCATAAACTCATGGATAGGACATACGTCTTATGTTGTACTTATAGCATGCAAAAGGTGTAATATTGATTAACTCTAAACTATAAAGGTGAGACACCTTGCTTTCCGGCCAGATGTACTTGATGACTTCAAACACACGTTCTACTGCTGCACTTCGTGCTGCTTGTTCCTCTTGACTTGGCGATAGGAAATCACAAAAATCTATTATCTCTGCAATCTTGCAGACAACAATCTGAGAACCAAGCTTTATTCGAGAAACCAAAAACATGAAACCACTGGCATTACATTTGTAGTCGCTTCAACCAAATAGTAACATTTTTCAATGATTATTCACAAAGGGAGCATAAAAACAAAAAAAAATCAATGCACATTACCGCAAGAAGCGAGCCTTAATGTTATGATTAAAGGCGTGTTTTGCTGTACATCCAGCTAAGCAGAGCTAAGGACAGTACCTTTGTGGAGCTGAAGCATAGGACTCCTGAGACGACAGGTGGCGCTAAACCAGTTTCCTTCAAACGTCCTAGCCGATTCCTTAACAGGCACCGCTAGAGAAGCTGGATGTGGCGGCAAGAACAAACTCCGGTTCACCTCATCGACCTCTTCGTCGGCATCGAGCGAAAAATAATCCTGCGCGGCAGTTTCCGGAAAGGGGAATAAGGTTGAACTTAGAGAAACTTCGCTGCGAAAAACGGTGTATGCTTCATGTTTATCGGGAAGAAACGGTGACAAAGACGGGGCGGTGGACTGTTCGGCAGAAGCTTCGCCCTGGAGTGGGTTTAGGGCATCGTATAAAAACGCTTTGACCTCCGGGTTTTCCATTGCTTGGCGGGAGGCTGGAGCAGTGGATTCCAGAGACTTCACGGCGGTGTAATAAGGTTAAATTGGAAGGCCAAGGAGGTGTTTGTCGGAAAGATTTATCAAAATGGGCTCAAAAAGAGCCAAATTGAAATTTAACAAAATACTCCGCATTTTGTTGTAGAATGAAAAGAAACGGAAAAGGGAGCAAATAAGCCCACATATACTAAGGTTATTTTGTAATTCGTCCCAGATCAGATCAGATCAGACCAGATTAGATCAGACCAGACTAGACCAGACCAGATTAGATCAGACCAGACTAGACCAGACCAGACTAGACCAGATCAGACTAAAATAAACCAGACCAGACCATATTTTATTATTATTATTATTATATGCACTTAACGATACAACACATGTAACTGTGAAAGGGTTTCACGTTTGATAAAATTCCTAAACATGATACCATATTAAACATTTAGAACGCATTGTACACTTAATAAGAAGAGAGGATATGAAAGAAGCTGATAAATAGATTTCCAAATAAGAGACATCCAAATATATAACACCTCAAAAACTGATATGGTATCAAAATGCATCACACGGAAAGCTAAACGTTATAGAAGACTTCCATATAAACAATATTTTGAATCACTCACTTCACCTCTAATTAGGATTTTGAGCCCACTTTAATTAGTCACCCAAGCCACAACAACGAAGAGTTGACCGTGTCTGAACACATGGTTTTTCAACAACAATCTAACGCATGATGATTGCTCTTGACTTTTATTTATAGTCATCGCATACGAAGTCATGATCATGTATTATCGTCGTTGGAATTTGAATGGCAAGCTAGCATATGAAGGGGTTAAGGACAACTTAGGGATCGAAACTTTTTATTTGGCATTCACATTAGTTAAAATTTTACCCTCCAAAACAATATCACCAAGCTTCGTTAAAATCACGCATGGCTACGAATGTATTTCAAGCAATGCTTTGGAAATAACACCTTTTGTGTCGCACTAACCCGTATTAAAATCCCCCTTTATAGTAACATGTTTGCTACCAATTCACCCCCGCGATGCACAAATGACTTTGCCAAAGAGTTTTCCATTTTCAAAGATATATTATGTTTATTCATTGAAAGTAAATGAGTTACAATGACTAAGTAATAGGGTGAAATTATATTATACGAATTGCATTTCTTAGACAAACTGCCTCGATCTGTTAATAGGCAAAACAGGGGGTGTGCAGATATGTGAAAATGTGTTATGTCATTTTAAAACTATACTTAAATATAAATTCATGGGAAAGTGTTCAAATATGTCTTGCTATTTCAAACGTCTTAGTTGAGTCCATATATGAAAAAATTGTATCATTTATTTCACTTTTTTTAACACTATCAACTTCTATATCACTTTTAACTATAAACCGCTTCTAAAAATAGAAACAAATGCTAAGACCCCTTAATTAAAAAAAATAACTTGTGAAATAAAAAAAAATATTGACATGTAGTGGACTACTTTATCTATTTTTCATAGAGCCCGTCGGTAAATTTGAAATTGACTAAATTGATTGAATTTGTTGAAATCGATGAAAACCTGAAAGAGACTAAATTGAATGAATTGTGAAAAGTCATATTTAAAATATGCTTCGTACTTTGTTAATAAAAAATATAAAATTATATAAGAAAATAGATAAAATGTTCTTCTATAGTAAGTTAGCAATTTCAGTCAATTCAGCCAGAAAGGTAATTATAACCTTACTTATACTGATTATTCTATAATTCTTACTTAATCAAAATATAGATCTGAGAAGTTTGGCTAATAAAAATAATAGGTACATGTAATACATGCTACAGTTGTTGTGTTTATTAAATAAAATAGTTGCATGTAATGCGTGCTACAGATTCCAGAATTTTATCTCGTTTCCTACTGATAAACCATTTCAAAACCATTGAAAACAAAAATGATTAATATCTAAAATTTTAAAATGTAGAATAAAATACAAAGGCTGAAGATTGATTACATTTGAAGATCCACACTATTAAAGCCCAATCTAACAGCCCAATGAATTTTCAGGCTCGAAATACAAAGTCCGTCTCCATGTATCCACCGCCTCCATTATTCAATGTGTTACTCTCATCCTCTCTGATACCCACCCAATTCAGCTCTAGTATTCACAGTTCACCTCCTCTCGAACACTTTATTTGTGGTTCTTCATCGAACACGTTTAGAACAAAAAACAATTCTGATGTTGACAGTGATAATCGAATTCTATCTCATCCCTTTCAAGGTCGGTCTCACAAATATTGTGAGCCATACGCTAGATCCAAGCGCCGAATTGTACCGTTCGTAAAGGTGACGGAAATGAATAACCCATGCATGTTCGACAGATCTATTTTTGGAATATCATCTCCATATTGAGTGTTAAAGCTAACTCCAGATCTTCGCACGGTACCATTCATTTAAGTTTTATTTCTGCCATATTTGATGCTCCGTATAAATTTATATGTTGTTTCTAATTACTCCCTCCGTTCCTAAAAATTCTTCCCGGTTTGACTTGGCACGCTTATTAATAAAGTGGAATAAAGTGGAAATGTATGTTGTGATTGTCTAAGAAAAAGGTAAAATGAATATGAGCCACACAAATTGTTCAAAACAGGAAAGTTTGAAGTATTTTTTGGAACTGCCCAAAAAAGAAAGTGGGAAGTATTTTTTGGAACGGAGGGAGTAATTGTTTACAACATGCAAGTCGGTTAGATTGCACCAAGGATCTCACCATAGCGTCAATCGATTTAGATTAGCATTTTTATTCAAATGGTAGACCTTTTCACTGAAACTGTTTATTGGGTAAAGATTTGAAGTGAAATTTGTTGGGACCATAAATTAACTTTTCACAAGTGAAATTTGATTAATTAGCATCGTAATGTATTTGGACTTACAGACTTTACATACATGAAGCCCATAGGCCATAGAGCCGTAAACTCAATAAATATATACTCCGTAAAGAAACTAAAAGTTAGAACTACGATGTTGTGAAGCTACGTATTTCCAAATACTTTAGTCTTTCAATCAAAATTTTATTTTTAATATTAATATAACACAAATTTTGAAAGTATGGAATTAACACATTTGTATTAGATTCTTAAAATTTTGAGATTCCTAGAGCAGAAATAGTGAGATCCTGCATTTTATTTTCAGCGGTACATCTCCAAACTCTAAAACAGTTTGATGGAGTATATAGCCCAGGAACCCCCGGCCCATAGACTCCCACTACTGTAGCAAAGGCCTAACAGGCCCAGGAAGCATGGCAGGCCCAAATCACAGCGCCCCAAGTGCCAAACAGCCCACGACGAACACTGGTGTGCTTTCGGCCCCCTGGCCGAAGGCTAATAAACTCACGATACAGCTTCTTTAAAGTACTCAGCGTGTCCGGGAGAAAGCGGCGAAACAGTAGCCCTCGGCACCTAGAGTCCTCGGCACCTAGAGACCCTCGGTATGAAGAGCCTTCGGCCAATCATCTATGACCGAGGGCATCTCCTCGACAGAATCTCCCACCCACATGCGCCGGATCAACGTACCAAGTACAAACGTCACATCCAAGCACCGCATTTAATGCGGCCACATGCGAGTGTCAGTGCCACCCCATTGAGGTGACCCCTCGACCACCAGAATGATGACACATGTCCCTATCTGGCATTTATTACTACTATAAATAGCACCCATTTCCCCATTTGTAATCCATGCTCAATACGCTCAACACATTCTCAGCAATATATATTCTCTCTCTTACTTTTGCTCTGACTTCTCTCTAGTTATTCCCCGCAGTAACCCCTCGGATAGATACCCCCGGGTACACTTATCCATCACAGTTCTATACACACATTTGCATTTTAATTTACACACTCACATATACATACAGAGTATGTAATACTACCTCCGTTCCATAAAATTCTTCCCACTTTGACTTGGCACGGAGATTAAGAAAGTGGAATAAAGTGGAAATGTATGGTTGTGGTTGTGTAAGAAAAAGGTGAAATGAATGTGAACCACACAAATTGTCCAAAAATGGTAAGTGTGAAATTTTTTTGGGACGGCCCAAAAAGGGAAGTGGGAAGAATTTTATGGGACGAAGGGAGTACTCCGTAGTGGTTTATGTTTAAAAGGAATAGTGATTCTAATAAAGCTTTATGTATACTTATTTAAAATTTTAGAAGCAGATTTGGCTATTCAAAACCTATATTTGTTTATCGTCTTAAGAGTTCGTTGAATCTTTAACCTTTTTAAAATAAATATGAATTACATTAATAAAAAAATTAAGTATTTTTTTAACCCGAAAGTCACCTATTTCTTAACCTATTTCTAAACAAATATAGCTTTTTAATTACTTTTTACAACTTCAACTTAACAAATGTATTCATGTAAAAGCATATGTTTTAATGTACTTCATTATGTCCAACGGACTTCTTCAACTAACTGATATTTTTCTTGTACTCCTTTTGTAATTCTTTACCCTGCCAAAACAAATATATACATATGCATAAAGCTAAAAGTAAGAGATGAGAAAATAAACTGTTGCATTAAAGATTAGTTGAATAATTATGTATGTGTAAAACATGAATGCTCGTTAGTGAGATACTAACTTGCATGTGAAGTGTAGATTGGTAATGGTGTGTTTGGGAGTTTGAGGGTGAGAGAAGTGGAAGGCTTTGAAGGGGAGTAGAGGGAAGGGAAGGGGAGAGAGATAGGAAGGAATTCCCTCCTCTTGTTTGGGAGTTACAAATTTCCAAAGATGGGGGTTTTGGAGGACATATAATTAAAATGACATGTGTACCCCTTTGTTATTGTATAAAAGTTATGGTACATTGTATGTTATATTTTTTTATCGTTTAGATTACTAGTTGCTTTGATTTTTTTTCTTGAAAGATTGCTTCAATATTTACATATATAAATCATAAAGAGCATGTTTGGTGATACCAAATTCGAAATAAAAAATTTATGAAATTAACAAAATCGGTTTATTATTATATAACTCAGCGCACAAAATAAAAAATTACGTACTTAATGAAAAAATGACTAGTAAGCTAATAAGTAAAAAACATAGTCAAAAAACAAACTCATATTTTTTGTTAAAACATCATAATGTTTATTTAAATAAAAACAATATTTAAATTCACATTTCAATTTTACCTCACCAAACAAAAAATTATTTTATTCAAAAAAATTGTTTAATATTTAAAATAATTGAAGTATAAAATATCTAAAAACTTACTATATACCCATACTTTTGACAAAATATTAAAGCGAAATGAAAAATGAAAATATAAAAGAAGACAATTAACTTCAACAATTATAGGACAAAATTATCTCAGAATATTATGTTTCACATTTTATTTCAAGTACTAGCACTTATATTAATCTAGCGTGTTCCAATCAATAACATAAACAAGTCAATGCACTTCAAATAAGCTCGACTTTCACACACACTTGCCTTCACTGATATGGCCTGCAACCAAAAAGAAAAATTCATTAATATAATATCTGAAACTTGCAATTAATAATTAAATAAACAAAATACATTTGTCATCAGTTTTACCATTATTATCGAAATTATAATTTTAATAACTTAACAAAAAACAAAAAACTTACACTCTCAAGCACCTTTGTCACCTTTGTCAAAGAATGGCATCATTACATTCATCATCATGACCAAATAAATTATCATTTTTAAAAGTTAACACAAAACAAAAAATTTTACAATCTCAACCATCTTAATCAAAGGAACCGCATATATCAAAATTATCGGAAAATTATGTTTCTAAATTAAAAATTAAAATAATTTATACCTCAAAATAAGGATAAAATCGACTGCTCCCTAGAATTGTTGAAGGTATCTGTGATCCATCCGGTTGTTTGAGATACTTTCCCCCTAGAGCAATAATTGCTTTAAGCACACGATGAAAATAACGACTTATAGTTTCACCGGAACGTTGAAACCAAAATTGAACCACTTGACTTTTCATACCATGTGTTAGGATATAGAGGGTTTTTGCCACTTACTTGTTCCTCTACACATGAATGTAAGCTTTTGGATCCATTCTAATTATTTTACGATCCTCATTAGGATCAAGTTTTTTCATCGTTTTAGCTCGTTCTTTCTCTCTCTCTCTCTCTCTCTCTCTATGATCAGAGCATGACTTGGTATTCTATTTCGAGCACTTTTGGTTATGAAATGATAAACTACAATGCATACAACATAAATTGTAGCCATTTGCAGTCTTTGTATCTTTCTATGCAAATCCAATATGTGTGCATCATCCATCTATAAGAAGTAGAATTCTAATAATATGTTAGTACATTTATATTTTCTACTTTTGTACTTTTATATTTTCTAACAAAAGTACATTGAGGAAGCAAAGATGTTTTCTATTATCACAAAAAAACAATTAATGACTTGCAATTTTGTCCTAATAATTAGTACTTACCTAACAAAGATAATAAAGTCAGGCTGTTATCACTTTTTAGGTTGCTAACATAAAACGATCGACTTGTCAGTGATGTTCCAAATAAAATTTTGAACAATAGAGAAGCTGCAAATACTCACTGGTTGTAAGTCACTAAAAATAGAAGTAGAGAACTGATGTAGTCATGCATGTGTATAAAGTACATTGAGGAAGCAAAGATGTTTTCTATTATCACAAAAAAACAATTAATGACTTGCAATTTTGTCCTAATAATTAGTACTTACCTAACAAAGATAATAAAGTCAGGCTGTTATCACTTTTTAGGTTGCTAACATAAAACGATCGACTTGTCAGTGATGTTCCAAATAAAATTTTGAACAATAGAGAAGCTGCAAATACTCACTGGTTGTAAGTCACTAAAAATAGAAGTAGAGAACTGATGTAGTCATGCATGTGTATAGTCACTAATATTTGAACATGTCACTAAAATAGAAGTAGAGGCCTTATTTGAACTGATGGCTCAAATCAGAAGTTACAAATAAGTGCCTTAATCAGTCAGTTTTATCTAACCTTCATTCACAGATAAAAGAATGGAGATATATTTGTAGGAAATGAGTTTTTATAAGACTAATAGACTACATATTTCTATATATTTTTATTAAGAGGGTTGAGTTTTTTCAGACTCAATTACCCTGATATTTGTTCAAAGATAGTTTTTAAAGAAAGGTTCAAGATTTGACAGTTTCAAATAAGTCCATTAATTAATTAGTCAAGTCCCTATATGGCTTTACCCCATATAGCATCATGTTAGCATAACCTCATTCTCTAAACTAAAACCAGAGGAAAACCAAAGTAGGTAATGATATCAAAAGTCAATGCAAAACCTAAAGATGGAAATGTTATACATTATACATAGATATACGAGAGCATGAGTGTGTGTGTGTATAATATTTGAACTGTCCAGGTTAGGTCATCAAATCAAAACAACATAATGGGGATTGGGAACAACTAAATAAGCTTTTTTAAAAGGTATTTATGGCCTGGGAATAAACTAATAAGGTTGAGTCAGTTTACAAAGTCCAATTCAGAGGAATAAATTGGCATCTGGGTGGGTTTAAATCCGTTCAATCCCACCAAGGAGAAATTGAGCTCTGTGACTTTCATCTCTGTTCGACCCGTTGGTCTCACAGAGCTATGAAAAAACAAACAACGAAATGGTGGATAGAAACGATGGCTAGAAACAGAGATTTAAACGATTACATATGATATCTAACCCAAATTTCACCAAATACGAAAAATACTTCGGCGAGTTGATTGATCGGAGAGAGCACATACCAGTATCGGAGAATCTACGCTACCAAGGCGAAGGTTGTCACAAAGCAGCGAAGGTATGGCGTAGATAGCCGAGCACCGAGAGCTGAAGATAGCTATTGTTCCAAATAGCTAGGGTTAAGTCTGGTAGTCGGTTGTTGTTTGTATAGCTAGTCAGGGAGGGGAGGATACACCAGTCATTTAACTTCGTAGACCTTCAAAACCTCCAGATTCGGAGGAACTAAAAAAACTGGGGTTTAGGAGGGTTATAAAATACCTCCAAACACTTTCCTTCCATTTTTTAAAACTCCCAAATACAAAATGGAGGGTCATTGGCCCTCCCATCCCCCCCCCCCCAAATCATACTCCCAAACATACCCTAAGAGTATTTATAACCATAATGTTGAGTGCATTCTTGAAAGAAATATTTTGGGGACCTCCTTGAAGATTTTTTTGATTTTCTTTTCATTTTCACAGGCAGGAGCATTAATTGGTTGGTGTGACTATAGAGAAGCACTCAATTGGTCATCGTCGTCGTCATCACCATCATCGTCATCTGGTCTGGTCTGGGACGAATTACATTCCATGTAAAAACAACCTTATTGTTGTTATTATTATAATTATTATTGTTGTTGTTATTGTTGTTGTTGTTGTTATTGTTATTATTATTTGTATAAATGAATAAAATAAAATTATTTATGGATTATAATATATATATATAATCAAATCTTTATGCAAAAAATATAAAAAATAAAATTCCAGACCAGACCAGACCAAAATAGACCAGACCAGACCATACCAGCAAATTACAGTCCAAGTAAAAACATCCTAACCAAAAAGGTCAAATAAGCCCTTGTATAGGAGTTTCTGTCCGGTCGACGCCATTTGGGGAAATTCCCGGTAGACTTTTTTATGCATTTTTTGGAGAATCTTATTCATTAAGTCTAGTTTACTCATACCAAATTTCAGCTAAAAATTCAACTGGGAAGGCATTCAAATAAATTCTTGAAGATAACTGTGCTTTTAACTGCGCAGTTATCTTCAAGAATTCATTTGACTGTCTTTCGGATTGAATGATTAGCTGAAATTTGGTATGAGTAAACTAGACTTAATGAAGAAGATGTTTAAAAACTTTCATCAACAAATTCCACCGGGAGTCGCTCCAAATAGTGATGGCCGTACAGAGCCTCCTATATAATGGGTGGTTTGCACTTTTTAAGTTAGTTCGACGGCATATTTGACCCTCTAGCCTTAATTTGTGCATCCCTCTATTATTTATTAAGGAGATGAACAGTAGCCCATGACCAACATAATGAAATAACTCTCTTTACGTCTTCTCCGGCTATTTCGAATCTAAAAGAATCTAAATTTTAGCTAAAATTTTGATCGGGAAGGTAGTCAAATATTTTTTTGAGGGTAAATGCACCAAAAAATATATATACACAGTGCAGTTATTTTCAAAAAATTATTTGACTGCTTTCTCGATTGAATTTTTAGTTGAAATTTGTTGTGGACAAATTAGACTTGATGCTCAAAACATTTCATCAAAATGGCGGTGACCAGGCGGAGGTTCCTGTCTCTCCGGCTGTATATGACTTTCACCAAATAACCTAAGAGATTATTAGAACAAGGAGGCTCTGATACCACTTGTTGATCCCGGTTGTACTGGATACAGTCTAGAGGGGGGGTGAATAGACTGTATGGGTTTTTAACTTTTTTCAAGCTAAGTACCAGATTTAACAGAATAGCCTGTTCCAGGTACTTGGACGTCCTTCTTGTGAAAGAATAGTTTCTGTTAAAAACAGGGGTTCCTCCAACTTGCTTCGTTACAAAAGCTTTGTATATGAGGAGCTTGAAGAGTTGAAGAACGATTAGAACTGTGTTTGAGTTGGAAGTGAAGATCTTTCCAACGTCTGCCTTCTCTTGTAGAAGATAATGAAGATTTAATCTCAAGGAGGCTTTTTGCGTTTTTAGCGTTTGAATATTTTGTATGCGCACTGTGTTAGCAAAGTTATCCGGTTGTTCTTCGTAGTGTATCTTTTATACTGAGGTTGTCTTCCCGTTGGAGGAGAAGGAGGACAACTTCATTAAATGAGCGAGCAGTTGACTTGACCAGTAGGACCCGGCAAAGTTGGCGGGTTACTATTTTGGGATAAAGTTATCCTGACATTGCGGCCAATCATCTGCATTTACTCTACAGAGTACGGGAGACATTAAATGTGCATTTAATGCGCGTACTGTAGCTTTTCCGTTCAAGACTCCTAGCCGTTGAAGGAATCTTTAGTTGGTTTACCGGCTTAGTGAAATTCTTCTAAGTGTCAGGCCTTCTGGTGTCTTTTAGCAGAGAGTTGATCAGAGAAGGTCTTGAGCACTTCTGTTGGAGAAGGTTATCAGAGACTCTTGAGGGTTTCTGTTGAAGAAATAACTAACAGAGAACCAGGAGGGTTTCTGTCTGAATAAAGGCTAACAGAGACCCTGAGGTCTTCTGTTCTGAAGCAGAGAACCAAAGGTCCTCTGTCAGGAGGTCTTCTGCTCTGGAGGCCTTCTGCTCTGGAGGCCTTCTGCGAGTCGATTATACTAAAGAACTTTACAAAGAAAAAATCTAATACATTAAATCTAAAGAGGGGTACTCTAAAGTCCTGATTAATATAGCATCATCAAAATCAAATTACAAATATTCCTTACACCTTGCTTATAAATGAGTTTTAAACAGCCTCCTCAAGGTGCTAGATCCACTCCTAACAGAAGACACGAAAACGGCCCCTAGAACAGGTGTTTTCCTGCGAATTCGTTTCCTAACCTTTCAAGGTTTTGTCTAGGTTAGTATCTAACCTTTCCAACAATTAAAGTTGCTTAATAATAACATTTTATACACTTCAACCAGTGTATAATAGTTATTCAATCATTTATATGACTTAGACAATAGAGAGGAAGGTTTTGGATTCAAACTTACTTTGAATACCAAAAACGTATTCTGCGAGGTTTCGTTGTGTTCGTACTATTTGGAGGCCTTAAACTGTTCCGTTTTCTTCAAACCGCACATCTATGGATTCCTCTTTTCTGGAGATTTCAGTGGGCATCTCACACGCTTTAATTGGATGAGCTAAACGCAAGATATGAGTCGAACAAGAAGGCTTACGCACCTGGAAAATATCCTGCGGCCAGCTCTCCTATCTCCCTCTAGAATGGTTTGTGCGGCTCTCCCTTCTTCCTTATCCCTTTGAGTTCGAATGGGGTGAGAGAGAGGTGTTTAGGAGCTCTCAAAACGTTATCTAAACGTGTGGCTCACAAAAAGAATGTATGGTGTTTTATTCCAATCAAACATGGGATGGTCCTCTTCATTTATTACTTTTTGTATTGTTTGAGCTCTCAACTCAATAGGTCCGCCCCATTTATGTGTTCTAACTTATTCTACCTGTTTTGCAGGTGATAGGAAGGTGTGGGGCGCCCTCTTATATCCCCTAATTAATTTGGGAGCAAAATATCTACCAATACTTCCAAAAGTGGAAAGATGGGTCCTATTGTTTTTGTCTTTTGTCATAAGATGTAGTTTTGTACTAATCCCAATTTATTTAGATCAAGTCAACCTTCTACACCATATTATTGATCTCTAATATGTGTAGGATGGTCCCAATAATTTATATGATGTATAATTATAAAAGAAAATCCTACTCCCATTATTTAGCCTAATAATGCCAAAGATGGGACCATAGGCATTTGTATTCTTCTCCAATCATTCTATAACTTATTTATGATATTAATACTTATATACATGGGCTACTAACCGTGTGGGTCACCCTCCAGTGGGTCTAGGATGTCATTCTTAGATAATTGCTCTTTTTAGCAGGTTAGGCCCAAAATAACATTTGGGCTGCCTGACCGCTCTTACTTTGTACCGAGGGGCTGTATATCTTTATTTAAGAATGTTCGGCCCCAATATCATTAAGATGGACCAATTAATTATTTGGACGTCCGTTACTATTATACGAGCCCAAAAAGAAATACGATTAATCATATGTTACGTAAAACTTTAATCGTTTTACAATTGTTCGATAATAGGGAAATTCAATACATAAGCTTTGGAATAAAATTTGAATTTCAAGGACGTTCAGGTGCGGTGTCACAAGTTCACCCCCCCCCCCCCCCCTTAACAGGAATTTCGTCCCCGAAATTCACGATGCTGCTCAAATTGGAAAGTGTATTGCTCTCTCATCAAAACTTCCGTTTCCCAGGTCTCCTCTTCAACACGGTCACTTTTCCAAAGGACTTTAACCATGGAAACTTCTTTACTCCTCAATTTCTTTACCCTTCTATCGGTGATCTTGACCGGTTGTACGACGTAGTTCAAATCCTCACGTAGTTCCACCGGCGACTTTTCCAATACATGAGAAGGATCATGTACATACTTCTTCAGCATGGATATATGGAACACATTGTGTATCTTCTCTAACTCTGGAGTCAACTGTAGACGATATGCTACGACCCCAATTCTCTCCAGAATTCTCAATGGCCCGATGTAGCGTGGATTAAGCTTCCCTCGGCTTTGGAATCGAATGATTCCTTTCCAAGGAGAAACTTTCAGGAATACATCGTCATTAACCTTAAACTCTAAGGTTCTCCGTCGCTTGTCTGCATAACTCTTCTGTCTATCCTGAGCTGCTTTGAGTCTCTCTTGAATCAACTTCACCTTTGACTTGGTGATCTCAACCAACTCAGTACTCTCGAGTTTGGCCATGCCAACCTCGTCCCAGCATAATGGTGTACGACACCTCCTCCCATACAATGCTTCGTATAGAGGCATGCCGATACTTGTCTGATAACTGTTGTTATAGGCAAACTCCACAAGTGCTAGGTGATAGTCCCAACTCCCTTGGAACTCCAATGCACAAGCCCTCAACATATCTTCTAAGATCTGAATAACCCTTTCAGACTGCCCATCCGTCTGTGGATGGAACGCAGTACTGAACTTCAACCTCGTTCCCATGGACTCTTGAAATTTTGGCCAAAAACGTGACATGAATCGTGGGTCTCTATCGGATATGATGGTCACCGGAACACCATGTAACCTGACGATCTCGTCCGTATACAATTTGGCTAACCTCTCGAGTGGGTAAGTGGTGTTGATAGGTAAAAAGTGTGCACTCTTCATGAGCCTATCAACAACAACCCAAACTACATCATAGTTCATGATCGTCCGTGGTAAGCCTACCACGAAATCCATGGTCACATGTTCCCATTTCCATTCAGGGATGGATAGTGGTTGCAATAAGCCCGCTGGATGCTGATGTTCTGCCTTAACTTGCTAACAAGTAAGGCACCGACTGATGTATTCTGCTATTTCCCTCTTCATACCAGACCACCAGTAGCTTTCTTTCAAATCCTTGTACATCTTCGTGCCTCCCGGATGCATAGCATACGCCGAGGAATGAGCCTCCTCTAGAATGGACTTTCGAAACTCATCATTCGACGGTACGCACACTCGATCACGGAATAACAAGAGACCATCGTCTCTTTCACGAAAATCCTCTACTGGCCCCGCTAGCATGCGTTCTCGGACCTTCTTGAGCTCATCATCAAGCTCCTGCGCCTTCTTGATCTCATCAAGTAAGGTAGGTCTCACCTCAAATCTCGCCACCAAGGCACCATTAGTTGATACTTCCAATTGGGCTCTCAATGCCCTCAAGTTGGTTATCAATGCCCCCGATGAACTCTTCCGACTAAGAGCATTGGCCACAACATTTGCTTTCCCCGGATGGTAATCAATCACCAGGTGGTAGTCCTTTATCAATTCCATCCACCGTCGTTGTCTCATGTTTAGCTCTTTCTGAGTAAACACATACTTCAAACTCTTGTGGTCAGTGTATATGTGACATGTCTCTCCGTAGAGATAATGCATTCATATCTTTAGTGCAAAAACCACTGCTCCCAATTCTAAGTCATGAGTAGGATAATTTACCTCGTGCTTCTTCAACTGTCGTGAAGCGTAGGCAATCACCCTCCCATTCTGCATCAGTACACATCCAAGCCCTTGGATGCTCGCATCGCTATAGACATCGTACCCCATACCTTGTTTTGGTAAGGCGAGTATCGGTGCCTCAGTTAACCTCTTCTTCAGTTCTAAGAATACCTTCTCACATCGGTCATCCCATACGAACTTAGCTCCTTTTCGAGTGAGCTTCGTCAACGATGATGCCAAAACTGAGAACTTTTCCACAAATTTTCTATAGTACCCCGCTAGTCCAAGGAAACTACGAATCTCCTTCACGTTCTTAGGTCTTTCCCATTCTGTGATGGCCTCAATCTTCTTGTTGTCTACAGAAATGCCTGATTCAGAAACCACGTGACCGAGAAAGCTGATCTCCTTAAGCAAAAATTCACACTTAGAGAATTTGGCATAGAGTTGCTTCTCTCATAATGTTTCTAGAACCAGAACCAAGTGCTTCTCGTGCTCCTCTTCATTTCTTGAGTAGATTAAGATGTCATCTATGAAAACGATTACAAACTGGTCCAAGTATTTATGAAAAACTCGATTCATCAAGTCCATGAATGCCGCTGGGGCGTTAGTTAACCCAAACGACATCACCAAGAACTCAAAGTGACCATACCTTGTGCGGAAAGCACTCTTCGGTATGTCGCTTTCTTTTATCTTCAATTAGTGATACCCTGACCTCAAGTCAATCTTTGAAAACACCGTTGCCCCCCGGAGCTGGTCAAACAAGTCATCGATCCTAGGTAAAGGGTACCTATTCTTGATGATGACCTTGTTCAATTGTCGATAGTCAATGCACACATGTAGAGTCTCATCCTTCTTTTTCACAAAAAGAACTGGTGCTCCCCACGGTGAATAGCTCGGTCTAATGAAACCGTTATCCAATAGCTCTTGCAATTGGGTTTTCAACTCATTCAGTTCCGCAGGTGTCATTTGGTACGATGGTATAAAGATTGGTTTGGTGTCGGGCTCAACCTCGATCACAAATTCAATCTCTCTATCGGATGGAAGCCCCGGTAGGTCTTTAGGGAAGACATCCGGGTACTTACAAACCACCCTTACATCGTCGAGGTTCGGTTCCTTCTTAATTTTGTCCACCACGTATGCTAGATATGCGTGGCATCCCTTTCTCATCATACTCCTCACCCTCACGGCGGATATGATGCAACTATTTGACTTGCCTCGATCACCCTCGAAGCGTAGGGCATTCCCATCATTGCCTTCGCGTTCTAGAACCTTCGTGTAGCAATCTACCCTAGCATGATGCTTTTCTAGCCAATCCATCCATAGGATCGCATCAAAATCAATCATGCTCAGCGGTATGAAATCACATGTCAAGGTTTGGCCATCGACTTCCACCTCACAAGATGGATAATAACAAGTTCTCTCAACGTCATCTCCTAGTGGTGTTGATACCACTAGAGTTTGTGTCATCGGTATCGAATGTATCCCTAAGCCTTTGGCGAATGTCTCACTCACGAATGAACGTTACGCCCCGGTATCGATAAGGATTCGCGCATCTTTCCCATTAATCTTTAGTGTTCCTACATTTATAAGCCATGTAAGATGACCTCCTACCATCTAAATATATTTATAGAGATTTATTATGTTCATACACATGTTTGGGATCAAGGGGAGGTCTTAAAGTCGCAAATCGGTGCGAAAAATCAACGTCGGGCAGTCTAGGTGCCACGCACGCGTGCGTGGGGGGACGCACGCGTATGTGCAGGAAAATCTTCCCCTGGATGGCTACTGCCACCCATGCACGGAGGGACGCACGGGGGTATGCACGGAGTGACGCACGCGTGCATCCGGGTACGCACGGCCGTGTGTGGGCAAATTTTGCATTCGGAATCCCACCGCCTCCCACACACGGAGGCACGCATGCGTGCGTCCGGCCGTGCGTGGGAAAAACTTGCCCATACCGTGCGAAACCTCCCGGTTCTCCCCCGGGATGACCTGTACTCAACCCCCGCAGCTTCCCTCACCCAAAATAAGCCTAAAGACATTCAAAATTTGATGTAATACATGCGACAAAATCCAGGTTAGCTTGAGCATCCGCCTGCGTCATCGCATAGACTCTGACTTGAGTCCTCCCCTGGTTCACGAACGGCGCGTTACTCGCGCTTGCTCCTCCTTGTCCCCTGGAAGCTTGGGAAGCCCCGGCTTGATTCCGTGTCCCGGAAGTACCACTGCTTGGTCCCGATGCTCTTGCTCCACCCAATTGTGGGAAACTCATCTTCATGTGCCCGGTGCTCCCGCATTGGTAGCATCTAGGAGGGTCACGACATTTTCCCATGTGGTTCCTCTTGCAATTCTTGCAACGAGTTACCCCCGAGGCTTGTGATTGCCCGCCCGAGCCTTGACTTCCCCTAGATGGCAGTGGGGGTGCCCGAAAAGATCCTCCTCCTCCATGATCCCCCTTTTTGTTAGGACCCTAAGATCCATGGTTCTCCCACTTTCTCTTCTTCGCCTCTTCGGCGTTTTTCGTCTTTTTTCTTCCCATTCCTTCTCTCCCTTCAACCCCTACTCAACTACTTGGTTGAAGGTCATGTTGGACAATTGTGTTGCCCTCTCACATATTTCCAAGTCTAGGGCATCCCAGAAGTGATTAACCATTCGGTTCTCATCGCAAACAAACTCTGGTATGAACTCGACGAGCTCCCTGAATTTGTGTTCAAGTTGCCTCACCGTCATTTTGCCACCATGCGTCAGGAGGGTGTACTCTCTCCTCTTAGCATTCACCTCAAAATCAGAATAGTAGTGGGCAAAGAACTCCTGTCGGAAATTCTCCCAAGTCACGGTCCTGCCATACTTGCCCTTAGCTCCATCCCACCAGGTGGACGCCATCCGCTCAAGCAATCTCCCCGCAACCCTTAGTTTAAATTCGGGGGTGAGTTGCAAATCAAGGGCTGCTTCGTTCAACCTCTTGATCCATTCCGCGGCAACCGAGATGTCACCCGTTCCATTGAAGGGTTTGCACCCCAAATCTCTCGCTTCCTTGATATATTTTGAGATCCTTATGATCGGACCTCCATTACCCCGGCCCCCATGTGGTTCAATGTGGGCCCTAGAGTCTCCATGGCTTCTTCCTCTTGAAGCCCCACCCGAAGTTTGCCCTCCTCGGCGCCTTCGGCGTTCCCTCCTCTCTTCGCGCTCCCGCTGGTATTGCTGGAGCAGTGCCTCAATTCTTGCTAGGGAGTCATTCTCCCCATCTTCATCACTTACGTCATTGTCATCCCCTTCGTAAGGGGTCTCAACCGGCTCGGTCTCCGGTTGGTAAGTCGAGTCCTCATAGGACCAGTAGGTCTCATCCTCGGTGTCAACATGACCGTCGCTCACCGTGTGCGATCGGCCTCCACGGTTCGCCCCTCTAGACACTCTAGAGGCCCCACGGCTTCCCTGTCCGGTCACCACCGGTGCACGGCCCGTCGGGTTCCTTCTCGTAATCTTGCCACCACCGTCCATTTCTGAAAGAAATTTTGGAAAGAGTCATTAGACTCGTATCAAATGTCAATTGACGGATAGGTACTTAAGACACTACTTGGCTCGAATTTCCGCCATACCAATTGCTAAGGGAACCATCTTAACAATTAGAGACCTTGCAACTCAAATACCAAAAGTCTATAAGTACAAAACATTTATGCTCATGGTTTTCAAAATCATTTGGAAAAAGAGAATTTTGAGTCTTCATTATGAAGTTTATGGAACCTGGCTCTGATACCAATTAAATTGTCACGCCCCGGACCTATCCGGACACGTCAACAACCCGCCGTACAATACGAATAGTCAACCGCAGTCTAACTCATCCATATTATACAAGGTGTCTCGAATATCATTCACACATAAGTCATCCATAAACATACATAATAAGTAATTGAATACGCAGCGGAAAACATAGTTTGAAAACAAATGCCACACGAGGCAAACATGAGCACGCAGGCTCCATAATGAAAAAAAATATCCATGAGCATGTTTAAATGTTTAAAAACAGAATTGGAGGAAGCACGAACCAAGTCTTCCCTCCGAGATGATTGTCCGATCAACAAGCACAGGTAGCAAGCTCTAGCCTCAACTTGAAATGGTGGTGGGACGCCACCCCCCCTGAAAGGGGGTCAGTACTCTATACGGCTATAAAGTACTGGTGTTAGGGGTTGACTCGGGCTGGGCCAACCGGCCCGGACTGGCCCGGTGAACCACTTGGTTGGCCGGTTCGGGCAACACGGCCCGGTGGGATCTCGGTTCGGGCCCTTCAAAGGGTGAACCGGCCCGGCCGGTTCGGGCCCAGGCAGGGACAATTTTTTCTTTTGAATTTTTTTAAGTTTTTGGGTTGGGCTGGGTATTTTGGGCCATTTGAGGTGGTTAGGGTTGGTTTGGGGGTGAGGGGGAGGGTTGGGGGTTAACTAGGAAAAGCCCCCCAAAAAAAATATAACCGAGGCCCGGCACGGCCCGGACCGGCCTGGACCTGGGGGTTACCCGGGCCGGTTCCGGGCCTCCCATACCTTGAACCGAGGTCCGGCCGGTTCAAGGCCCGAACCGGGCCCGGCCCGAACCGAGTCCATCCCTAACTGGTGTGGATGGCATCTAATAGATATACAACAAGTATTTCAAACACAAGACCCTCAAATAGGGTGATAATATAAGCTAGGTCATAACCCCAAGTTACCCCTTTTCAAAATATACTTACTTTATATATAAAGTCAAGTAGTCGGCCCGTAGACCCAAGGTTTTATTTACGAAATATAACCCAAACCCCGTGACCCCTAGTCACGACAATACATAGGGTTCAACCCTAACACATATATTTGTATTTCTCGAGTCCAACTCGACTACATCACCATGCACCTTATATAACACAAATTAACTACTCCACCGTGCATTTCTTGAGTCCAACTCAACTACATCACCATGCACATCACAGGCTACAGCCTCATATCTCCCATGCATTTCTTGATTCCAACTCAACTACATCACCATGCATGTCATCAATCACCACGTCATGTCTATCCAATGCAATTCTATGAGCACGGGCTCAAGTACATCTCCTTACATTGGCATAGACCCCAATTCCTAAGCACTCACTATGCCTAGAATTGTAATATCAATAATCTATTTTGGGACATCCTCACGGACTGCCTCATTCTGATCTTACATCATATTACATCAATTTAGTCACTTGCATCACAATCAAGTACAAGAATTACAATCAAATCCTTGGATTCAATTCCTTAACAATTACATCAATCCTTAACTAGTACTTCAATACTATTAAGATTATTCTTATCCGTCATTTATTCCATTTGTAAACCCCTACATATTTAGAGATATGTAGCAGCAACTTAATCATCCAATGTAATACATAAATAATCATTTATGTATCTACACAATTCACACATGAGCAAAATGCCTATTTAACACAATAGTTCATTTAACTCCATTTTTATCAATACATTTCCAAATCATTTCTCATTTCATTCTTTGGAAAATATATCAATATTCCATCAATAATTTATCATCATAATCCATGAAAATCATGATTTAGGCATTTAGGTAATCTCATGCTTAACCTACAAGTTGTAAGCAACTAGATGTCGATCCTCACCTTAAATGAGCTTTAAACCTTTCCTTCTCAACCCAATACTCAAGATTCGGCCAAGGGGGTTAGAGAATTGATTCCTTGATTATAAATGAGTGTTAAACATCCTCCTCAAAGTGCTAGATCCACTCCTAGGCGAACACACGAAAACAGCCCCTAGAACGGGTGTTTTCCGGCGAATTCGTTCCCTAACCTTTCAAGGTTTTGTCTAGGTTAGTATCTAACCTTTCCAACAATTAAAGTTGCTTCATAATAACATTTTATACACTTCAACCAGTGTATAATATTTATTCAATCATTTATATGATTTAGACAATAGAGAGGAAGGTTTTGGATTCAAACTTACTTTGAATACCAAAAACGTATTCTGCGAGGTTTCGTTGTGTTCGTACTATTTGGAGGCCTTAAACTGTTCCGTTTTCTTCAAACCGCACGTCTATGGATTCCTCTTTTCTAGAGATTTCAGTGGGCATCTCACACGCTTTAATTGGATGAGCTAAACGCAAGATATGAGTCGAACAAGAAGGCTTACGCACCTGGAAAATATCCTGCGGCCAGCTCTCCTATCTCCCTCTAGAATGGTTTGTGCGGCTCTCCCTTCTTCCTTATCCCTTTGAGTTCGAATGGGGTGAGGGAGAGGTGTTTAGGAGCTCTCAAAACGTTATCTAAACGTGTGGCTCACAAAAAGAATGTAGGATGTTTGATTCCAATCAAACATGGGATGGTCCTCCTCATTTATTACTTTTTGTATTGTTTGAGCTCTCAACTCAATAGGTCCGCCCCATTTATGTGTTCTAACTTATTCTACCTGTTTTGCAGGTGATAGGAAGGTGTGGGCTCCCTCTTATGTCCCCTAATTAATTTGGGTGCAAAATATCTACCAATACTTCCAAAAGTGGAAAGATGGGTCCATTGTTTTTGTCTTTTGTCATAAGATGTACTTTTGTACTCATCCCAATTTATTTAGATCGAGTCAACCTTCTACATCATATTATTAATCTCTAATATGTGTAGGATGGTCCCAATAATTTATATGATGTATAATTATAAAAGAAAACCCTACTCCCATTATTTAGCCTAATAATGCCAAAGATGGGACCATATACATTTGTATTCTTCTCCAATCATTCTATCACTTATTTATGATATTAATACTTATATAGCTGGGCTACTAACCGTGTGGGTCACCCTCCAGTGGGTGTAGGACGCCATTCTTGGATAATTGCTATTTTTAGCAGGTTAGGACCAAAATAACATTTGGGCTGCCCGACCGCTCTTACTATGTACCGAGGGGCTGTATATATTTATTTAAGAATGTTGGGTCCCAATATCAATAAGATGGCCCAATTAATTATTTGGACGTCCGTTACTATTATACGAGCCCAAACAGAAATACGATTAATCATACGCTACGTAAAACTTTAATCGATTTTACAATTGTTCAATAATAGGGAAATTCAATACATAAGCTTTGGAATAAAATTTGAATTTCAAGGACGTTCGGGTAGGGGTGGACTCGGGCCGGGCCAACCGGCCCGGAACCGGACCGGCCCGCCACTGTGCGGGCCCGGACCGGCCCGGGAACCGGTTCGTTGGGCCGTTCGGGCCACCCGGCCCGGTGGATTCTCGGTTCGGGCTCGGGCCCTTCAAAAGGTGAACCGGCCCGGCCGGTTCGGGCCCGGGCCGGGCCAATTTTAATTTTTTTTTTGAATTTTTTTTGAGTTTTTGGGTTGGGCTGGTTATTTTGGGCCATTTGAGGTGATTAGGGTTGGTTTGGCGGTGAGGGGGAGGGGTGGGGGTTAACTAGGAAAAGCCCCCAAACAAAAAAAAAAAAAAATACCCGAGGCCCGGCTCGGCCCGGCCCGGCCCGGACCCGGGGTTTACCCGGGCCGGTTCCGGGCCTCCCCTTCTTGAACCGAGGCCCGGCCGGGCCTAGGCCCGAACCGGACCCGAACCGGACCGAGTCCACTCCTACGTTCGGGTGCGGTGTCACAGGTTGGGCGTATAAGCGCGTCCTAAATCAAAGGGTGGTGCTAATCTAATCCCCCATAAGACCAACAAGGAATCTCCCTACCAAGGGGGAAAATACCAATAGTAACGAAACACATACACATGCTCTCATTATGGAGAAGAAGGTCACTCAAAACAAAGATGCTATGAAATCATTGCATATCCTGACTGGTGGGATATCACAAAGAAAACCTAGAAGAAGATAGGTCAAGCTACCATAGCTACATCAAATAATGAACTGCTCGTTTCCATCGTTGCTCACATGAAAATAGTGGATAACTCTGGTGTGTAAATCAATAATCATGTTTCAAATAATAGTCGGGTTATTGACACAGGTGCAACAGACCATATGACAAATAACTCCTCTAAACTATTATATGTGAACCCCCTAAAACAAACTAGCATCCACACCGCTAATAGAGGAGTAGCACCTGCTATAGGAGAAGGTCCAACAAAAGTGTCTAGCTATATGAATCTTGATATTGTCCTTGTGGTCCCTTCTTTATCATCTAATCTTTTATCCGTTAGTCAAATCAGAGAAGCCTTGAATTGCTGTGTGGGTTTTTCGCCTAATGAATGCATTTTCATAGTATGGCGAGTTGGCGACTCATCGGATTCTTGGCTATGGTATTCGACAGGGAAGGTTGTACTATCTAGAAGAACATCCTCAAGGTCAAGTTCATCATACTGGAATAAATCAGGCAAATAATAGACAGTTCGATGTGAAGAATGCTTTCATAAATGGGTATTTGGAAGAGGAAGTGTATATGGATCCTGCCCCTGCTGGTACAAAGTGCGGCGGAAAGGTGTGCAAATTAAGAAAGGCATTATACGGGCTGAAACAACCCCTCCCCACCTGAGCATGGTTTAGTCGCTTCTCAACCTTCATGAAATTGTGGTCCCAGGAGATGACTCAGATGAAATGTCAAACCTCCAAACTATTCTCACAGTTGAATTTGAATTGAAGGATATTTGTTACCTAAAATACTTCTTATGTATTGAGGTTGCCAGATTAAAAGCTCGAATCTCTATGTGTTAACAACAGTATTTGCTGGATTTATTAGCTGAGACAAGGATGTTTAATTTCTGGCCAGTGGATACCTCGATTGAAGCAAATCACATACTGACCATTCATAGTGATCAATTAAATTCCAACGAATAAAGACATGTATAAAAAGCTGGTAGGAAGGTTAATTTATTAATCACACACACGACCAGATATAGCCTATGCCGTCAGTGTTGTGAGTCGGTTCATGCACTCTCCAACTGAAGACCATATAGAGGTAGTGTATTGGATACTGAGGTATTTAAAAGCCTCACCAGAAAAATGGTTGTTTTATGCAAAGAACCAAAGTCACCAAGCGAGTGGATATACGGATGCACATTGAGCTAAAGATTGGATGAATGGGTTAATCCGCATCTAGATACTTCACCTTTGTAGGAGATAACTTAGTCACGGGGAGAAGAAAAAAACAAAAGGTAGTTGCAAGGTCAAGTGCAGAAGCGGAATATCAGGAATTGGTTCATGGTGTATGTGGATAAAATGAATTCTTCGAGTTCTCGGAATTGAATCAAAATGGTTCGATTAAACCACACTGTGATAATCAAGCAACAATAAAGACACCCAACCATTCGGTTAAACGTGATAGGACAAAACACGTCGAGATTGATTGTCATTTTAGTATCATCTCAAGAAAAGGACCATTGAACTACCTCACATTTCAAAAGACCAGCTCGTGGATAGTATAACAAAAAGTAGTATGTGGAAGAGTGTTTCAAAGCTCTCTTTGAAAGCTCGGAATGATAAATATTCATTCTCCACCTTGAGAGGGAGTGTTGATGAAAGCTAATTTCCAGGATTTGTTTTCGTTGTTTAGAATTATATATTTATTCTTCCTTAATTAGTGGCCATACCTTAGGCATGTACCTTAAATAGTTGCAATATCTTAGAAAAGTTATTATTCCTTTCATGTATATATTCTGACTCCATTATAAGATGAGTATACGAACCCTTCATGTAACAGAGTCTCTGATCAACTGGCATAACCTCTCTGAACTTAGATTTTGTAAGTAAAGTTGACTATGTGTGATTATGAAATCTATGACGTGAGCATGTGAAAGCCTTTATCCCCGGGATTTGTGTTGTGATTGATGAATTATAACGTCTGATCTATGAGTTGTTATTGTGAATAATACTTGTACTGTTATTATGAAATTGTATTTGTGTTATCTAAATTATGAATGTTGTTGGGGAAGCGTATTGTTTTGTTGAATGGTGTTCTTTGGGAAGTATGCTTTCAAGGTAGGGCTTTGCAGATATATGGGTGGGTTTAGTCATGGAATTTCTTCGTGTGATGTCTTACTCTGTTCGTTTTGATGATACAATATTTGGACCGAAGATGGGTCTTCATCAAGAAGATCCACTTTCCCTATACTTATTTATAATCATTGTAGAAGGTTTAAGTGCAAAACTGAGGAGAGGAGAAAAAGTGGACAATCTGCAAAGGGTGGTAATGTCAAGAGGAGATTCAAAGATGTCATATCTTATTCGTTGAAGATATCTTCCTTTTCTTCAAAGCATATCATAGTGAGAGACCATTGCTAAAGAAAGTTCTTAAAGACTATGTGACATGTGATTAATTACCACAAATCAACTCTCTCCTTTAGTTATATACTCTAGTGGGTAGAAGTAAATGGAGGTTTTGGGGTTCATTATAGAAAAGCTCATAAAATAGCTAAACTATGGGAATCACAAATTTTTGTCCCCGAGGCAAGTAGAGAGGTTTTGCTGAAAACTATACTTCAAGCCATTCCTAATTATACTGTGATTTTTTATCCATAATGAGATGTGTATAAATTTAGAGAGGATTATGAATGACTTATGGTAGACGAGTTCACATAGGCAAGGAATCTTGGGGTGGTTTGAGCACTCCTAAGAAAGGCGGTGGGATGGGTTTTAGATGACTGAATGATTTAACATGGGAATACTAGGGAAATACGCTTGGAATATCTTCATGGAGCCTAGTTGGGTTGTAGCAAAAGTCTTACAAGGTGTTTACCCCCCCGTTCATTTGTACGAGGGTATTTGGTAGACCAAAAGCTTTTATTGAAGAGAGTTATAAATGGAGGGTGGACAGAGGTAATTCGATTAAAATATGACATGACCCATGGCTCCATTACTCGATGAGATAGCGGAGTCTACAATGGTCCAGGGGCTAGAAAGCTATTATGTAGGGGTGAGTTGGGATATTGATGTTTCGACCAATTTGCAAAATAGAAAGGACATTTAGTACCAGATTGATTGATTTGACAGTGGGAGGACAATCGGTAGATATTCGATCAAAACTACCTACCGCTCCAATTGATGTGAAGCGATGCAAAGTCGTCATGACTGGGTTAAAATGTTTTTTAGGCAATATTGTGTTGGATGTTTATCAACGAACCTGCCCTTTGTGTTCGGTGAGAGTTGAAAGTGTGTTTGGAGATTGATGAAATGGATGTTTTTTCGACTATTGGAGACTCATAGTTCGGTGTTCAAAATCAGCAACAAATGACATGACGTTTAAGAAGACTTCTACTCCTCTTCTTAAAGTTGGGTGGTGTAATGCTCAGAGAGCAAAGCAGGACGCCAAAACTGAAGCTTGGGATTTGGGTGAAGACAACTGTCAAACACGTGAAAGTGAACATTGATGCTAACTTTAGTTTGGGATGGAATAGTGGAGTATTTCTAGCTTGGGGTGCCATTCATCGGGGGAGAGAATACGCACTTTAAAAAGAAGAAGACACAAAAGTAAGATAGAGATAAATAAATATAGGCTCAAAGGGTTAAATAGGCCATGTATCTATCAGTATTATTCAATTTGCCCCTTGAACTCTAAAAAGCTCTAATTTACCCTCTGAACTTGACAAAAAAGTTCAAACATCATTTTTTGTAAGTAAAAGTTCGGTCACTGCCACATCACCCGATTAGATGCCAAATAGGCCCCTGAATCCGACAGAGATGTTCAATTTGCCCTCTTAACAGTTAAAAGTGTAAGAATTGTCAAAAAAAGAAATTAAAAAATAGAAAATACAAATATAAAATAAGATACAAGCCGAAAGTATAAAATATAGGCATTTATTAAATAATATAAAAAGGATATATTTATACTCGCGGTAAATTCATAAAAAATAAACAAAGAGAAATTTATTAAAACTATTTTAATATTTTAAATCTATTTTTTAAAAAAACAATACATGTTTTTACAAATTAAAATTAAATTTTTATTTTGTGTATTATATGTAATAATTGGTATTATAAAGCATATTTTGGTTTTGTATTGTACAATTTATGTTATGTTTATATTTTAGAGTTGTATTTTTCATTTGATACTTTTTAATATTTTTATTATGTTTTTGATTTATATGTAAAATTACACACACACATGCATATATGTATATATACTTTGTATTATTTTATTCTAGAATTATATGCTATACTTCATATCCCTATCAGCAATAGGTCTTCCCTCCCTCTTCTCCCTATCTCTTCTCCCCACCCCTCAATTCTTCTAACAGGTGCATCACTCGGTCTTCTACGCACATGTCCAAATCACCGCAAACGAGACTCCAACACCTGGTCTTCTATAGGTGTTACTCCCACCTTTTGTCTGACTATCTCATTCCTCAAGCGGTCTTTTCTGGTATGTCCACACATCCATCGCAACATACACATCTCTGCCACACTCATCTTTTGAATGTGACATTGCTTAACCGCCCAACACTCTACACCATACATTAATGCAGGCCTAATTGCGGTTCGATAAAATTTACCTTTCAGTCTAGTTGGCATACCTCAATCGCATAGAAATCCTGATGCACTCTTCCATTTCATCCACTCAGCACTGCTTCTGCGTGATACATCTCCATCTAATTCACCGTCCTTCTGAATTATGGAGCCCAAGCAACGAAACATATCACACACCGGTATCTCCTTACCATCAAGAGTAATCCCACTATTGTTACTAATTCTACCTCCACCAAACTTGCACTCCATATAATCAGTCTTGCTTCAGCTAAATCTGAATCCTTTGATCTCCGATGTTTGTCGTCATAGTTCCAACTTTGTTTTAACACCCGATTGCGTCTCATCAACCAATACAATATCGTCGGCAAACATCATGCACCATTGTATATCTTCTTGAATTGAACTCGTAAGTTCATCCATGATTATATCAAATAAGAAAGGACTCAGAGTTGATCCTTGGTGCACTTCGATAGTAATAGGGAACTCTGTGGTCCTCCCTACACTAGTACGGACACTTGCAGTACATGCTTCATACATATCCATGATGATTAACGGCACTAAAGTCATTGTGTGTCTCAAACTAAATTCAATACTAGTACTAATACGTAGTATAGTGAAGTCGAGTTCGTATCCACACGGAAAAGAATACTTTTCTTTTATGAAACTAGTAATTAAAAGGGGTGATTTTAAGGTTGATTTGATTTAATTAAATAAACACTAAGATGAACGACTTATAAACACTAAGATAAAAGACTTGGCTTTGCTACTTTCCACTTGTTGATATGTTTGTTGATCCCGATTATATCTATAACTTATCCCCTCTCGAATACTCAATCGAGAAGTATCTCCAATTCATCGAGGGTAGTTATTAACAAAGACCATTCATTAATAACTCTTACTATTAACCAAGTATAGAACACCGTCATATACCGACTTGATAGTAGCTTCTAATCTCTTAACTCCTTAATGAAATCAATTGAGATTGATAACCTCAACACAACGGTTTCTGTTTAACCAACACCCAAGCCTATGAAGTGTAGTGCGCCCTTGCATATTTGATACCAGGCCACTCCCAGGCGGAGGGATGACACGTCGCTTACGAGCGACGACCTAGTTGATGCACACTATAGATTATTTTCCCAAATTTTAAAAATAATATATAATTCACTCAATACTTACGTGACATGGCTCAGAAATAGAGCAAAGATAATCTATCTTATTGCTACGAGTGCTTATTTATCTAAATTGCATATGAAATATTCAACTCGAACATTGTTTAAAGGAAAAACTAAAAATAATAATCCCAACTATTGCTGATCCGCTAACAATAATCCCAACTATTGATTATTTTTGTATAATCCCAACTATATGGACCGTCCGCCAATAATGGTCTATGACCGCATATTACCTGCTCTAACTAGTGAATTATTAATAGAAATTAAGCGTAAAAATTAAAATTTGGGATTATTTATAGGGATTACCTGCTATATCTCTTTAGAAACTATAGGAATTTATTTATAGTCGATCACGTCGGACCATTATTATTGGCGGAAGGTCCCTAAAGTTGGGATTATTTTGAAATAATCGATAGTTGAGATTATTATGAGCGGACCGCCAATAGTTGGGATTATTACAATCAATTTTTTCTTGTTTAAAAACAATTCACAATTTTCATTATGTATATAGGTTGAGTTTCGACCCACCCGAGCCGTTTTTCTGGCTCCACCACTAGTCACGCGCCTACCACAACACCCTCCCCTTTATCCTAGCTTGGGACATGCATGATACCAAAAAATGATCTCATGAGGGAAGCAATTTGTTTGATCAAGGAAGGAGATTGGGAGTATATCAATGTGGGATGAAATCCGCTTTAGCATATCATGAGTATTACGGAAGCTAAGGCACAAACAAGTCAACATTTGGCATTATATTTTATACTTCTCATCCCAATTTATAAGATACTTTACGGTTTAGGATGTTTGACCGACGATAAAGCAAATTGATCCTTGTCAACACTTAAATTAGTTTTAGAAAATAAAATTTACGTATTCAGAAACTACATTAAAACCGCTACAAAACCTACAACAAATAATTCAAATTTCATAAACTTTTGATATATAAAGTAAAAGATTAAGAGTAATTTATGTTGACCAAGTGAATAGTAATTAAATGTATCTTACAATTTGGAATGAGAGAGTATGATATTAAAGAGTTACCATCTAGTATCACTAGTGTTAATTTTGTTCATGTAAAGCAACCCCGAATCGGGTAGCTCACGATCTAGCTAGGGCTACTAGTTATACGTTTGATGGATATTTTGGCACCAATTTCCTTCGTGTATTCCGTTATCCTTGAAACACGATTTTTTTATTAGTTTGATTCAAATTTTGTTAAAAAAATATTAAATCAACTAGATGTCAGATCTAACCCATCCTAAATCGAACTTGACAAAAAGCCGAATTCAGAAAAGTTTTGGACTTCACAGACCTACCAGATGCACACCCGACATGTATTCTCCCCTTTAAGAAATTAAAACAACATTCCAATTAGGGATGGACTAAACCGGCCCGCTACTGTGCGGGCCCGGACCGGACCGGGACCGGTTGGCCGGTTCCGGGCTTTTAGCCCGTTTATGCGGGTCAGACGGGCCAGGTTCGGGCCCAGTTTTGGGCGAACCGGCCCGGGCGGTTCAGCCCGGGCCCGGGTCAATTTTTTTGTTTTTTCAATTTTTTTTCTTTTCCTAGGGTAGGGCTGGGTGTTTTGGGGAGGTTTGGGGGTGGGGGTGAGGGGGGGGGGGGTCGGGGGATAACAAGAAAGCAAAAAAAAAAAAATAGACATTGAACCGGGTCCGGCCTGGCCCGGCCCGGTTAGGCCCGGACCCGGTATCAACCCGGGCCGGTTTCGGGCCCAAGGATTTGCAAAAAAAGTCCACCCGGACTCGGCCCGGAACCGGAACCGGACCGGCCCGGGTCCATCACTAATTCCAATTAGGGGTGGACCGGTTTGGTCCTGGGCCCGGCCGGGCCTCGGTTCAAGAAGGGGAGGCCCGGAACCGGCTCAGGTAACCCCCGGGTCCGGTCCGGGCCGGGCCGGGCCTCGATTCTATTTTTTTTTGGGGGGGCTTTTCCTAGTTAACCCCCAACCCTCCCCCACACCCCCAAACCAACCCTAACCACCTCAAATGGCCCAAAATGCCCAGCCCAACCAAAAAACTTAAAAAAAATCAAAAAAGCAAAAAAAAAATTGGCCGGGCCCGGGCCCGAAATGGCCGGGCCCGTTCACCTTTTGAAGGGCCTGAGCTCGAACCGCCATCCCACCGGGCCGGTCAACCCGAACCGGGCCCGGAACCGGTTCACCGGTCCGGTCCGGGCCGGGCCTGCACAGTAGCGGGCCGATCCGGTTCCGTTCCGGTTGGCCCGGCCCGAGTCCACCCCTAATTCCAATTAGGGGTAGACTCGGGTCCGGGTCGGGCCTAGGCCCGGGCGGGCCGGCGGTTCAAGAATGGTGGACCCGGGACCGGCCCGAGTAGCCACCGGGTCCGGTCCGGGTCCGGGCCGGGCCTCCGGTTTGGATTTTTTTTTTTGCTTTCCTAACCCACCCCTCCCAAACCCCCCAAACTCATCCTACCCATCAAGCCCAACCCGGGTGGAACCCCAAAACTGAAAAAAAAAAAACAATTTGGCCTCGCCCGGGCCCGACCCGGCCGAGCCGGTTCACCAAAATTGAGACCCGAGCCCGGACCCGCCCTACCCCCCGGGCCTAGGCCCGACCCGGACACGGACCCGAGAACTGGGCCGGTCCCGCACAGTAGCGGGCCGGGTGGCCCGACCCGAGTCCAAGCCTAATTCCAATACCTTACTAGCACAACCACAAGTATTAAGAGTTTTTACTTAAATATTATTGAAATGATAAAAACTATAGATAAAAGTTGAATATAATATTGAATATAATAATAATAATCAAAAGACTTGCTATTATATTCATTAAAGTTGAATATTTTTATCCACTACTTTAACTTTAATCATATACTCAACATTATTTCCAACTACAAAAAAAGTCACTAATATATAGATTGATAACATAATTTAGTATAAGTATCTCATATACGGTCAACAACAGTATCGATTATCATTGAATGACACTTTTGGGTGTCCCAAATCATAAATAACCTTTTCGTAAGTCATTTACTACGTCTTATTTGGTAATTCCACAACCCAAAAAAGGTGGAATCGCCCATCTAGGTACTTCACACTTTGAGCTAACAGAATGGTGGAGTAACAAATTACAATTTGATTTCAAACAGTTTATGAGTTATGATAAGAAGTCATTATTGAGCCACCCGTACTTTAATCCAACTGTCAATCTATATCACTGCGAAAAAGAATTCACAGCACACAAATGCACAAATCTGGCTAGACCAGATGATTCGAACCACTTGTACTAGTTAGTGAGTACTGAGCTTAGCTTCGAATCCGATCTGAAGGAGGATGCAACCAGTATCACAAAAATTAACTAATACAAGCACTTCAATTCCTAGATAAAAATTCAAGAACCACTATCAAATCAAACCAATACTAAAGGGGTTGCTTCGCGCACCCCAAAATTACTTAATGTAACCATGCGTGGACAAATTTGGCCTTCTTAATTATTAATTAAATTAAATATAATTACAACAGTTAATTAAAAAGGCTTTTCGCAACTCCATAGCTCCACGCTCGGCTCCTACCTTGATCATATCAAATTTACATTTAATATGCATCCAATAAAATGTTGTCATGTGTCAAGTAATTCCCTTTTTTATAAAATGTCATAACTTTTTCATTTTTGCCCCAATTTTTATAAAAATTATAACAAATTAAATATCTTTTTATGAGCTTTCATATGACACCAATATCATATATGTAATTTAAAAAAAATCCGGTCAAGTCTTGTGAACGGTCGATAAATGTATATTTACTACACCGTATTATTTAAATCTAGTCTAGTCAGATCTGATTCTATTTGTTTGAATTTATATGGTATAAGTGTGAAAATAAAGAGTACTATTTTTTAGATAGTTTTCAGATTCATCCTCCATTGTATAAGAAGATTGTAAAAAAAATATAGAAACATTAATAACGTGTTCTAAATATTTATATAGTAGTTGTTTGATGATAGTTAGAAAGTGTAATTCTGATTATATTAGGAATTTAAGTGTATTCGGAAACATGTTACACAAAATTTTGGAAATATTAAATCTGTTTTTATTTTAAAGAAGCATGGTGTCAGATGCGGCTACGTAATTTAACTTACACCACTTTTATTTTAAAGAAGAAGCATGGTGTCACAAAGTTGGAAAAGTTTCAGCACTGAGGGTGCGCCTAGCAGTTAATTCGGCTACGTGAGGGTAAGTCTGTCCAATAATGGAAAATATGGGGTGCGCGTGGTAAGTTTGATGGTGCGCCGAGATGCTCCGATACTAAATTGTTCGAATCTTGGTTCCTAAAAATATTTTTTCCACCTTAAAAAATAAGCACATTTTACCACACAAAAATGTTGAAAATTTCAAACAAGGAAAAAAATACTTTTTTTAATCTTTAATCATTTCAAACTCCAAAATTAATTTAGTAAACACTTGGTAGAATGTTTTTTAGTTTTCATTTGTAAATAAAATAGGAGAATTGCTTTTATTTTTATTTTTTTATCATAAAAGAGCGACCATTATATTAAATTCGAGAACACATACAAGACAACCTTCAGACAAATTTGCATATCCAATCGTGAACCCTAGGAGTAGACTTAGAATCAGACACCTCATACAAAGGCTTCACGATACAACCTCGATACAACCTCTCGTCCGCACCGCGTTCATCCGCTAACACTATCTCCTCCGACATAGTTGCAATCCCAAGCGTTAGAAAACTTAAAATCAATATAATCTGCCGCTCCAAACCCATATTGATAGGGACAGCGAGAAATCTCAACCCCTACAAAGAGGAGAGACGGCCGTTAGGGTTATATGATATCAATAAAGGTTTGATATCATTGTAGCAAAAAAAGACATGTAATTCAAGTACTAGTACCGCCAAAATAACTAAAAACACATTAGATGCACATTTACAGATAAATATTACTACGTATTATATTTCAAATCCCAGAACCACTATTTACAATAATAAATCTCATAATCACAACCATCTTGAATATTGTTTGAGATACTTTTACAACTATGAAATTCACATGATGGAATGTGATTTAATTTGCAAAAATGAGCTTAGTATATTCATCCGCATATACAATAATTTATAACTTTCATTTTCAGCAGTTCAATTTGTAATGTTATGATTACTATTAGTATTACTAGTTATACTTAGGGATGGGCTGGGATGGATCGGCCCGGTACTGTGGAGGCCCAACCCGACCCGCCAGGCGGTACCGGGACTGGGAGCCCAAACCGGGGGTAACAAAGGTGAACTCCAAATTTAAACGGTTCAATTCAACAGTTCTCCAGTTCCTGATTCCAAATTCTCACCCCTAGGATGGGTTCTATTCTATTTACCTGGATCATATTCGATTTGATGTAGCTATAATTAGGGGTGGACTAGGACTGCTCAGCCCAACCCGGCCCAGGTCCAGCCCAGTACTGTGCAGGCATGAACCAACCCGGTGAACCGGGACCAGGCCCAGGGCCCGGGGAATTCAATAGGCGGGCTACGAGCGTCAAAAGAGGTGGACCAGCCTTGTCGATCTAGGCTCGGTCCGGGCCCAATTATTATTATTTTTTTTTTAATTTTTCCCAATTTGGCAGCTAGGTGGGTCAAGGGGTGGACTGGGCTGGTTCAGCTCGACCCAAGACCCGGCCAAGCCGGGCCCAAATAATATATTTTTTTAAGACAAAAAATTGACCGACTCAGCCCGGTCCCAATTCTAACCCGGACCGGTATCGGGCCTGAATATATATGACCTGGAGCCTACCCCATCCCAACCCGGGCCCAATCCACCTATAGGGCTATAGGGGGATGGGGGTTGGAATTAATTCAAAAAGACAAAATAAAAAAAAAAAAGACAAAAACCCGGGTTGGTACCTAGCCTGATGTTTTTGGGCCCAGAGCCCGCCCAATCCCGGCCCAATCCACCCCCTAGCTATAATCATTTAGGTAAAACTGGTATTTTATCTTTTCTAATTTTTAGTTATATATAAATAGAAAGAATGTCAAAATTTCTTTTTCTAGGATTGGATAATATGACTGACCTCATGGCTCATGATAACGAGCACCACAACTGACCCTTTAAAATGGTTGTTTCCATCAATAAAGAAAGAGAATGCGTTTTTAGTGCATACACTTTTGGTGAACCATAACCTCACACAAAGTGAAACATTTTAATACAATTATTAAAGACTGTTCTTATTTGATTGATCCAACCCAGATGCACCATCAGTTTCTGCGAGAGGCGCAATAAACCCACACATTTGATTCAGCCCTGTTACCCTCTTCCTTGCATCAAAGTTTACTACACGGGATGGGGAAAGCCCATGTATTTATATACGTTGATGATGATCAAACATTTACTAAACATCTATTAAGCTTCCAATTCTAATCGCATTATGCGTACGTACTCTTGTCCATCTCAGATATCTGCAAACGTTTTCACCATCCTGAACTCGTTGTTTTCGGGTAGAGGCGCATTTCCAGGGCGCACCGATATGATCACCTCCAAACCTGAAACAAGTGCACTCATTATCAACTCATTCAGAAAAAGGCAAATTGTAGTATGGGGAGAATAGAAATGAAATTAGAGAAGATATGATGAAGGAAAATCTGGTTTTGGACAGTAAATGGATTAACGCAAGCTCAATACTTTTATTGTAGGGATTTGTTCATACTCGATTATTAGGATTATATCCATACAAATATATGAGGAAATCATATTTCACTTCCCTTTGAGTTTTTCAAATTAAGGCCAGGCATGAGAAATTAACATCCTTAGCGGCTCTTCTTTCCCTAGCAATTTCTGTGATCCAAATGTCTTCTTCATGAGCATGAGGAAGATCATTTTCTTCTAAAAACACATCTCATGTGTGTATGCAAATGACTACAATCCAAAGGGTATGTTGGGATCCTGGAAAAAACTAGATAAAGGCGGGGGAAGGGCTATTAACATTTTCTTATATTTGGTTTTCGACGCGAAATGGCTCGCTAATCTGTCTGCGCTTCTTTGTTATGAAGTAACGCGATTTTCGACGCGATTTTCACTACAGGTCATTCGAAACAGTCCTCTCTGTGCTTTAGTACAGGGGTAAGACTGCGTACATCCGACCCCCCTTACCCCACCGTAGGTGGGAGCCTTTGCGGCACTGGGGTAATGATGATGATGATGATGGTGGTTTTATCTTGGCCCTTGGGAAATTGAAAGTCTAATGAAATTTTATTTCCTTCGAAAAATTTCTCCATATTTGCTTTCCAAGGTATTTCCTGTTCCAAATGAACCCATAGTGAAAGCCTAAAGAATGTGTATTATTGCTATAAAACCCGGGTAGGACTGGGCTGGCTGCGGATCAGACGAATGTTCAATTTGACTTGATACATGGATTGGACGTGCTACTGACTTAGTAACAATGGCATCAAACGATTCAAAAGCGGATTCCGTCAGGATAACTGCACTGAAAGGAATTAGTGCTGAATCAGTGATCCAGCTGCGGTTCAACCATTGATCCACTAATAACGAGTCAAGCACCAATCCGAGTTTTAAAAGACTCAATGGTATAGATTGAGGAAATATGCAAACATGGACAAATAAATACCCGCAGATTTGGCTGCAGCTGCTTCTTGATATACATCTGTGACAAACAGAATTTCTGATGGGTTATCTACTCCCAAGGTCTGTGTAATCTCAACATAACTCTTTGTTTCTTTCTTGTTCCTGAACCCAAAAAAAAATCGCAGATTAGTAAAATGCAATCTTGTTTTAATACAATTAAGTGAAAAGTAGAAGTTACTTGGAAAAGGCATAAATTTACCCCACTGTTGTATCAAAAAATCCAGAAAGGTAATTCCTCAGGTCCCCGTACTCTGTGTTGCCAAACAAGAGCCTCTGTGCCAATCTGCTACCACTTGAATATATGTACACCTGTGGAATAATAACAAATAATATCACATGACTTTTGAAACATTTTAGAGGGCATTTTTAGAGCCCGCTTGGAACTTCGGCAAAACAAGCTATTAATCAGCTAGCTTATAGGTGGATTATATATGACAACATGAGGTAGAAATTGAAAATGACATAAATAAACTTTACAATGAGAAATGGGGTTAACTCATTGAGAAAAAGCTTAATCAAAAGTTACTAAAGAACCTTGTGAAAAAAGCTCGAGGTTACCAATAAATTCTCCAAACCAAATGGACCTCATTTGAAAACCTCCACTTGAATAAAGCTACTCCGTACAAAGTATTAGCTAGCTAATAGAAACTGTTTGGAAGCTTAAAAGCTAGCAAAAAGCTTTTAAATGGGTAGCTAGGACCTCAAAGTTGAAATTGCCAAATTGGTGTTAGAAGTGTTTAGTAAAATTAGCTATTGAGTTGGCTAATTCTTATAAAATGCATAAAATGAACTTCTATATATATTGTAGATAGATAAAGGGTATCATTTTTATAATAAGCACAACGTTATTATACTTGTTGTGAAAAAAAATACTTATTGTCAAATATATTAGAATACATGTGGGAGTATGCTTTAGCATATTTGAGGAATATACTCTAGAATATTATTGTAGAATATTATTGTAGGGCTTAAATCCTTCAATATACATACAGAATATCATTCCCTTCTTATTAGTAATCAATATCTAGTTCTGTTAATATGGTATCAGAGTCGTTCTATTCCATTTCAGCCTGATTCCAGCTAGTTTCTTTCCTGTCCAGAACATCACAGGAACCTGGAATCAGAACCCTAGTCCAGACTAACCCCACCCTATCTCACCTTAACGAGTCTACCCAACAGTACTAAGATTTGGTATTGTTGTCCCAACTTCTACATTACCAATTTACCATTATCACCTGTTTTGAGTCTTCCTAATTAATTCTGCATTTAATCTGCTTTCTGTTGTTCTGTATCTTTTTCCCTGGACATTATGTGTTTTAGGATCTGTTGACGAAACAGACTATTGGTAAAGGACATGAGTCAACTGATATTTATATTTTGGATATTATAGAAAATTGCTCTATATAGGAGTAAATAGGTTTTGGAATTCCAAAATAGGATTACTAGATTTTTCTTCCCGAAATGACAGTCATTACTACCATGATTGAAAAATACTACCATTAATGGAAATAAATACTTCCACGGTAATGCTAGTACTAAAACTATTTGACAGTAATGACTCTAAAATGGTAGTAAATATTGTCATGTTACTCTTGTACTGAAACTAAGTTTAGTCCTCAAGTCAAGAAAAGATGAGGCTGACAAGGGCTTTGTTAGGACATCAGCAAGTCAGTGAGGAGCTGGAATATGAAGCACTTCAAGCTGTTTGGATTGAACCTTTTCCCTGACAAAGAAAAGATCAATCTCCATGTGTTTGATACGAGAGTGTAGCACAGGGGTTGTATGCAAGTTGAACAGTGCTAAGATTGTCACAGTAAACCTTTGGAGTAGTGAATGGTACTTGAAGTTCCTTTAGTAAAAATTGAACCCATAGGAGTTCAATTGTTGTGTCTGCTAAGCTTCTGTATTCAGCTTCTGCTGAAGATCTGGTCACTCTGAGTTGCTTCTTGGATCACCAAGAAATGATATTGGAACCAAGAAAGATGCAGGATCCAGATGTGGATCTTCTATCAACAGGACCAGATGCTCAATCAGCATTACAGAATGTTAAAATAGGCAGATGTACGGTGTCCAAAGGAAAAGGTTTGATAATAATGCCATGTGTGATAGTGCCAGATAGATATCTGAGGATATGCTTGACTGCCTTCCGGTGATCTTGTATGGGTGTTGCCATGAATTGACAGACCTTGTTTACAGCGTAGCTTATTTCTGGTCTAGTAAGGGTTGCATATTGTAGGACTCCAAAAATGGATCAGGTAGATTATCACTTCCTGTATTTGTGAGCTTGCAGCTACTGACCATGGGTGTTTTGACTCCTTTTGAATCAAGCATTCCAACTTTATGTAGCAGATCTCTCACATATGTAGTTTGCGAAAGATGTAGACTGCCATTTCCCAGTTTTCTAACTTCAATTCCAAGAAAGAAGTCAATATCACCCAAATGTTTGAGAGAAAAGGATGAGTGCAGTTTGTGATTGAGATTTTGAACAGCAGTAGAGTTATTTCCTATGACTAGGATATCATCTACATAGATTATGTAGAAAATGTTACATTATTTTTTTCTGATTAAATTGATGTACTTTTTTAGTCGGATAGACTAGAATAGATGTAGTTAGTTGTAGATAAGCTCGTAGTTATCAAGATCCTATTTTATACACTCTGGCCGTATGACTTATTCAATCAAGGAAGTTTTATTCCTAAAACTTACATGGTATCAGAGCTTTGAAATTACACATCATAATGGTGGAATTTGACTCTGAATCATCTTCCCAAACCAGTAACCCTAATTCCCATATTAGCTCAATGACAAATTATCAGACCACAGTTAATTCATCTATGCTCATCACTGGACATAGATTGAATGGACGAAACTACCTAGAGTGGTCACAATCTGTCAAATTGGCAATTGATGGCAAGGGCAAACTGGGATACCTGACTGGTGAAATCAAAGAGAAGAAAAGTGGTGAAGATGGCTATAGTTTGTGGGGGTCAGAAAACTCACTTGTTACAGCCTGGCTTCTCAGTTCAATGGATGCATCAATCGCCAAACTCCATATGTTTATGAAAACTGCAAAAGAGATATGGGACTCTATCAAGGAGACTTATTCAGACCTGGAGAACTCTTCCCAAATCTTTGAACTCAAAACAAAAATGTGGCAGTCTAAACAAGGCAATAGGGATGTCATTTCATACTATAATGAAATGGTTTCTCTATGACAAGAATTAAATCAGTGCTATGAAGATGAAGAGTGGGAAAGTGCCAAGGATCTGGCAAGACATAGGAAAAGAGAAGAAAATGATAAGGTCTAGTTTCTAGCAGGAATTAATAGGGACCTAGATGAAGTCAAAGGAAGAATTCTTGGGAAAAAAACTCTGCCTTCAATAAGAGAGGTTTTTTCTGAGATCATGATTGTTAGATATACATTCTAGAATAGTCTATTGTACTTAATCTGTGTTTGTTAGAGTCGGTTAGAGTTAGTTAGTAGTCTGACCTAACTGATTCTATTTATATCTTGTAATGCTGCTCCAGAACAATTAAGTAATAATAATAAACTTCTTCAATCTCTCTCTGTACGATTTCTATTATGGTATCAGAGCTGTAGCTCGAATCCATGGTGATCTCAGATGATTCTTCCCATTCTACTGCCAATTCTGGCAATTCGAATTCTCCTGTAACCTTCGCACATCCACTACCGATCAAACTCGATGCAAATAACTTTATCTTCTGGAAGCATCACGTGGAAGCTGTTGTTCGAGCGCATAAACTCCTTCGATTCATCGTGAAACCTCAAATTCCGAAGAAATTCAACTCTAATGACGATGAAGCAAGTGAAAATGTCAATGCGGAGTATACTATCTGGGAGCAACAAGACCAGATGTTGTTCTCATGGTTGCTTGCGTCGCTTTCAGTCATTTCATGCTCAAGTGATTCACTGTAGATAGATACTCACATCAACTGTGGAGTGAGATCAACAGTTATTTCAAGTCGCAAATCCTTGCCAAAGCCAGACAACTCAAATCCGAGTTGTATAACACTGCGAAAGGAGATTGATCTGTTTCTGAGTATCTAATTCACATCCAGACTATTGCTGACAATTTGTTATCAATTGGAGAACCTATTTCAGCAAAAGAGCACATTAATGTCATACTTGAAGGCCTACCGGAAGAATATGAATCTCTAGCCTCTTCAATTTCTTCGCGTAGTCCTTCGGATCCTGTTACCTTATCTGAAGTTGAATCTCTTTTGGCTGCTAAGGAAATGAGACTGAAGAAGCTTCGTGAACCCTCACAATCAAATCTGTTTTCTGCAAATGTTGCGCGTGTTGAGCCATCACTCTCAAATCATATTCCAGCTCCTGAAAACTCCTCAGAAACTCCTTATGTACAAGTTGCACAGTTCAATTCACCTCCCACCACTGATTCCTACAGAGGCAGAGGTCGTGGAGGACCTGGACGAGGTCGTGGTGGCAGATATGGTGGTCGCAGCTCAATCATATGCCAAGTCTGTGGCAAATCTGGTCATCACGCTCTAATCTGTTATCACATGTTCAATCCTTCCTATAATATTACTTCAAACACTCCATATAATTCCTATCCAAACTCTCAATCCTCTCCCAATCCTATTCCTTCATCAATCCCCTATCAACCAAGATTTCCTGCACCTCAGTTCAATACTTCAACCTCCACTCCACAATTCCCAAACTGGGAACAACAACCATACAATTCACCTTATACTGCACCTCATCCACAACAATACAATACTACCCCTACCACAACCCATACTGCAGCCTGGGCTTGTGCTACCCCTTCTATTTTGGGACCTGCTCCACAGCATCAAACATGGTTTCCCGACTCTGGAGCCACTCATCATGTAACTCCAGATCCTTTAAACCTGCAACACAGTGAGCCACTTGTTACTACTGATAAGCTCTTTATGAGCAATGGTCAAGGTTTGGATATAAAGCACATTGGTTCTACTACTTTTCCCTCACCCTATCGGTCCTCTTTATCTCTTTCTCTTAACAATATTTTGCATGTTCCCTCTATAACTAAGAATCTAATCATTGTCAGTCAGTTTGCTAAGGACAACAATGCCTTTTTTGAATTCTATCCTTATGAGTGTTTTGTTAAATCTCAGGTTTCTAGACAGATTCTTTTATATGGTGTCCTTGGAAATGATGGTTTGTACAGGTTTCACTCAGTTCCAGTTCATTCTACTCCACGAAGCAGAACACACTCTTCTTTCCCTCCATCCAGTCTTAAGTCACACAGGTTGCCTTCATCCCCTTCCATAACACCATACAATAAACCTTTTGAACTTGTTTTTACTGATTTGTGGGGACCAACCCCTATTTTATCCTTTGATAGCTATTCTTATTACATAGTCTTTATTGATGCATCTACCAGATTCACTTGGGTGTATTTCTTAAAAAGAAAATCTGATGCTCTCTCTGCTTTCACCAACTTCTATAACTATGTCCTTAATCAATTTTCTGTCTCCATTAAGTCCCTTCAATCTGACTGGGGAGGTGAATTCAGATCCTTTAATCAATTGTTGTCTGAAAAAGGAATCACTCATAGGGTCATTTGTCCACACACACATCATCAAAATGGTGTTGTGGAAACAAAGCATAGAAATATTTTTGAAAAAGTCTATCTCTTCTCTCACATTCTGCCCTTCCTCTTAAATTCTGGGATGCAGCTTTTGCTACTGCACTCCATCTCATTAACAGAACTCCATCCAAATCTATTTCCAATGTCAGCCCTTACTTCAAACTGTATGAATCTCATCCTGACTATTCTTTTCTCAAAGTTTTTGGTTGCTCTTGTTATCCTTTCATCAGACCATATAACAAGCACAAACTTGGGTCTCACTCTGAAGAGTGTATCTTCCTTGGATATTCTTCTACTCACAGAGGGTACAAATGCCTATCTCCTTCAGGAAAAATATATCTCTCTCGAGATGTTATTTTTAATGAGTCCAATTTTCCTTACCTCACCCTCTGTCCCTCCTCACCACCTACATTACCTGAATTCCCACTGCCTATTTCTGTTCCTATATCCATCTCATTTCCATCCAAAACAATTGAATCATCCTCTACACATCAATCAAATCAGTCATCTTCTTCAGAAAGTCAACCTGGTTCAAACAACCAAAGTCAACATTCCTCTTCAGCATCAGATTCCTCAAATTCTTCCACTTTTGCTATCCAACCTAACACTACCACTCAGATCACACCTTCTCCAATCTCTCCTGCTCCTGTCACCAACAACCATCCTATGAGGACTATTGCCAAATCTGGGATAGTAAAACCAAGACTTAATCCAACCTTATTGTTGGTTCATACTGAGCCTAACTCAGTAAAACAAGCCATGGCTTCTCCTCACTAGTTTGAGGCTATGAAGTGTGAGTATAATGCATTGATCTCCAACAATACCTGGTCTCTTGTACCTCTTCCTCCAGACAAACAAGCAATTGGCTGCAAATGGGTTTTCAGAATTAAAGAAAATGCTGATGGTTCTCTGAACAAGTACAAGGCCAGACCGGTGGCTAAGGGTTTTCATCAAAAATTTGGTACTGACTTTGGAGAAAAAATTTCTCCAGTTGTCAAGCCTGTGACAATAAGAGTTCTTCTTACTCTTGTTGTATCTAATAAATGGTCTATTCAGCAACTTGATGTTAATAATGCTTTCTTAAATGGTGAAATTGATGAAGAAGTTTACATGGTGCAGCCTCCAGGTTTTCAAGTGCAAGACACTTCTCTTGTCTGCAAGTTGCATAAGTCCTTGTATGGGCTTAAACAAGCCCCACGGGCTTGGTTTCTCAAATTAACTTCAGTTTTGTATAAAGCTGGCTTCAAACAGAGTAAAAGTGATCCTTCCTTACTCATTTATTTGTCTTCTGGAATCCAAATATACATTTTAATCTATGTTGATGACATATTGGTTATTGGAAATCACCCTACTGCCATTCACCAGATTATTAAAACTCTTGACTCCTCTTTCTCTTTGAAGCACTTGGGAGACCTTGACTTCTTTCTGGGAATAGAAACACATAAACTACCTGATGGCAGCCTACATCTCTCCCAAGCCAAATATATCAAGGATTTACTTAACCAAACTGGTATGCTGGACTCCAAAGCAGTAAAAACACCTATGGTCAGCACTTCAAAACTCACTAAAGAGGGCAGTAACGATCTCCCAAATCCTTCTTACTACAGATCAGTTGTAGGAATTCTGCAATATGCCACTCTTACTAGACCTGACATATGTTTTGCAGTCAACAAGGTTTGTCAATTTATGGCAGCACCACTGCAAGAACACTGGCTTGCAGTTAAACACATTCTCAGGTATCTATCTGGTACCACCAATCATGGTCTCATCATCAAACCTCTACCTCTATCCTCCATACCTCTTCCAATCTCAGCTTATTGTGATGCAAACTGGGCATCTGACCCTAATGACAGGAAATCCACATCTGGCTCATGCATATTTTTGGGTTCTAACATTGTTTCATGGTGGTCAAGAAAGCAGGACAGAGTAGCAAGATCTTCAGCTGAAGCTGAATATAGAAGCCTAGCTGATACCACTGCAGAGTTATCATGGATTCAATTCCTTCTACAAGAACTTCAAGTCCCTTTTTCTGTTCCTAAAGTCTATTGTGATAACCTCAGCAGTGTTCAACTTGCTCACAACTCTATCTTACACTCTAGGATCAAGCATATGGAACACCATCTCTTCTTTGTCAGAGAAAAGGTCCATCTGAAGCAGCTTCAAGTCTATCACATTCCTTCTCCCTATCAAGTTGCTGACATCCTAACAAAACCACTCTCCAGCTCCAATTTTCTTGATCTAAGGACAAAACTAGGTGTTGATGATCAATCACCTTCATATTCAAGGGGGAATGTTAGATATACATTCTAGAATAGTCTATTGTACTTAATCTGTGTTTGTTAGAGTCGGTTAAAGTTAGTTAGTAGTCTGACCTAACTGATTCTATATACTCCTTCTGTCCCAAAAAGATTGATACATTTTGACTTTTCTTGGTCAATGATGGTTAAGTTTGACCAATGATATCTTTTAACACAAAATTATTTAAAATATGAAAATTATATGAACATATTCTTTATTAAAAAATCTTACATAAAAGTATAAAATTTATAAATTATAAACAAATATAATACCTAAAATCATTGTCTAAACTTTACCACCATTGACCAAGAAATGTCAAAATGTATCAATCTTTTTGGGACAGAGGTAGTATATCTTGTAATGCTGCTCCAGAACAATTAAGTAATAATAATAAGCTTCTTCTATCTCTCTGTACAATTTCTATTAAGGATGGAGGATAGCATGAAAAAGGTTATGTACAGCACTCCAGCACATAATGAGGAATCTGGGGACTCTTCAGCAATGGTGGCTAGGAGTGATGACAAGAAAAAACTCTAGTGTGATCACTGCAAGAAATTATGGCACACTAAGGAGACTTGTTGGAAAATTCATGGCAAACCACCCGGAGCAGGAAAGAAAAAAATTGAGAAGGCCCTACAAACAACTGTGACTGAGACTCAACAAGAACCACAAGTCAAATTCAATCAGCCTTCATTCACTCAGGAGCAGATAGAGCAACTTCTTAACCTCCTACAATCCCAGAAACCCCAAAATTCCCAGAAGGAATCTAAACCAAAATCTTCCTTTTGTTCTTATGCCCAAAATGGTACCCATTCATCACTTTTTTGTTCTCGGAAATCTAAAAATTCTTGAGTTATCGACTCAGGGGCTACCGACCACATGACCTCTATTTCAATTTTTGTTTCTTCATATAAACCCTGTGCAGGGGATAAAAAGGTTAAGGTTGCAGATGGTTCTTTATCAGCCATTGCAGGGATGGGAAATATTAGCATTTCCTCATCTCCGAATCTATCCAAAGTCCTTCATGTCCCTAATCTATCCTGCAATCTTGCTTCAGTTAGTCAAATAACTAAAGATCTACAATGTTGTGTTATTTTTTATCTTCTTATTGCATTTTTCAGGACCTGGCATCGGGGAAGATGATTGGCAGTGCTAAGGAGAAGGATGGACTCTATATCTTTGATGCAGAAACTCAATCAAATAAAAGAGATCCAAGAAATGCTTGTTTGCTAACTGTTTTTTTTTTCAAATAATAAATATTTGTATTTACTTCATTATAGACTAGGACACCCTAGTTTCTTGTTGGGCTGTAGGCTTCGGCCCATTCAGATCTGGGAGCCAGATGAAAAAAGCAACAGCCTGCTCTAGTTAAATGTGCAGGCAGCCCTAGTTGGGCCTATTTCTTTGGTGGCAGTCAGGCCCATAACCTTATCAAGTGTTTTACCCTAATTGTTTGCCTATATATATCGACTCATGTACTTGTAAACTATGACATGTATAGTTGTATAAGAAAGAAAACCCTAGTTGCCCCCGTGGATTAGGTCAGTAACACTTACCGGCTGAACCACGTTATATTCGTGTGCCGTTCTTCTCATTCTTTTCTAGTTTTTCAGATTCGTGCGTGTGTGAGATCTAACCCTAACAACTGGTATCAGAGCAAGGTTAGCCACCACCACATATTCCACCACCACCACTGCTGCCACCCTACGTCTTCAGCCTCCTCGTGCCGCCAACAGTGCGCTGCCGCAGAAGAATATAACCGGGAGATTGTGAAGGACTGGGACAATGGCAGATGACGGAAAAACCAAAGTCGAGAAGTTTGATGGACAAGATTTTGGATGGTGGAAGATGCAAATTGAGGATATGCTGTGTCAGAAGGATTTGGATCAAGCCTTGACAGGGAAAAGAATAGAAAAGATGAGTGATGATGAATGGGCTGCTCTAGATAGGAATGCTTTGGTTGTTATCAGATTTACCCTAGTCAAGAGTGTGGCGTTTAACATCCTGAAGGAGACTACTGCATGTGGTTTGATGAAGGTTTTGTCAAACATGTATGAGAAACCATCGGCATCAAACAAGGTATTTCTGATAAGACAGCTAGTAAACACCAGAATGAAAGAAGAGGCATCTGTTACCTCACACATTAATGAGTTTAATACTACCATATCCCGTTTACTATCTGTTGATATTAAGTTTGAAGATGAAGTCCAAGCTTTATTCTTGTTATCCTCGTTACCAGAAAGTTGGTCAGGAACAGTCACTGCGATTAGCGGTTCAACTGGAACCTCTAAACTCACATTTGAGGGCATTCGTGACATTATCCTAGGAGAGGATATAAGAAGGAGGAGTTCTGGAGAATCTTCTAGTGCTTTGTTAAGTACTGAAGGGAGAGGTAGAAAGAAAGAGAAGGGAAATGGCAGAGGTAGATCAAAGTCTAGAAAGAGGAGCCAGTCAAAACCGAGAAAAGATATTCAATGCTGGAACTGCAAAGAAACTGGGCATTTCAGAAATCAATGCCCTAAATCTTCAGAAAGGATGGAAGTAAATGCAGCCACCGACGATTCAGATGATGCCCTTATCTGTTGTGTTGAAAACTCAACAGAAACGTGGATTATGGATTCTGGTGCATCATTTCATGCTACTTTCAGCACGAAGGCGATGAAGAATCTACGGACAGGTAATTTTGGTAAAGTTCGTTTGGCTAATAATGACTCTCTTGACATCACAGGGATGGGTGACATAGACTTAAAGACTTCATTGGGCACCACTTGGGCATTGAAACACGTTCGGGTCATTCCAAGCCTTAAGAAGATGCTGATTTCTATTGGGCAGTTGGATGATCAAGGATTTGATGTTACTTTTGGTGAAGGACAATGGAAAGTTGTCAAGGGGAATCTTGTAATCGCCAAAGAGGGGTACTTTATATATGGTTGAAGCTCCTGATGATGAGATGAATGCAGTGACCAGCGGGCTGAATCCGCGGGCTGAATCCATCCAGTTTGTGGCATCAACGGCTAGGCCACATGAGTGAAAAGGGAATGAAGATGCTCGTTGCAAGGGGGAAACTTCCAGATTTGAAAAAGGTGGATTCTGAGTTCTGTGAGCCTTGTGTACTTGGCAAGAAAAAGAAGGTTCCTTTTGTGAAGACAGGTCAGACACCGAAAACTCATAAGCTGGAGCTAGTTCACACGGATGTGTTTGGGCCAATGCCAGTCTCTTCCCTGAGAGGATCAAGCTACTATGTGACCTTCATTGATGACTCAACATGCAAGGTATGACTCAACATCCAAGTGGGAGATTGTTGGACTGTAGGCTTCGGCCCATTCAGATATGGGAGCCAAATGAAAAGAGCAGCAGCCTGCTCTAGTTTAATGTGCAAGCAGCCCTAGTTGGGCCTGTTTCTTTGGTGGCAGTCAGGCCCATAACCTTATTAAGTGTTTTACCCTAATTGTTTGCCTGTATATATTGACTCATGTACTTGTAAACTATGACTTGTATAGTTGTATCATTCATCATCTCAATAAGAAAGAAAACCCTAGTTGCCCCCGTGGATTAAGTCAGTAACACTTACTGGCTGAACCACGTTATATTCGTGTGCCGTTCTTCTCGTTCTTTTCTCGTTTTTCATATCCGTGCGTGTGTGAGATCTAACCCTAACAGTTTCTATTATTTAAAAAGGATGTTTCCTCAATTATTTCTGAATAAAGATGCTTCTTTGTTTCATTGTGATATGTGTGCACTTGCAAAACATCACAGAAACACTTATCTACCCCACAGTTATAAACCTACTAGTCCTTTTACCTTGGTACATAGTGACATTTGGGGTCCATCTAGAATACCAGCTTTAAAGGGAAAGAGATGGTTTGTAACTATTATTGATGATCATACACGAGTCACATGAGTATTTTTAATCAAAGAAAAATCTGAAGTTGAGAAAATATTTAGGGAATTTTATGCTATGGTCCAAACTCAATTCAGTACCAAAATTAAAATGGTAAGAAGTGATAATGGCCGTGAATATTTTTCTCAATCTTTAAACAATTTTTTTACTGAAAAAAGGCATTATCCATCAAAGTTCTTGTGTCAATAGTCAATACACCAGCTCAAAATGGAATTGCAGAGAGGAAAAATAGGCATTTGCTTGAAGTCACTCGTGCAATCATGTTTTCAACAAACATACCAAAATATTTGTAGGGAGGGGTTGTGTTACATGCTACTTATTTAATTAATCGCATGCCATCCAAAACTTTAGGATTTAAAAGTTCACTACAACACTTCTTTCCTACAAATAGATTGGTAAACACCCTTCCTTTAAAAATTTTTGGTTGCACAGTGTATAAAAAATCCAGATAGATCTGCATAGATCTGCAAGTAAGTTTGATCCTAGAGGAAAAAAATGTGTTTTTCTAGGTGTTTCTGCCACTAAAAAGGGTATAAATGTTTTGATCCTACAACCAAAACAATGGTTGTTACAATGGATACTTTTTTGTGGAAGAACAACCTTTTTTTTATTCTCATCTTCAGGGGGAGAAATTAAGTGAAGATGTTCCAATAGTGCCACATATTCATGAAAACCTTAATTTTCTTGATATTAATCTGGATGATCATTGCTTTAGAAATATCAGTACATCTGAAAATGATCAAGAAATAAAAAATAATGAAGTAAATACAACTAAACCAATTGAAAAGGATCAACAGACAAGTCAGTTCTTTGGAAAAGTTTATGAGAGAAGGGTTAGAAATCAAAGAATAGAGGATGTCCAAGAACCTACAACTGTCCATGATTCTGACTCAATACCAGGAAGTGAAAAAGGTAATACTTCTAGTAACCTTGAGCTTCCAATTGCTCTCAGAAAAGAGAGAAGAACATGTGTTAAATACCCCATCTCAAACTATGTTTCTTATTCTAAATTAACCCCAGCTTTTGCAGCCTTTACTTCCAATATTTCTTCTATTTCTATTCCCTCAACCATACAGGATGCTCTATCAAAACCTGAATGGAAGAAAGCTGTTTTGGAGGAGATGGAGGCTCTTGGAAAGAATCAGACATGGAAGCTTGTAGAGTTACCTAAAAACAAACTTACAGTTGGTTGCAGGTAGATTTTCACTCCTAAGTTTAAGGCAGATGGAAGTTTGGAGAGGTATAAGGCAAGACTAGTTGACAAGGGGTACACACAGACGTATGGAATTGACTACACAAAGTTTGCAGATTAGAGAAGGCTTTGTATGGACTTAAACAGTCTCCAAGAGCCTGGTTTGACAGGTTCACAAAGTTCATAAAGAAGCAAGGATTTAATCAAGCTCAAGCTGACCATACTTTATTCATGAAGTTTTCAGGTAAGGGGGAGATTGCAATCTTAATTGTCTATGTAGATGATATTATCCTTACAGGAAATTATCACACAAAGACTAAAAGGTTGAAAGAAAAACTTGATCATGAATTCAAGATCAAAGACCTAGGAAATTTTAAAAAAAATCTAAGAATGGAGATAGATAGATCAAAGAAGGGTATTGTTGTCTCACAAAGAAAATATATCCTAGATCTTCTACAGGAAACTGGAATGAGTGCCTGCAAACCAGCAGACACTCCAATTGACCCAAGTCAGAAATTGGGAGATATCAAGGAGGGAATTCCAGTTGATATTTACCAATATCAAAGATTGGTGAGAAAATTAATATATCTGGCACACACAAGGCCAGATATTGCATTTGTAGTAAGTATGGTGAGCCATTTTATGCATCATCCTCTCCAAGAACATCTTGATGCTACTTACAGGATTCTGAGATACCTGAAGAGCTGTCCAGGGAAGGAATTGTTTTTCAAAAAGGGAGACAGTAGGACAATTGAAGCTTTCACTGATGCAGATTATGTTGGCTCAATATCTGATAGGAGATCTACTTCTGGATACTGTACCTATGTGTGGGGAAATCTAGTAACCTGAAGAAGTAAGAAACAAAATGTGGTTGCTAGAAGTAGTGCAGAATCAGAATTCAGAGCTATGGCTAATGGAATATGTGAATTACTCTGGATCAAAAGAGTAATCACAGAACTGAACATGGAGATTGAGCTGCCTATGAAGTTGTATTGTGATAATAAAGCTGCTATAAACATTGCTCGTAACCCTGTGCTACATGATAGAATTAAGCATATTGAAGTGGACAGACACTTCATTAAGGAGAAGATTGAAGTTGGATCATTTGCACACCATTTGTATCCACTAAAGATCAAACAGCTAATATCTTCACCAAAGGGTTATTTAGACCTATATTTGAGCTACTTGTAAGCAAGTTGGGAATGTATGATATATATTCACCAACTTGAGGGGGAGTGTAGAAAATGTTATAATATTATTTTCTAATTAAATTGATGTACTTTTTTAGTCGGATAGATTAGAATAGATGTAGTTAGTTGTAGATAAGCTCGTAGTTATCAAGATCCTATTTTTTAGGACCTTTACTAGCTAGTTGTTATCTGCACAAAGTGTATTTATACTCTGGTCGTATGGCTTATTCAATCAAGGAAGTTTTATTCCTAAAACTTACACATTTGGATATAGATCTGAATCTAAAGATGAGTAAAGATGGGTCACATTTGCTTTGCTTGAATCCAGCTGCATTTAGGACAGAAGTTAGTTTGTGAAACCATGCTCTAGAGCCTGTTTTAAGTCATACAGTGACTTGTGAAGTTTGCAAACAAGAGAAGTGTCATGTACTTGAAACCCTGAGGGTTAGACCATATAAACCTCTTCATCAAGATTTCCATTAAGGAAAGCATTATTGACATCCAGTTGTTGAATGGACCACTTGTGAGAAATTGCTAGGGTAAGCAGAACTCTAATGGTGATAGGTTTGACAATAAGTGAAAAGGTTTCTCCGAAAGCAGAAGCCTTTAGCCACTAATCTGGCTTTGAATTTATTTAGAGAGCCATCATAATTTTCTTTAATCCTGAAAACCTGTTTGCAACCAATGGCATGCTTGTCTGTTGGTAGGGGAACCAAGGACCAGGTTTTATTTGCGATAAGGCATTATATTCAGATTGCATAGCAGAGAAGCATTGAGGAGATGAGAGAGCATGCTTAACTGATTTAGGCTCGGTATGAGCTAATAGCAAGGTAGGATGAAGTCTAGGTTTGACAATTCCTGATTTTGCCTTAGTTTGCATAGGATGAGTGTTGGTTAAAGGAATCGGTGTGGATGAGGATGAGGAGGAAGTAGATGATGGAGAAGAAGACTGATGTGAAGACAGAACAGGAGAGGATGAATTAGACTAAACCAGTGGCTCATGAGAGGGAGGAGAGGATGATTGGATGAAACATGACTCTGAGAATCCACTGATTGAGAATCAGTGTGCTGAGATAGGGATAGATCACGAGGGGTATGTAATAAGTGTGGATGTAGAACAGTTAGTGGCAGAGTTTGGTGGAGTGATTGTGTTGGTTGTAGAGGCTGTGGATGGAAAAAATGTTGAATAGGGAAATTTTGACTCATGAAATATGATATCCCTTTAAATATACACTTTGCCAGATTTAGAGAGACACTTATAGCCTTTGCGTTGAGAGGAGTAACCTATAAAAATGCACTCTTTAGAGTGAAAATCCATTTTATGTTTGTTATAAGGTCTAATGAATGGATAGCAAGAGCAACCAAATACTCTAAGAAAGGAATAGTCTGGGACAGATCCATAGAGTTTAAAGTATGGACTTGAACTAAATGGATTTAGATGGGGTTCTATTGATGAGATGTACTGATGTTGCAAAGGCAGTGCCCCGGAATTTGAAGGGCAAGGAAGAGTGCGCTAGGATTGACATACCTTTTTCAACATTTGTGTGATGTTTTCTTTCCAGAATACCATTTTGATGGTGTGTGTGAGGACAAATTATTGTGTGAGTAATACCTTTTTCAGTGAGGAAATAGGTAAAGGATCTAAACTCCCATCCCCAGTCAGATTGAACTGATTTGATGGATGTTGAAAATTGATTAAGAAAATATTGATAAAAGTTCTAAAAGGCTATGAAAGCATCAGATTTCTTTTTCAGAAAGTATATCCAAGTATATCTTGTAAAAGCATCAATAAATGCTATGTAATAAGAGTAACCATCAAAGGATAGGCTAGGTGTTGGGCCCCATAGATCAGGTTAATTCAAAAGGTTTATGAAACACAGTATTAGATGGATATGAAGGTAGTCTGTGTGCCTTTCCAAGGCAACAAGCAGAACAGAAGTGAACATCATTTTTATTACTTGAAGACACATTACAGTATTTAATTACAGATTTAAGTGCCTCAAGATGAGGATGGCCTAATCTTAGATGAAGTACATGATGGAGACTTATTACAAGTAGACATAAAAGAAAGGGGACACACAGATTTATTTCTAGAAACTATAGAAGCAGGTTGATTGACAGCAGTGATATGAACCAAGAGGAATGGATGGAAACTTGTACAGACCATCTTCACCAAGTACTCCATGTAACAAGACCTGTTTAGAAACCTGAGATTTGACATAGCATTCATGAGGATAAAACTCAAAGAAGACATTATTGTCCTTAGCAAACTGGCTAACACTCAACATATTTTTGGTTATGAAGATTGATAGGGCGAATGTGAAGAAGTGAAGGAACATGAAGAATATTATGTAATAAAAGTGAATGTGAGGATTGATAGGGTGAGGGAAAGAAAGAAAAACCAATAGACCGTATATCCAAACCTTGACCATTGCCCATAAATGATAGGAATTAGACTAAGAATAGAAATAATAACAACAATAAATGTAAAGACAGTATAAATAGCTTGGAAAGGGGAGTTAGTAGTAGGCTTTTGGACTCTTTGTCTTGGGACTTGTTGTATTTCATATACTTCATATTAAATGCTATACAAGAAGCTAGCTGTATTTAGAGCACTAGGGTTTCCTATACAAGATATACAAATGGGCTAAGCCCAATACTACTAGGGTTTCCACTGTATTATATAAATGTCTTCACTTATGTTTGGAGTATGATAATTGGTAAGTAGAATAATAGCATTAGACTGTATGAATTAACTAATAAGTACTCCATAACGAAACTGGAAATGGTTTACTAAAAATAAAATAAAAATAAAAAACTGGAAATGGTTTACTTTGTAAATGTATAACAAAGTTTGAAGCAACACTCCCACACAACCTGCTGTTGCGGTGAAACGGTGGCACTTGTATGCGGCATGTCAGGAGATCAAATACCGCCTCAAATGTATCTTGGTTGGATCATTTTCTGGGTTTTTCCAGTTATAATGGATTTCGACCGATTCGGGTCTGGTACGGGTTGACATGGGTTATCGGGTAAATGCGGTTTTGATCAATTTAACAGTTCGATAATCAGCCGGACCGGATTGGGGACTGGGTTGCCCTGTTCCGGGTCGACCTGCCCGGTCCGCATAGGTTCTTTCAATATAGGTTTTAAGCTCGTCTGCTATTTACCAAACGAGACTTCTAGCCTACTTGAAGCCTAAAATAAGCTCTGCCAAACACACATAATTAGCGACAATCAAGACTCCTTTGCTACACAAAGAAAAGTAAAAAAGAAAACCAGTCCACCACAGCTTGCCATGAATCAATATATACTGATGTACATATAAAGAAGAATTTGAGATGAGAAGGAACCTTTATACCCAAAGCATTCCATTTTTCTAGAGCTTCAGGCACATCATCATAAACAATTGCCTCCAGTTCATTATTTTGAAACCCAGTCCGCCAAATATGGCCCTGAATGATACACAGAAGGAGGGGACTATCAGAAGCAGTAGTCTCCTCAAGTTTGAAATCAAAGAGCAGATTGATTTTTAATACCCCAAAGACAAAAATATAAACATCTTCTGCTTAGGGCTAACCTGTAATTGTTTTAAGGAAGTAATCTTACGGTCAGCTTTAATCATTGAGTCCACATTGGTAACCACGGCTGCAACTACCTCCTCTTTTCCTGCATCTTCAGCAGGGACAGCCACAGCATCGGCAATCCCTTTATCTAAATCTTCTTTTACCTGATGCAATAACAAATAAATAAATAATAGTCACTATTTGTCACAAGGTATTGAAAATGGGTCAAGGAACTGGCATCTAATCCAGTCCAGCCAGCCCACTAAACCGGTTTTATTGTGAATCAGTGGAGAAGCAGTTTAAACCTTGTCAGTGTGAAACGGCAGTTAGACCTATTTCCTGCTCAAAACTTCAAAATCAAGTTATTGTTGGTTTTGGTTTTCCTACTATAGAATTAACATCTAGAGACCTATTTTATTTCGACCTGCTCTCCTTGCTTAAACAATGTGATTTTGCTAACATTTCTTGTCTGGATCTTTTTTTCTGGATTTGAATCGTTGGGGTCTGAATGTTTTTTGTCTCGTCAGTGTTTATGATCTTGTCTAATTTTCCTGTCTAAAAAATCATTTGTCAGGTTCTAGTTTTCATGTCTAAAAAATTCATCTGGCCGGGGGGGATTGTAATTATACAAAGGTAAAGAGATCACCACCTCATTGGCTCATTCTCACAAAATTGGGTTTCATATATTTATATTATTATAATATACGATAGTATTTTATATCTTTTTGTAGTAGTCCATATTTATTGTTTAGAAATATCCCTAGGGTATACGGCCAGAAGAGCACACAGTATAAAGCTCAACTTACTTGAGCTCTCAGTAATTTGATATCATCGCGAGTTTCTGCAGTGTCATAAGTGATATTCAAATGTCTCCCCACATTATCCCTGGCATAAGGGAACAGCACATCAGATACAAATGATATTGGGGTGGTGGTTCCTTCAATATCCAAAAGGATGCAACGCTGCAAAAACAAGTAAATGAATGAATGAACGAACGAACGAATGAACGAACGAACGACCGAACGACCGAACGAATAAATAAATAAATAAATAAATAAATAAATAATAAGTGATGGACGACTCATCTAACATTTTTTTACTATTTAAAAGGTAAGTGTCTGCAACTTACTCTTGATGCCCTGGAAATCCTGGAATTATGTAAACTGCCAAAAGCACCAATAGGTTTACGAATGGGGCCGTGAGTTGATGTTGCCCAGTCAAGTCCTAACTGATTGAGTTTAATCGCAGCATCAAACAGGTAGTGATAGCATTCAGCCTGGAATAAATTGTGTGAAAACAAAAGTTGGATGAAAAGCATTAAAACCACAAAGCCAATAAAAACAATGTATTTAAGAAAATCGTTTAGGCCTTGGGGGCGGGGCACAAGTTCTAATCAAAATATATGAAGCAAAAGTAAAAGTAAAAGCTGAATTATCACACAGTTATTATACCAGACAACAAATATTAGACACACAGCTCTTAAATTCAAACATCAATAATAACGCTTCGTTATCCTAGGAAAATAGCCAAGATGCTTATCTGGGGATTTCACAACATCAACAAGAACCCTAGCCAAAGAGAAAAACAGTACTTCAATATTTTGGCAATTACTTTACATGTGACCTTTTTAGGTGTCTGAAAATTAAATACAGAACACAAGAAAATCCATATGAACCACGTTGACTTCTCCTTCTATGCTACGATCGAAGAGCCACGTTGACTTCTCCTTCTATGTTACGACCCAAGATGAAGCCGGAAGGATCCAGAATCCAAGCTGCCATTACTTGAGGAATGATGCAGAGATAGGAGGAGCCATTACTGGACTTCTGCCCATGGTAACCATTTAGTATATTGTCTGTGTTTCTTTCTAGTTAAGCATCTTAGGTATGTTTCCAAACATCTATTGACCACATCTGTCTGGCCATCCGTTTGAGTAATTCAGACCAAAAAGAGCTGAGGAATACACTATCTCTGTCACTCACTATGGATTTGGGAAATTCGTGTAGTTTAACCACATCTTGTATGAACACTTCACCTACCCCTTTGGCATTGTGGGGGATGAGATAGGGCCAGAAAATTAGCAAATTTGGTTAATTTGTCCATTACAACCAGTATGATATCCTTTCCTTGCGCCTTATGAAGACCTCCAATAAAATCCATGCTGATGTCAGTCCATATTTAATTTGGAATTGGTAACGGGTGAAGCAAACATGCTGGTTTTAATGTCTGCACATAATTCTTTGACAAATATCACATCCCTGCACATAATTCTTAATGTCTGTCCTCATGTCTGTGCAATAGAAAAGGTTAGAAATTCTCTTCATTGTTCTGAAATACCCTGAGTGACCACATGTTGCCGAATAATGGTATTCCTTGAGAATTCCAAATATTCTAATAGTCTCCTTAGGTAACACCAATCTTGTTTTATAATAGAGTAGCTCTGTTATTAACTGGAAGTGTAGGAATTTATCAGGCCGAGTTAATAATTTCTGATTAATGTCATGGCATTTAGAATCCTTTACTAACTCTTCGTCTAGACCCTCCCATTCCTGATAGAGCATCTGCAACTTTATTCTCTATTCCCGGCTTGTATTTAATAATGAAGTTATAGCCCAACAATTTAGCTACAATTTAGCTATCCACTTCTGGTGTTCTTCTCCCATTAATCTCTGATCAGTGAGAAACTTTAGACTTCTCTGATCCATTATTTTAAATTGTGCAATGTAATTATGCACCGAGGCACGCCTCGCCCAAATTCGGGAGAATTGCGCATAATTGTATGGCTAAAGGCAAAGGTCAAGAGTCGTGCGTTATATGGCGCAGAGGTGTACGCAATCAACGATGCGCAACAAGGCGTGTTGAGGCGTCCGCAATAGAAAAGAATATTTGTGGGCTAATATGGCCCACCTTTTAATTTTTTTAGTTCGTTATTAGTATTTTTAAAGACCGGTCGCTTCTTGCCGACTCGAAAATCCAAGTCTCCACTTCTGTTTAACCCTTCTTCTTCCACAAGATCAACCTGCATTTCTGCCTTTCTGGCTTGATGCTACTTCATTTGCGCATCACAGGTGGTAAATGTTTCAGGCTTCTCAATTAAGTAATTAACTCCATTGTTTTAGTTGGTAAATGTTCCAAGTCTCCAATTTAGTTGGTAAAAATTTTCATACTGAGTATTTTATTGTCGCCGCTTTAATCTTGATTTTAGTGAATGAATTGTTTTCCATCGTTTTGGTACAGGAAGTTAATACTACACATTATATTAATTTTAATATTAATATTAATATTATCTTAATTTTATGTTAATATTATGTAAGGTTAATATTCTGGAAATTTAATATTATATATATTACACACACATATGTATAAATTTTACGCCTTAGGCCTACACCTCATTACGCAATGAGGCTTACGCAATATGCAATACCAAAAAACACCACGACTATGCGATACGCAATTTCGAACCTTGCTCTGATCTGTGTCGACTTCAAACCTCCTGTCAAGTAAATAGGGTCTCCACTTTTGAATGGCTAACACAATGGTCATGAGCTCCTTTTCAAAAACTGGTTTATTCTGGTTCTTCAAGGATAGTCTTTACTCATGAATGCAATGGGCCTGCCCTCCGACATCACGAGTGCCCCCAAACCCTTTCCAGAAGCATGAGTTTCTAAGATAAACAATTTGCTGAAATATGGAGCTATTAAAACTGGCAAAGATGTCATGGTCTGCTTGAGTTCTTCAAATGCTTGACGAGCCTTAGGATCTCAATGAAAGTTATCCTTCTTCAAGAGTTGAGTTAGAGGTGCAGCAATTCTGCTATAACTTCCTACAAATCTTCTATAATACCCCGTTAGTCCAAGGAAATCTTTCAACCCTTTGATATCCTTAGGTTCAGACCAATTGACCATGGCTCTTGTTTTCCTGGGGTCAGCTGAAACCCCTGGTTCGGAAATGATGTGACACAAATAGGTTAGTTGAGTCTGACCAAATGAGCATTTCTTTAGGTTAACTACCAATTGATTTTCTTTCAGAGCCTGCAAAACTTTCCTCAAATGCTCCTTGTGCTCCTCTTCTGATTTACTATACACAAGAATATCATCAAAAAGCACCAAGGCAAACTTCCTTAAGAAAAGGTCTTAAAACTTGATTCATTAGGGCCTGAAATGTAGAGGGAGCATTTGTAAGGCTAGAGGGCATCACTAAATACTCATAATGTCCCTCATGTGTAGGAAAAGATGTTTTGTGAACATCAGTCTCCTTCACTCTTATTTGATGATATCCAGACTTCATACCAAGTTTGGAAAACAGTTTGGCTCCCCCAAACTAATCCAACAACTCTTCAATAATAGGAATTGGAAATTGATCTAGGACTGTAATTTTGTTTAAAGCTCTGTAATTACCACAGAAACGCCAACCTCCATCACTCTTCTTCACTAACAAGATAGGGTTATTTGTAGGGACTATTACTTGGTTGAATGATCCCTGAACTGAGCATTTCCTTGATAATCTTCTCAATCTCATTCTTCTGACAATAAGGATACATGTACGGTCTAATGTTTGGCATGTTAGCTCCTTCTTGTATATTAATAGCATGACCACATCCCATGTACTATCTTGTTCTCTTCCTTCATCAAACTCAGTAGTGTGCCCCTAACAATATATCGAATACCCTTCTCTTGTATGGTTCAGAATCTGAGTCAAAGCCTTCATAGAAATCTCCATATCGTTTAAAGAAGGGTCTCCCTTCACTGTATATTTTTGTCCTTTTAAACCAGTGTTGTCAAACCCAGATAGCGGAGCGTAGCGGCCAGCCCCAAAAACGCTATAGCGGTATAGCAGATACCGGGATGACCGCTATTTAGGCTACTTTCAAATATAATAGATAAGTAACTAGTAGAAGCATATATAATACATTACATACACATATTGAATTCAAACATCTTAGCATTCATAAATCCTAAATTACTTAGAAATACTCTTTAGTTTCATGAGCAAAACATAAGATGCTATTAATGATTAAAACATTTTGAATCAAAACATTAAATCAAAAACAAGGTTCTAGTTTAAGAGTTTAAGCCTTGATATATTAACAGTCAAAACAAATAGATCTGACTTGCAAGCCCTTTGAACTCATCATTCACCACTCCTCATCAAATCCTTCTTCTTCCAACTCTATCTCATCGTTTGCACCATTCAAACTGTTCCACTTCCAAGCTGGGTCAAGGTGTTCTCTTGTGGGCTTAAACATGACAATAGACTGACTAGACTCCATACATGAAGAAGAAAAGAAGACTCGCTGCAGGTCTGCAGCAAAGGTTGGAGAAGAAGATGTTGCAGCAGAAGATACTACTGAGAAGAATGAAGAAAAAGGAGGGCAGCATGTGTCGTTCTTGGAGAAGAAGCCATCGCAGAGCAGAAACAGAGTATTGTCAAGAGCTGGAGCCGTTTTGAGCTTTTACGTACGTGTAAAGGCCTAAAGGGTTTTAAATCGGTTAATATTTTGTTAAGTCCAGTTTACCCCTTCTACCTAAGCGCTAAAAAAATTAACGTAAAAAACCCCAGCAGAAAACCTGCGCTAAAAAATTTAACGTAAAGATTTAGCGCAAAAAACCTGCGCTAAAAAATCGCCGCTATAGCCGCCGCCATTACCTTCTCCGCACCACTGCTATAGCGCCCGCTAAGTCCGCTACACCCAAACGCGACGCTACATGTCGTCTGGTAGCGCCATCCTGGTCATCCGCTCCGCACCTCCGCTATAGCGCGCGAGAGCGCCACGATTAACATCACTGCCTTAAACCTCCCACTTGATAGTCTGATTTTGAAAATTAATCCCCACATCTCCTAAACTTGTTAGCCACTCCATCCTTAACACAATGTACATCCCTCTTAGGTCCAGGATATAGAATATTTTATGGGTTTTAAGTTCCCTGCATCTTTAAATCCAATTCTTCACTTCTGCCATTGTTAGTGATTCTATCTCCATTACCAATTTGAACATTATATCCCGTGAAGAGCAACCACCATTTCAAACAGGTCCCGGTACTTCTTTACAGTCATGTTTTGCTTTAGACTCAACATTGAACCGAAAGGATTCTGAACAAGTTCTAGCTGGAACCTGCAACTCAAAGCCCCTTTTAAAGCCTCCCAATTGTTTTCCGGTGTTTGACCTTCCCGCTATTGAAACCAATTTAGGGCTCGGTCCTCCATCACGACCGCTGCTACTTCCACCTTGTCTCCTTCCGTAATATTATTCAACCAGAAACATCTCTCCATCCTAATGATCCATCCGTAGGCATCGTCTCCATTAAACAATGGCAGATCAACCTTTTTTCCCGAACGTATAGAGACTCTATTGTCTGTACCATCTCTGTGACTACAACTGGATGAAGAGTGATCGGAATTACCTTTCGACGCAGCTGGGCTAGCCGTATTCCTCAGATGTCTATGTCACAGTGTGTGTGATCTCCCTCTGGAACGATGATGGTCCCTATTCAACGGTGTCTCCACCATCGTTCTCATCTCATCCATGTTTCTTTCCATTTATTCCATCCGATTCTATGTCACAGTGTGTGATCTCCCTCTGGAACGATGATGGTCCCTATTCAACAGTGTCTCCACCATCGTTCTCATCTCAGCCATGTTTCTTTCCATTTATTCCATCTGATTCTCCATTCTTGCTCGTGTTCAGACCATCCACAGTGATCAACATCTCTGATACCAATGATAGGTAACTCAGAAAGTATTAAAGAAATTGTGCAATGCCAAGAATTTCTCAGAAACTTCAGAATGCATTATGGTGGGATTACAACAGAAATTCAAAGAACATAACGAGACATTTAGAGTCTCAATCTCCCAGCCCAATTCTAACTGATTAACAGCCTCCTCAACCTTTCCCCACTCCTGCTATTTATTTCCCTCTACTCCCCAACCTGGAATTGACACATCAGCTAACTAATTAACCACATCAGCTAACTAATTATTCCTTTACCCTCCTATAGTACACTTTGTTATAGTATTTAATAACATCTCTAGCCCCATAAAAGTCATTCATATTCCTATCATAGTCCAAGAGCATTGAAATTGTCAACATATTATTATCATAGATCCTATTATTTAGGAGTTAATTCATTAGGTATGCACTCTATTTAATCAAAACTTTCTTAATGAAAAATTCATTCCGCATAAATCATTTTTACTCACAAAAGGCATAATTGACATCCAGTTGATTGATCAGCCAACCACGAGAAAGAGACATGGTCGGGACAATCAGAATAGTGACTGGTTTAATAACTGCGCTAAAGGTGTCAGAATAATTAATTCACGAGCGCTGATGAAAACCTTTAGCAACCAATCGAGCTTCTAAACGATCCAAGGAACCATCTTGTTTGTATTTCACAGTATAGACCATTTACAACTGACAACATTCCAACCAGGATGAGCTGGGACAAGTACCCAAGTTCCCTGTTGAACCAAGGCATCAAATTCTGAAGACATGGCATCCCTCTATTTGGGTACCTGCAAAGCTTGAGAAGCACAAGTAGGAATAATATGATGAGGTAATGGAGATTGGGTGACAAGGTTGGCTTGTTTACGAGGGAGAAGGATAACCGGATGGGTACATTTGGCTGGAGAGTTGTTTGGATCAAGATGTTGGTCCAAGGACAGTATGGGAGCATTTGTTGTGGTAGTGGTGGTTGGGGAGATGGTTGGAGTCAAGAAAAGAGGCCGGATAAAGCTCGTACGGCTCTAATATTGTATATAAATTTAGAAAAAAAGGAAATTCAGACTGAATTGCACGTTCTATTTCCTGGTATGTACTTATTCATACAACGATTTAGGTTTCCTATAAGGTAAGATTACATTATTACGTACTTATTACAATATACTAGTTACAATGATTGTAACGACTGTAACTAAACATTATAACAAGTGATGAAATTATAACTCAAAACCAAAATTTACTATATGGATTTGTTTCCTTCTATACAGGCGTCCTCTAAATTACAATTAGAGACGAACTCAAGGGGTCCAAATTGCTTTTTTAAAAAGAAGAGGGTCAAATCTGCCAAACCAAATATTAAAAGGTCAAAACTACAATTGCCTTAAGTCCTTAACAATATGTGAAATCCTCAATTCCCCATGTGACATGTTACTAAATCAGAAGAGGGCAGGGGTAGGAGTAGGAGAAGAGGTAGGCCTATATGGGCAAGGACACTGACATGTTACTTCATCAACTACAACCCAAATCGGAAAATCCACCAATATTTGGACACAAATTGAAAGGGGTGCTATATAGTGCAAAAAAACTAGAACACGTCATAGAATTTTTTTCAATTTTCATCTTGCATCTATTAGATCAAGCCCACTTCTGGTCTCTCACTTTTATTTGTTTCCATTGTTTTTGCATGACTTTGAAGTTATAATTTTGTGCCAGAATGATCCTTCTTTGTTCAATTTCCGATCAATTTCTGATTGATTTTCACGAGATAAGTGCCTGGCGGGACCAAAACTGCCAAGAGATATATCATATATGGCTGTGAACCAAACTAAGTAAGATGATAATTGGGGGAAGTGGAAAGTTTTCTTCTATGTTATGCAATACTCCACCAGCATATTATATACAATCAACAAAGACATACTGACTATACATAGACAACAGTAAGCAATTGCTAACCACATTGAGGAATCGTGAGAAGTGTTTCCTTATTAGCACCAACCTGTGTCTTAGCACTAATCCAAGAGTCTCCCCATATGTATATCCCATGGTTTCGAACCAGCACAGCTGTTGTTTTTGGGTAAGCTTTCATCTGTTTTGCATGGAACAATAAGAATGGTTTAAGGGAATGTGCAATGTAACTACTTAAAATGTTTTTTAGGCAATTCTGATTTTTCCTACTTTTGTGAATTTGATCTCATAATGATTTTTCCATCATTTGCAATGGAGCCAAAAATTCATTATTTTTTGGCTTGAGATTATGATGGAATAAAGCAAAATGGCTCACTAAACTGTCTACGCTTCTTTGTTATGGAGCAGCAGTCAGTCCATGCAATCTTGGACGCGATTTTCACGATGGGTCATCCGGAAAGAGTCTCTCTGTGCTTTAGTACAGGGGTAAGACTGCGTACATCCGACCCCCCCTTACCCCACCGTAGGTGGGAGCCTTTGCGGCACTGGGGTAAATGAAAGTGATGATGAAAATGAATGACCACAAAAAATATTTTGAAATATAGACTTTTTTATTTTTTTACAATTTTATGTAAGTAACTTAGTATCATTAAAATGAGAGTTAAAAATCAAATGAGGGGCTATATCATCACTTTAAGATAACATAGGGGGGATTACAGGCTAAAAGTGCTATGCTAAATTGAAGAGACTAAATCTATTAGTTTTGTATATACAAGAAAGTAAAAGTACAATTTTCCTATACTATTATGTTTATAAGAATAATAATAATAGTATTAATAATGAAATAGTAACAATAATTATTATTAATAGATACTACATCCGTCCCTATTTAGTTAGCCATCTTTGACTTTCCAGACAAAGATGGTAAACTTGTAATTATGCCAAACTTATAAACTTTATACGTTTAATAATAGAAATTTTATCAATCCAGGACTTCAAAAATACGTTCACTATCAATAATGGACCTGAAAGATAAAGTGTGTCAATACATGGCCTGAATGATTGAAAACTAACATATCATAAGGATGTTTTTACTTGGACTGTAATTTGCTGGTCTGGTCTGATCTGGTCTGGTATGTACTGGTCTGGTTTCTTTGTATTTTTATAACTATCCAAGTCTGGTCTGGTCTGAACTGATCTGGTCTGGTCTGATCTGGTCTGGGACGAATTACAGTCCAAGTAAAAACATCCTAAGTTTTGATCTATTTAATTTTTCAGGTCCCTTATTGATAGGGAACCTTAGTGCTAAGGAATCTATATTCGATGTCTTGGATTGATAATACTCTTATATGGTACGAGTAATATGTTTAACAAATAACATTTTCATGTCGATTTCAAATTATAATTTTTTTTTGTATATAACACACTATCGGTCAAAATTTAGCATCACTAACCGGAAAGAAAAAAAAAGGCTAACAAAAAAGGGACAGGGAGTTTTTTATATAGCCTTACAATCAGTCAAGACAAAAGAGGCTAACAGAGCATCTATAGCATTCAAACTGTTTCTATATTATAAGCTTGCAAAGTTAAAACTAGTCACGCAGGTAAAAATATGATGAGCAACTAAAATCACCCCTTTAAGCCTTTTAAGGATAAATAGTTTTAAAGCCCATGCCATGCACAAGTCGTAGCTACAATGCTACATAGCAAGAACGAAAGTTAAATGTTACAGTCATGTGTATAATTTCATTTAGTATGATATCCCCGTACATACTCATCACTTAGGTGGTAAGATTAACTTTAATTATGCACGATATGATTAATTTTAATATAAAGAGTTGTTATTGCAAAAATATCATTAATGCCAAATGAATAATACATTTACTGAAAAATAGAGTATGAAAGACGATCGGTGCACCAAAAAGATAAACTGAAATCTCACTACAACAATTCAATTGATATTCTTATTTATTCTTCAAATTGTTTGTCCACATTTTTCAATATAAGTTAAAAGAATCTGGTTGTTAAAAATTCATATGCAAAACTGATTCTTAAAACTGATATGCAAAACTGATTGTTTAGAAACTATTTTGATCATCGAAACTATCAAAGAAAAGTTTATAATGATAATAGAGGAACAATAAAGAAAATGATTAGGTACAAGTGTACAACCGCAATCTGAAAAAACAATCAACAATAATAAAAATAAGACAAATAATATTCTATACAATGATTTGGAAATCGACAAAATAACAAAAAAGTTTTGCCTAATCGATTGCTTATTTAAAGGAAAGAGATCAAATTATCTCATGAAAAATACGAGGAATAAATTTATGAGAGGAACATTACTGTGAACCATAACACATAAAATTAAGAAAAAATCTAATGTACAAATTATATGGAGTACTATGCTAAAATATTAGTTATAGTAATAATTGTTTAAATTCCCTAGAATACCTTGTCATGTTATTTGTATTTATTATATCTTGAAATATAAGCACTAAGAAAGAATTAAAATATTAAATTTACATAAGGTAGAATTTCTATACAAAAGTTTGAAAAGATAATAACGAAATTAACATATGTTAGAATTTTAATATAAAAAATTCATATTAGTATTCCCTAACATAGATATCATTCTTGATTTATATGACTATTGACTAATTCACTAATCAATTAACATATATTAATTATGAGATCACTTGTTCATATGACGTGCTATATGCTCCCCAAAAGTTCCTCTTTGTATATGGAAAAAACTTTTATGCTACAAGTGGAAAGTTCTTCCTTTAGACATAGTATATGTGTGTGTGTGTACATACATAAAAAACTGGGATAAATCATGCATATTACATGTAGAATTTGAAATGGCAAAAATCTGACTAATTTTTTTTTTTAAAAAGTGACAAAATAGCTTCAAAGCCCTAAATATTCAAATTTGTTTTCCTTCGAACAGGTAGTCAACTGCCCCCTCCCCTGACACCCCCACACCCCAACAACTAATGTCTGCTGATGACTACTAGCCCCAGGAAGAAATGCACAAAAAGTCACCAGAATCAGCCGGTGACCAACTCCAGGACGTTTTCCAGAAAGTTTTCAAAACGCCAGAAAAAGTTGTGGGAAAAAGTTGCCGGAATTTGTGGGCTAGTTGTCAGCAATCATGGCGACATGTGTACAGAAATGCCATTAAAGGTGGCAGCGTGTCACTGACATAATAATTGTAGTGACATGTATATTTTTCCAATTTTATGACCTTGTGTGTCATTTTATGCTCATATATGAATGGAGCCACTTTTATGGAATTACGCTAGGTGTGTACGAGGTTATCATACACAAGGGTGGATCCCGGATTTCAATCGAGCAGGGGCCAAACTTTTCAAATATATAATAATATAACTATAATTGCATTTAAAAGTAAAATACAAAAGTAAATAATGTTACAAGTGTTATAAGAATAAGAGTTTATATCCAAGTCAAGTAAAAAAAACACTCATTCAAAGAAGAAATTAGACTATAATAAAAAGGTCCTCACAACTCACAAGTATATTAGAAACAATAGGATTACTGTTGTCTCCTAACAAAAGATAATAAGACTTATGTGGAAAAATAGGATTAATACTCGAGAACGGCTACTTGGACCGCCGCCCTACTCAAGATGGACAAGATAATAGAAAAAATAACTCCAAATGAATTTTGGATATGAAGAAGGGGAGTTAAAGCATGATAAATGGCTATTTGGACCGCCGTCAAACTCAAAACCTTGAATCAGTATGACATCATGTCAATGATTTGAGCATATATTTTCACACACATCCAAATGAAATCATTCAGGTCTCATGAGATAGATAACTCAAATAGTTACAAATCATGTGAAGCCATCATGATTAGAATATGAGAGGATCAAGATGAAACCAGACATGAAAAACACATTGTCGTTGTTGAGTTTCAGGATGAACACCTTTCCTCATTTTAGCTATATCTTTTGATTGAATGATTCAAATTAAATGATTCAAGTTGCGACGGATAGAGAACTTCATTCTCTACAGTTTTTGTGGAGTCAAAACAAAATTTGAAATGTATAAAAGGGACACCCTTATCCAAAAAAATCGAACATGGGCCTCATGATATTACATACGTAGTATATAACACTACCTCTGTCCCACCAACATCGGGAGATGAGGGGGTGTCTGAGTTATTAAAAAAGGTGAATTTATATGATTGATATAGAATTTAAAAAGTAAGAATTTATAAGAATGATATAAACCACAAAAAATTTACCAAGTTTGGTACGAGATAATCTTAGTGGGATAGACCGAAAAAAGAAAGATGGGACAATCTTAATGGGACAGAAGGAGTACTGTTTTTTTAAATTTGAAGGGGGGTTAGGCCTCACCTGGCCTAAGGGCAGAACCGCCCCTGATCATACTGTCCCCCAAAGTCATTCTCATGCGGGATTATTCCTGATTGGCCATTTTGCCCCCATTTGTTTATGTCAAAAGGTCAGATACCTTCTAACACATGCTAAGTATAGTAACACTTACGTACTTTCCCCACACACATATATAGAGTACTTTTCTCATCAGTTCGGACTGAGCGGAACCACCGTCTGGTCGCCTCTATTTGAGGTGCTTCGAGATAGAATTTTTTTAAGCCTGTTCTTCATGAAGCACTTACATACTTTCCCCACTTAAAGCATGTTCTTCATGAAGTGTATATTAAGCCCACAAAATTTCAACTTAAAAATCAATCGGGAAGTCGATTAACAAAATTATAGAAAAACATCATGCCAAACAAGGTTGTCAAAGTCGTGCGCCTGAGCGCTTAAGCGCACCAGGCGCAGCGCCAGAGGCCTCCAGCGCCCTACACAAGCCCAGTCGCACCATCCCCTCTCAAGCGCAGGTTGGGAGCACAAAGCGCAGAAGCACTTTTAAGCGCTCACATAAGGCGCCTGAGAGGGGATATTTTATTTCTGTTAAGTTTAGTAACTTTCACATGTGCGGCCAAACAAAACCATTAAGAAGCACATATTTTTATCAAAGCCCATGTAAATAAGGTCAAAACAAGTTAACCTACGCTAAACACATAACGTAAACATCCTCCCGCTCTGCTCTGCTCTACTGTACCTGTTCGCTACATCCTCCTTTCCCTCCACATCAACCGCAGAAGCTTGCAGCAGTCCAGCACTCAACAATCAAAGTAAGTTTTCTTCTCCTTCATCTTCCATTTTATTTCTTTTTTCATATTTCAGCAGCTACTTCTTCTTACATACTACCAGTATGTTTTTGTGTATGCATGTGTAAAGTACCCTTCTTGTACTCTATGTCTCTTAAACATGTATAAAAATACATGTGAAAAAATATACTAGTCTACTCTGTATTCTGTAAACATGTGTACTTGTGTAGTAAACACTTACTGTCTTACATATGCTTAAGTTTATGTTTCAGCATGTTTAATATGCTTCTCGTTCAGTCTATTCTGTTAGTCAGTAAACTTCTTGTTCTTGTAAACATGAAAAAATATACTTCTTGTATGCTTCTTGTAAACATACAAGTCTACTCTATCTATGTCTCTATTCTGTTAGTCATGAAAAAATATGCTTCTTGTAAACTGCTTCTTGTAAACAGTTTAGGGAAAAGTACGGAAAAGGTACTTGTGGTTGAGCCCATTTTAAGATAGGGTCATGTGTTTCATTCTTTATCAAAGTGGTTCATGTGTTTGAATTCTGTTATCATAAAAGGGTCACACCGTTAAAAACGTCTGAAAAAGACCGTTAAAAGTAACTCCGATTTTCAAAAGTGCCTGAAAAATTAAAAGAAAATTACTGAAAGGTGCGCCTCGTCAAGATGACCTCCAAACCACCTTCGCCTTTGGATTTTTCAGATCTGTTTGAATTATTTTTTAAAAATGATTTCGCTAATATAACTTATCCGATGGACTTTCCGGTGACAAGGATGGATGAAAACAAAAAAGAAAGATGGCCTAGCGGTCTTCTTATTGAGGCGCACCTTCTGGTATTTTTCTTTTAATTTTTCGGACACTTTTGAAAATCAGAGTTACTTTTAACGGTCGTTTTCAGACATTTTTAACGACGTGACCCTCTTGTGATAACAGGATTCAAACACATGAACCACTTTGATAAAGAATGAAACACATGACCCTATCTGAAAACGGGCTCAATCACAAGTACATTTTCCGTACTTTTCCCAACAATTTAATATGCTTCTTGTAAACATGAAAAAATATACTAGTCTACTCTGTCTATTCTGTTAGTCAGTAAACTTCTTGTTCTTGTTCAATAAACTTATTTCAGTTAAGTTTATGTTTCAGCATGTTTAATATGCTTAATATGTTTAGTCAGTTCAATCACTTCAATGTATGTTTAATATGTTTCAGTTACTGCAGCATGTTTATCAATGTATACTTAAGTCTGCATATTAGTGCAGCATAATAATATGCTTATCAATTACTAAAACTTATTTCAATGCATGTTTTAGTATTTTTTACAGTTAGTATGTTTCAATTAATAAGTAAATTTATTTTTTATATACTGCATTCTGCATATATAACATCTGCCTTGTGGCCCTTGTGTATTTTTTACAGGACATGGAAGGTGGAACTCCAGCCACGGCTTCTGAAGCTGCTAAGTCAACAAAAAATGACCCAGCTTGGAAACACAACTACTGTGCTGACCCAAACAATCAAAATGCAGTAACTTGCATGTACCGTGGAAAGGAAACAAATGGGGGGATATACAGGGCAAAAATTCACCAAATAGGAGGTGATAGGAATGCAAAAGCTTGTTTGAAATGCCCAGAAGATGTTACAAAGTTGCTAAAAGACTGCAATCAAAAAAGGATGCTAAGATCAACTACGATAAACTGCCAGAGCATCATGATTTTGATGCATTTCATGATATGGAGGACGATGACACTGAAGTTGAGGAGCTGGAAACTAATTCTAGAGGCCACCTTAAAAGAGTTTGTGATGTACAGAAGGGAATGGGACCCGTAAAGAAGGGAAAAAACATAAAAGGGCCTATGGACGCTTTTATCCACAAAAAGCCAGAAACTGTGGTCGAGCTTCGAAAGCAAGGAAGACTGAAACAGTTGAAGATTGACGAGAAGTTCGATAAGCAAAGAAGAGACGTAGCTATTCAATACATATGCAACATGTTTTACCATAATGGCATTCATTTCAATGTTGCCCGATCACATTCATTCAATGTAAGAAACATGACTTCTTAATGTATTTCCTTCAATATGGTGAACTGGTACATCATGTTTGGTTGTTGGAGAATAGTACTCCCTCCGTCCCGTAATTATCTTCATACTTTCCTTTTCGGTCTGTCCCAAATTTATCTTCTCTTTCCCCTTTTAGCAAAGAATTTGTGGTTCACAATTATTCTTATACATTCTTACACATTTCTCTTTCCTCTGCACAACTCTCCACCACACATTTCCCACTATCTTAATATGTGTGCCAATTGTACTTGTGAAGATAAATATGGGACGGAGGGAGTATGTGTTATTTTTTCTAAGCAGTGCGCCTGACATGAGTCGGGCGTGCGCTTTTTGCGCCTTGCGCCTCAAGCGCTAGGTTAACCCTGTCGCCTTGAGTGCGCCTAACGCCTTTGACTACCTTGCGCCAAAATATATATAAAAGTAAAAAAACACAGTGTTTTTCAATAATTTATTTAATTGACTTCCTGATTGAATTTTGTGCTCACAAAATTGTATCAAAATGGAAGTACCTCTAGTGAAAGCGGCCTAACAATGATTCCTATCGATCAGGAGTGACAGAAACATTTCTCTCTATATATATACATATACTCGCTATGTCTCATTCAAAGGTTCTCATTTTCCTTTTTTATGACATCCCAAATAAAAATTCTCATTTTCTATTTTAGGAAACGATTAATACTGTTAAATAATAATTTAAAAAATTGAAAATAATAATCTCAACTATTGACGGTCCGCTAACAATAATCCCAACTATTGATTATTTTTGTATAATCCCAACTATATAGACCGTCCGCCAATAATGGTCCATGACCGCATATTACTTGCTCTAACAAGTGAATTTTTAACAGAAATTAAGCGTAAAAATTAAAATATATGATTATTTATAAGGATTACTTGCTATATCTCTTTAGAAACTATAAGAATTTATTTATAGTCGGTGACGTCGGACCATTATGAGCGGAAGGTCCCTAAAGTTGGGATTATTCTGAAATAATCCATAGTTGGGATTATTATGAACGGACCACCAATAGTTGGGATTATTACTATCAATTTTTCCTAATTTAATCATCAAATATTAAACATGAGACATTTATAATGCCACAGTTATAATCAATAACCCATTATATTATATACTCATTGAAACTATTTCTCAAAAGTCAAAATATACTCATTAGCATATTTAATCATTGTCTAAATAATTGTGTCATTTTGCAATGGTAACTTTAAACAGGAAGGAAGTAGTGTGTATATATATATAATCAAGATTTGAAATTGCATATTGCGTAGTCATGGCGCAATGAGGCGTATGTTTGAGGCATAATACACACACACATACGTAAACACCATAAAAAATAAAATAACTTACTCACCATAAGTTATCAAATGCCATATTAAAACAAATTATAATGAGACTATATTCCTAGCAAAGTAAAATATTTAAAGTACCACAAGATAGCAAAATTCTTGAAATGCTATCATAACAAAATTCCTAACATACTAAAATTTTAAGTTCATTAGATTGATGGCGGACAAATAAAATCACCACTATCTAGTAGTTTGAAATAGGGATCATAAACGCAAAATATGCTAATTATAAAGTTAAGAAGTGGGTCGATTGAACCCAAATGATAACCTTACACCCTAACGTACTATTGTGTACGCATTATTGCGTATACGATATTGTTTAAGCGTCACCGCAATATTGCGTATGCCACGCTCCTAACGCCATATGCAATGGCTTTTATGCCATAGTTCAAGAATTAGCTTAAGCGTGCAATGAAGCGCAATTGTATTGTGCAATTACAAACAATGATATATATATATAGATAAGAGATCAAATACAAACCATGCTTAAAATACTAACCTACAAACTCAATAATATGCATCACTTTGAACTTCAATATGCAGTAAAAATAATGTAAAGATGGAGTGGTGAGATCAAATACAAACTAGTCCTCTCATTCAAATCACCTTTACAGTATTTGTATTGCACATTGAAGTTCAAAGTGTTTCATATTATTCAAGCCATAAAATAGCAGTTTCATATTTACATTATTTGTATTGCATATTGAAATTCAAAGAGTGCATCCTTACATTATTTATACTGCATAGTGAAATTCAAAATGTTGCATATTATTGAGTTTGTAGGTTACTAAGTTAAGCATGTTTTGTATGTGATCTCACCCCTATATATATATATATATATATATATATATATGTATGTATGTATATATAATACAATTTGGATCGAATGACTACATGATCTAAGGAGATAAATGAGACTGGGGTGTTTAGAGTTGGGAATTGTGCATTATGTGAAATATAAATGTGCACTATCATGAATCAGAAGATGTGGACATGTGGCATCTTTGTAAATAAATTCAACATTTGTGCCCATTTGAATTGTGCATTGTCTTCACCACAAATGTGCACCGCCATGAACCATAATGTGCATTGCTTCGGATAATTCTCAAGAAGTGTTTCACTAGAACAAGACCCGAAATATATGAGCCTGTATATATATTTATACAATAGAGATCATGTGAGAAAACCATCTTAGGAGAGAAATGAGAAAGAATTATAGCCATTCGATCTTGAATTTTTTTAATATGTCGGCTCTCTCTCATTAAGGGCAAAGAAGAGATTGTCACATCATATTAATGCTATCCGATTATTTCTATAATTGTCTCCTACAATCTCAAGGCCAATTATGTTATCAAATTCTTTTTTGATTGCTTTACCGCTCTTCACAACACTAACTACTCTATCAAATTATTTTTTATTTTCTTAGCCAATCATAATAAATTCTTTATGCCATTATTTGGTTCATTCACACATCCATTATTCTCTCCAAAGTCATAGTGGAAGACATCTTTTTTCATTATTTGTAAATAACAATCTTGATCATTTCAACATTTGACGTTTCAATATTTCTTCTCTTTTATTTTTGATGATTTTTTGCTTTAGTTTTTCTATATGCTTATATATATCTTCTGTTTAGCTTTTGTATTCGTCATTCTATTTATTTTTATTTATCTACTTTTGGAGTTTTGGGAATTTTTTGTTATATAACAAAGACATACGGTGTATGTCACGTTTAATAAGAATTCATTTAATGATTAATGAAAAAGTAAAAAAAATGTTTAATTAAAGGTGCACAATGACTCATACTTAGGTGCACAACATAATTTAGATTGATTTGATGCACTTATCATCCTTTGTCCATGCACGTTTAATTATTTTTATTCTTCCTTTTTACAAATACAAGTGACACCTAAATATATCATCATAATCAAAGTGATATAAAATGCACTTTTTATATATTTAAAGTGCACATGATAAAAGTGCATTTCATTTTGTAAAAAAGGTGCTAACATAGAATTTTATGAAGTGTGTTATTATAGTGCACTTTTGAAAGTAAAAGTGCATTTATGTAGTATAAAGTGTCAATTTGACATTTTAGTGTGTAATAGTGCACCTTTTATGTATTTAAAGTGCACAACATGATAAAAGTGCATTTCATTTTGTAATAAAGTGCTAACATAGAATGTTATGAAATGTGTTATTATAGTGCACTTATGTTTATATGCATATGACAGTTATAAGTTTACACATGTTTAGATTTATTTTCATTTTGTATTTAAAAATACATGGATCGGAAGTGCACAACTTCTACAATATTGATTATTAGTCCGATAATTTTATCTCAATATAGCTAGATACAAAAAAAAAACCTAAAGAAATATTTAATAGTGCCCAAGTGGATGTAATCATTGGTAAAAAAAATAAAAATTATATTTATGATGTATTATTTATTTTATAAAATAAAACAAACATTTAATTGAATTGGTGATGCATATAATTTTGAATAAAAGTGCATGTATTCAATGTTGGAGTGCATATGAACAAATAACGAAATATTACACCTAGAAAGAAAATGAGGAACATAAAAAATAATGCAACAATTTAATAAAGATGTTTTGAATTAGTTGATGAAATCTATATGAGATAATATCAAATTAGGAAAAAAAGGTAAACAAGAGAACGAATTTAAAGGAAAATTATATAGAGTTACTTTATATTAATTATTATCCTAAATTGTAGGACAACTTCTGATATATGTAAACGTGGGTGTTGACCACTTTTAGTTTTCTTTACAAAAATGTCCTCCAGTCATTAATATAATGTTTATCTCACCAAATTATATCCTAGCATGCGCACATCATGTGCCAAATTTTAATTCACGTTCCTTCTTGTTGAGCCACACGATTATATGAAAGAATGGTGGGATTTCATTCTTTTTTCTCACATGAACCTTCCCCTATATATATATATATATATATATATATATATATATATATATATATATATATATATATATATATGTTTGTGTATATATTGTTTGCTAAGGATGCCTACACCTTACTCCACCGATTTCGGTGGTCTTTTCTGAGCTATATATACTACCCTAAGGGTCGGGGGAGGGGGCTGGAGGCTTGGAGGTAAACAGGGCTGAAATTGCCTCCATGAAGTTTGGAACCCAAGACATGAGTCGGCGACCAGTTGGGCTTTATATATACACAGAGTGTAGTAATCCTGTGAGGCCGGCCGGACTGACAGGATTCGCCGTCCAGCCGAGGCCATTTGGGGTCCTTCCTGATGGAATTTTTTGATGAAATTTTTTAAGCACGATCTTCAGCAAATCTAGTTTATGCCCACCAAATTTCAGCTTCAAATTCCATCGGGAAGGCAGTTAACTAAATTCTTTACAAACACTGTGCTTCATATATAAACAGCGCAGTGTTTTTCAATCACACATTTGACTGACATCCAGATTGAATTTTTAGTTGAAGTTTGGTGAGCATAAACTAAACTTGATGAAGAATATGCTCAAAAAATTCATCAGAGAATCCACCGGGAAGGGCCCCAAATGGCCTCGGCTTGACGACAGTTCCCGTCAGGCCGGCATGATATGATATGCCCCCTACGTATATAGGGTGCGAATCCGGTGAGATTATGAATTTCAAAGACTGCATTTTTAAGATTGCATTTCAAACTCACTCAGGTATTATGAATTTGTGGTAATGCCCTTCGATCTTAATAATGCACCTTCAACTTCTCAGTCTGTTATGAATGATTTGTTTAGATCGCAATTGAGACAGTCTATGCTAGTCTTCTTTGATGATATACTGGTATACAGTCCCACAGCTCACCAGCATGTAGAGCACTTGAAAACTGTCTTTCAGCTTTTACAGGAGCATTCTTTCTATGCAAATACAAAAAAATGCTCACCGGGGCAGTCCCGAATTGAATATTTGGGACATATTCTCACGTGCAAGGGGGTGGAGGTGGCTCCAGAAAAGTTGCAGTTGTCATCTCTTGTCCCCCACCCTGCAACGCGAAGCAACTGAGGGGTTTTCTGGGGCTCACCGGGGACTATAGGTGGTTTGTGAAGAATTATGGGCTGATTGCACATCCTCTGACTGAATTAACAAAAAGGGGCGCTTTTTCATGAACAGCACAAGCCCAAGCGCTGCTTTTGATACTCTCAAAGAGGCCCTGACCACTACTCCAGTTCTCAGGCTTCCTAACTTCAAGCTCCCTTTCACTATCGAGTGTGATGCGTCTATGGATGGAATAGGAGCGGTGCTTATGCACGATACTCAAATCCAACGCTCCAGAATTATTCTCATTTCTCTCATAAGATGGTATACACATATGAATATATATACATATGTGTGACAGTGTGAGAAACTAAAAGTGCAATTTCCCCTATTACTATTATTATTACTAGTTTACTACTACTACTATTATTATATTTATATAAGCTTACAATAAGCCAAGAGGATAAAAGAACATGTGTAACATTGAAATTGTTTCCATATTATAGCAAGACCTATCAACTTGACGCCTAAATAGGCACAAGCCCGAAACATGATTGAAAATTTGATGCATATCACAATTCAAGAGTAAAAAAGGAAGGAGAATAGAAGATTTTGGAACCTACCGCCTCCACAAGAGAGTCAGTGAGTTCCCTTTCATGGGCAGTGTTCTCTATGATTGGTACCACAAGTTCATCATAGTAACCATGCCCTTGAATTCCTTTAATCATTTCCATGTGAGTGATCTACAAATTAAATAGCACAATCTTATCAGAAGAGAAGAACATCTGTGCAGTCCACCAAAACATAAGTGCATTAGAAAAATATCCACTCTCAGATGCCGAAACAAATATTGCTGAAACGCCTCCCATTCCGAACCATCAACATCACAAAGCATCAAATATCAAAGGCTTGAAAAATGTTTTTCATCGCTGCATATACTTATTTTTTTGTTAAGTTGGTACTCGATATCAGTCCGTCTAGTTCATGTTGTTTTCTTTTTATCCGCTCCTTGTCAACCTTCGTTTAAAAAAATTGACATGGATCACACAAATTCTATCACTCAGTATGGAATAACTTTTATACAAGTATATGCTTGTGTGTATCCACACATACATACAGATATACAATTGTAAGATCATGCAAATCCCCACCCGAAATTCTTTGGCAGATGGATTCATCATTGTTACAAGGCAAGATTCCATTCCATGACTATGGATAACAGCCCCAGCATTACGCATCTCATATGCCTGCAAAATGAAAACCAGACGTGAGAGGACTTGTCCAAGAGTTCTAACCAAACACCTATATTCACATGCATTCATTAGTAAGTAAACCAACAGCCTTAGATACAACAACATCCAAACCTTAATCCTAAAAGAGTTTGGGGTCGGCCAACATGAATTGACATATGACATCAGAGATTTAAACAATAAAGAGAGAAAAAGCGAGACAAATATAATCATATTAAACCTTCACACGTATATTCTTCCTTCACTTCTCCCTCTCCAAAGTCTCATACTCTCATCTAACACAAGAAGTATCATAGCTACTGAAGTTGTATAATAAAAATTATTTGGGATGATAACACGACTTTCCAAAATAACAATTACATTGGGTGTTGGGACAATTTTGTAGCTACAACAACAAGTCGACAACGACTTTGGGGCAAAGGGACTATGTCCTTAAAAATAATGAGTGTGTCATACTTAAATTTAAGAATTTTTTTGCAAAAAAACATTGCGTGAAAACAAAACATAATAGCACAAAAGAAAAGTCAAGTTTTTTACCCCATAGCGTATCAGAAAAGAACACAAAATAGATACTTATACACTAACGCCTAGCTAAAGTTGCCACTATTTCAATTTAAAAATACACTCAACCTTCGCCATTTTAGTGTAAATTAAAAGGCCAAAAAACTGCAATTACAACATTAATGAGTCACTGCACCTTCAAAAACAGAGGACCACAATCAGAACATTTGGGAGGCTTATATGGGTAAGGCTTGGCAGATGGCTCAGATACAATTAACCCACTTGGAGACAACACATACATGTCCTCGTCAACCATTCTTTCCTTCTGCACTCCTGTCAATCCTTAAACATAATAATCATGAGCTCATATATTTAAATATAAATAGCGAAATAAATTCAAAATCAATATAAAAGACATTGAAAACTGGGAAAAGGTTTTATGTATTGATTAAAGAGTCTAATATATGATACCAGATGGGGACATGACAATAAGCTGTTGGGATCTAGGAATAGAGTCATCGTGGACTTTGATGGTGATGCTACCGCCGGTACCAGAGACCCAGCCCTGAGTGTAGAAGTGGCGGCATAGGTCCGATATCAGCGCCTTGGTCTCTTGGACCTTGCCGCTTTCAATATATGCTTGTGAGGTAGTGGCCATTTTCGCGGCGCCGTTCACCACCGGTGGGGTGGCCATCTTCGATTGCAATATATGTAGGGTGTTTACTAAATCAGCTGGCTTTGGAAGCCAAACATTCCAAAATACGGGAATTGAGAAAATGGTGTTTGGATTTGATTCTAAAACTCGGAGTGTTTGGTTAAAAGTGCAGATGTGATTCTGCATTTTTAAAATCAGTTTTTTTAAAATCTGTGGTGGCCAGCTTCTGAAAATTGATTCTGATTCTGCTTCTGCTTTAAAAAATAAGCAGAATCAGAATCAGTTCCAAACACCCCCTAAGTATATTAGTGGGAAGTTGGAGTAAACAGTACATCAGTTTGCAACTCAAAGCTAGGGGTGCCAAAAATACAGGAATATGGGTATACCGCACTTACCATACAGAAAAATATCGGACCATTGGTATATCGTCATTTTCGGTACGGTATCATATCGTATCGATTTATTTCGGTACGGTAACGGTAAATGTTTTCAAATATCGCGGTATACCGGTATAATATTGTATCGACTCTCTACCCAACAATTATTTTTAACTTTAAAAATATTGTAAAAGTCCATTACAATTTTGAAGCTCAAAATTAATACTTACGTTGGTTACAAATCGCTAATGACTAATGAGTAATGTACTAATATCCAAACACAAGTCCATCTTGTTCCAAGAGCTTGCGAGTCGCGATGGTTTAGTCGCTGAGTAACTGATGAGTGAAGAAGGATACACTTATGTGACCGGTGTTATCTAAATAGAGATTCCACGATTCAAGACACACAACTTTGTTCAAAAGTCTTATTCTTTTTTTTTAATTATAAAAAATGACTAAATATACAATATCATATTAGGAATATGGTAGTACCCAGTTTTGATAAGATTTTGATGATGTCACTATACTTTGCTCTTGTACATTGTGTCTCATTTACCTAAAGTATCCGTGTTCAAAATTAATCGTTAAATGACAAAATCATTGTACAATTTTTGTGATCAGTAAATTACACTGGAAATCAAAAATGCAATAAGGTAATTTTCTATTTACCTTAATGGGATATTTTAATCCTACCGGTATAAATTTATTGGACATAAAAATTAACCCGGTCACACGTACTAAAAAAACGTCACACAAGAAAAACAAAATGTACAATTTTTGTGATAAATGAAAATATACTGGAAATCAAAAAATGCAATAAGGTAAAATTCTTTTTACCTTAAAAGAGATATTTAAAATCCTACCAGTATAATTTATTTGACACAAAAATTATATGTGAAAAGGCCAAGTACGTACAGCCTCATTCATTGCATATGAATCATTAAAGACAAAACTTGATAGGGAGTGATGGATAGTGTACCCGGGGGGTAGCTTATCCGAGAGGTTATTGCGGAGAATAACTAGAGAGAAGTCAGAGCAAATAAGTAAGAGAGAGAGTGTATATTCGATATGTATTAAGCGTGGTTTACAATGGGGGAAAGGGGTGCTATTTATAGTAGTAATAAATGCTAGATAAGGACACGTGTCAGTTTTCTGGTGGTCGAGGGGTCACCTCGACCGGGGTGGCACTGGCACTCGCATGTGGCCGCATTAAATGCGGTGGTTGGATGTGACGTTTGTACTTGGTACGGTGATCCAGGCGCATGTGAAGGGGATATTATGTCGAGGTGGATGCCTTCGGCTGAAGGGTGCTGGGCCGAAGGCCCTTCTAACCGAGGGCTCCTACCTGCCGAGGGCTGCAGTTGCCGAAGGCTTGGTTTTCAAGCCTTGTTCTCCTCTGATGTTTCTGAGCTCGATTCCGTCACTGGTAGCCTTCGGCCATGGGGCCGAAGGCACCCCTTTGCGTATTGTGGGCTGCTTAGAGCTCCATTTTGCTGGGCTTGACCCGTTTGGGCCTTTTGGGCCTGATTGTAGTAGAGGAACTGTAACACTTGAGATTTAATTTAAACGGATTAATAGTACTACTCATACCAACAAGATGCGTCTCCTTTTAAGGGAGCTCATCACCCAAGAACTCCAAAGTTAAGCGTGCTTGCACGGGAGTAGTCTTGGAATGGGTGACCCCCTGGGAAGTTTCTCAGGGCGCGCACGAGTGAGGACAAAGTGCGCGGAAAAGGCTAGTGGTGGTTTGTGAGGACAGTACTAGAGGTCAGAAGTAACTACCTCGGGGCCTACGAGGCCGGGGTGTTACAAATGGTATCAGAGCAACCCTGCGACAGTGTGTTGATCCGTTGGATATTGGGCGGACACTTAGCAGGGGAAAAGATTCTGGGATATGATTGAGATTGGTTTATGGGCGCAATGAGGACGTTGCATTCCTAAGTGGGGGTGATTGTAACACTTGAGATTTAATTTAAACGGATTAATAGTACTACTCATACCAACAAGATGCATCTCCTTTTAAGGGAGCTCATCACCCAAGAACTCCAAAGTTAAGTGTGCTTGCACGGGAGTAGTCTTGGGATGGGTGACCCCCTGAGAAGTTTCTCAGGGCGCGCACGAGTGAGGACAAAGTGCGCGGAAAAGGCTAGTGGCGGTTTTTGAGGACAGTACTAGAGGTCAGAAGTAACTACCTCAGGGCCTACGAGGCCGGGGTGTTACAGGAACTATGTGGGCCGGGGGTCCCTGGGCCATATACTCCATCAGGGAGTTAGTGCTAAATCGAGTACATGGGGCCTAGAATGTGGAACGAATCACCAAATGATCTTGAGGTGATTTCGCAGTGATCAATAAGTGGAGACACCCTCAATAAATGCTCCAGCACATGAAGACAAAAGTACAACTAGCTCAATGATTCAGATCAACTTATCTTAACCAACGGATAAGATTGATCAGCCAGAGAAGCCTATAAATATATGCCGAAACATGAGTTTATAACCAAGTTTTGAGCATCCTAAGTAGATAAAAACTCCCACCGAGCATTTCAGAGATATCTAGCAAAGGAGAAAGTGCTTGTCTAACTTTGTCCTCTGTTTGGACTCATGCTTCACTAAACTTCCAAGTTACAAGTTATCATTGCTAAATAATGGAAGTTTAGTTCCTAGTTGGAGGTTAGAAACTCTTGAAACAAATCACAAAATATATTGTTGTAAACATTAAGGAGAACAGTCGTTCTAATCCTAAGTGTAGTTAGATATGATAGACTACCTTTTGATCTCCACTTGATCAATAGAGAAAACCCTAAGGATTGAGTAACTTGGAGTGGTGTGTACTCCTTGTGAAACACCTTTCAATCTAGGCCATTTTAGTTGTAAAGGCTAGATTGGGCACTAAGTGTATTGGGCTTAATACTTTAGTGGAAATTCATCTGAAAGAGGGTGGGACTGGACGTAGGAGGATTACACCACTTCTGAACCAGGATATACTGTGTGTTGATTTACTTTCAGTCAACAAAGCACACACCCAACATTTCTCATTAAAGAAAGTAGTTTGCCAGCAGTATCCTCAGCAGTAGCCTCATCTAACGTCACTGCTCAGCCTACTGCTTAATTACATAATTTCTTTGAGACATCTCTACATTGCAGTAATCTTACTAAATCACTACAAAGAAGTTTGTTCAAACAGATTTCTGTGATTCATACTCAGCAGGTACCTCAGCAGTTCCCTGGCAATCACCCAACTGCTCAGGTCACTGCTCCCACTCGGATTTCCACCATTGTTGCACCTTAACTTCAATCTTTCATATCTTTTTCATTTTAGCTCCAATTTGTAAGTTCTTTATATGAAAATTCATCCTCTTTTCGTGTAGATTCTGAATATATTGTTTTTTATTTCCCAAATATTTGTGAAAAAATCTCTGAATTAATTTTAATAGTTTCCTATTTTCCATTTTAATTCAAGAAAATTAGATCTTGTTGATATATTAATCTCCTACTTAGACAACCTCAATACTTAGTATAAATAATGTTTATTTATGAAATAAACGAATGATTAGATGTTGGGAGTATTCACTTTAATATTTTCTTGTGATGTTATTATTTATGATCATGTCTTATTTTATATGTAAAATGTTAAAATTAGTAATGAGTTGTTGTAGTTAATTTACTCTTGGGCATGAATTGAATTAAAGGAATATGGATTGACTTGTTAGCCGAAAATTAGGGGTTAAAAATAATTAATTGGACTAGTTATTCAAAATTGATGAAATAGTAATTAATAATTGTTAGCCATTTTCATTAATTAAATTTTGGAAAATTATTTCTAACTTGTCTATGGGATTAGAAAATAATTTGAACCAACCATATTCAAGCACGTTAATAAGGCCTAGAAATAGGAAATTTTAATGAAATGGATTTACATCTTGTCTATGAGAATTAAATTCAAATTGCTTAATTAATGAGTTTAATTAGTTAATGAATTTGGCTATTTTTATTGAACAACATATTGGAGAATTATTCCTGTCTTGTCTATGAGATTAGAATTTAATTCAAGTCAACCATTTTTGAATACATTGATGAAACCTAGAAATAGAATAAATTAATGAAAGTAATTTCTATTCTTGTCTATGAGAAAAGAAATTATTAATCCAATTTTTGTTTTAATTCCCCTAATTACTAGGTCCAAAAATATATCCAATTCTAATTATTCAATTCATTGCCCTTCTTTGATCAATCGATTTAGAGTTTAATATTTTTCATTTAGTTTATTTTTGAGCCATCATTAGTATTTGCATAATTTAATTTACTTTATTTTTCAAAAACTAGTTTAGAAAATCAATCAAAAGTTTTAATTTGGAAAGCTTCCAATAATTTGCGATAACCTGTGACTGGACTTAAAATCAAGAAACTCCTCCGCCATTTCTCAAGAGACGAAACTCGGGGAAAACCGAAAGCTCAGACTTCGTTTTACTACAACGCCGCGAAAGCGGTTATCAAATGGCACCGTTGCCGGGGAATGGCACGGTGAATTCTTGATTTTGATTTTAACATGGGCGAATTCAAGTTAGGAAGACTTTCTATTTCTTTTTTGTTTTGTTCTCACGTGTTTGCTTGAGATTTTCTCATGGATTACTCAAGCGAACACTTTCATTCTCATCCACCATATCACTATCCATATAATGAACAACAAGTTTTTCAAAATAATCAAAATGAAGGATACTATGAGCAAGATTATGAGGATAACAATCAATGGTGCGAAAATCCACCTTTGGGGTATGGAGATTACCAATTTCAAGATAACTATTTCCACCAAGGGCAAAACTTTAATTGCTATGATGATTTTTCCTATCATGGTAATTATCATGATAATTTTAATTATTATGAAAATTACCACGAAGGGCTAGAAAATCATTACACCGACACAAACGAGTACTCCTACGAGGTTGACTCTGGGATTTCACCTTATCCTGAACCCGAGCTCAAAAAATTAAAATCATCCTTGCTCGAGTTTGTGGAAGAATTAAAAAGGTTAAGGATTGAACTAGCATCTCGTGACGAGAGTCTCAAGAAATTGTGTGAACAAATCATTTATGATAATGAACACAAAGTTCAAGAGGAGACATACGAGGAAGGTGCTAAATCTGAGGAGGAGGCAGCGGTAACTATGAGCGAGACGGTTGAAACTCTTTGCACCCCTATTTCTTTTGAGCCTCTCATCGCTACTCAGCTAAAGCCTGTCCTCGTAGAAATTTGTCCTGAAGAACTCAATCTGGAAGTGCCCACTGAAGTTGATGAAGAGATCATAGATGAGGAGATACTTTGTGACACCGGCCCTACCCTACCATCTACGAATGATCTCTCACCTAAAGAGTCCTTGAAAGATAGCCTTGATGAAGATGTTGATCATACACAAGCCCAAATGCCTGTTGAAGTTGTTATTGAAACGTGTGATTTGGAGGAAACATTCTCCGATGACGCTTTCTTTGACTCTCTACTCAATGATGACAAATATAGTTGTGCTAGGCAAGGATCTGTTTGCCTAGATGATATTTGTGGGGTTAGTGAGTTAGGAAGTTGGGATGCATTCTTAGAGAGTGACACAGAGTCTAAACTTTGTGATTTTTATGTTGAGGGCATAGATAAAGAAGAGAAAACCCATCAAGAGGAGTATGAAATCTTTAGTCAGTCTACTTTTACCTTGATGACTCCATTTGAGCAGTTGGAGAAATCAGAGGCACCTGATCCTGAAATACTTGTTGATTCTACTAATGAGAGTGATGCAGGATATGTGCTAATTTCTTGTTCGAACGACGTGTTCTTTGAAGATTATGTCACATTTCGGTGGTCACGAGAATTCGAAGGTCTACGCCATCTGACGGCATACCTGGAGGATAAGGTGGAGGCACTAATGATTAGTGCTCCACGACTGACTTGCATTACAGAAAGTTCTCTCTCAAACGTCAAGCTATTGACGTTAAAGAAGCGCTTCTTGGGAGGCAACCCATGTTTTTCATAACTGTGTTTGTTTGTTTTGTGTGATTGCAGGTGGTGCTTCAATAAATAAATTGTGAGTTGAACGCTTTGACCCGATTTCAAAAAAACTGATCATGGATGATATTTTTAAAACAATTTTATTCCTGTTTTCATTATTCCTCTTCACAAAATCTTTTCAAAACTCAAGTGTGAGGAAAGAACAAAAAAAATGTGCCTTTATTTCTAAACTTTGTGCATTTAAATGAGACCTCAAGGGCGAGGTCCAGCTCAAGTGTGAGGAGGTTGTGTTTCACTCAAAAAGTTAAAACCTTGTTTTAGATCAATCTTTTTACTATTTTTGATATGAAACATTCACCTCTCAATTGTTATCAATCACATAATAGCTTAGAGGATCACCCTTATTATAAGAATTAACTTTTATTATTATTTTTAGAAAACTTGAAATTGTTATGGGTTTTTGGTTGCGAATGTAAAGGGCTAATTTTGTTTTAATAGGACATTCATTTTATTCATAAAAACAAAAAAATACTGGTATTAATAAATCTCTTCAAAACTCATTGTTATAGGACAATTCCATCTCCGAAAAGGGGCTCTGTTTCATTCGTTAATCATAGTCTGTGATAATGAAATATGCATCTACCATGGGATAACACCGCCAACAAGAGTGGAAAAGAGGCTATATATATATATATATATATATATATATATATATATATATATAATTTGTGAATAAGATAAATGTCCAAATTAGAATAATGAAAACCTTGAGATAAGGTATTGATTGGTGGTTTAACATAATCAATAGTTTTTATAAAGTAATAATAATTTTAAATTCTTGTATTTTGGGTGATTTTTCTAAAATGTTTAAAAGTTGAGAATACAAAAGAGAGATTTTTGTTTTTATTTCTTTAATAGCAATTCGATTGAATTACAATAAGGTTTTACCTTTTTGAGTGTGTTTGCAACTAATTTGTCGCTCGAGGACAAGCAACGCTTAAGTGTGAGGAGATTGATAAGTCCATTTTTGTACTTATTTTTCTTATCAAATTTAAGTCATTTTGGATTGAAAAATAGAAAAACAAGGCATGTTTTATATATTTTGGTTTAAGTTCCGTGAAATCGGGTAAAAAATCACGTCCATGATATGTTTGACGAAATTTCGGGTCAATTAAGCACACAATGAATCAATTTGATTGAAAAATGATATCATACTGAAAGAAGGAAGCGGAAATTCAAAGTGGTGCAGAAGGGAAAGTTGAAGAACACAAAATTCAGAACAAGGCAGAAAAAAAATCTCACAGGCGCCCAAATAAGCGCCCAGATTGGCCGCCTACCAGGCCCGCCTATGCTATTTTTGGAAATTCAGCATTTTTGGAATTTTTAACCAGACCGGACCGAAGGCTGCCGACACTGGACGGAAGGCGGTCGCCTTCGGTGGCCGCCTGCGGCACAAGGCGACAAACCAACCACCAGCCGGTGGGATTTGACGGCAGGCGGCCAGACAGGAACGGCAGGCGGCCAGACAGGAACGGCAGGCGGCCGCCTACTGGACCGCCTGCGGCGGATGACAAGACCGGCGCACGTTCGACTGCCGGTGATGGGACGGAAGGCGGTCGAGACAAGGCCAGAGGCGGCCGCCTGGTTGGCCGCCTACGGGATTTTTTGTCCTATAAATAGCCCGATTTTTGCTGAACTCAAACACACCATTCTTAACCCGAAAATAGTTCAAAAAGGTCTTCTTCTTCCTCTTCAAGGCTCGGATTTCCACCATTGTTGCACCTTCAACTTCAATCTTTTATATCTTTTTCATTTTAGCTCCAATTTGTAAGTTCTTTATATGAAAATTCATCCTCTTTTCGTGTAGATTCTGAATATATTGTTTTTTATTTCCCAAATATTTGTGAAAAAATCTCTGAATTAATTTTAATAGTTTCGTATTTTCCATTTTAATTCAAGAAAATTAGATCTTGTTGATATATTAATCTCCTACTTAGACAACCTCAATACCTAGTATAAATAATGTTTATTTATGAAAGAAACGAATGCTTAGATGTTGGGAGTATTCACTTTAATATTTTCTTGTGTTGTTATTATTTATGATCATGTCTTATTTTATATGTAAAATGTTAAAATTAGTAATGAGTTGTTGTAGTTAATTTACTCTTGGGCATGAATTGAATTAAAGGAATATGGATTGACTTGTTAGCCGAAAATTAGGGGTTAAAATTAATTAATTGGACTAGTTATTCAAAATTGATGAAATAGTAATTAATAATTGTTAGCCATTTTCATTAATTAAATTTTGGAAAATTATTTCTAACTTGTCTATGGGATTAGAAAATAATTTGAATCAACCATATTCAAGCACGTTAATAAGGCCTAGAAATAGGAAATTTTAATGAAATGGATTTACATCTTGTCTACAACAACAACAACATCCAAACCTTAATCCCAAAAGAATTTGAGGTCGGCTAACATGAATCGATCTATGATATCGATGCCAAAAAGAGAAGGCGGACAAGAAAAGGAAAAAAAGTAAGATAAAATGAATAAAATAAAGATACATAAATATAAGATAATAATAACACAAGAATATAACCAAGATAAAAGAAAAATAAATAAAAGAAATAAAAAAGCTAGAAGATAAAAATAACATAAGAATATAAAAAGATAAGGAAGATAAACGATAAAAGAAACAAGAGAGGAAAGGTAGACAAGACATCAATCGTCCACATGGATGTGCGCCCTCCACTTTGCTCTCTCCAAAGCCATACTCTCATCCAACCCAAGAAGACGCATATCAGTTCTGATTACTCTAATCCAAGTCTGTTTGGGTCTTCCCCTCCCTCTCTTCTCTGACTCTTCTCCCCACCCCTCAAGTCGTCTAACAGGTGCATCACTCGGTCTTCTATGCACATACCCAAACCACCGCAAACGAGACTCCTGCATCTTATCTTCTATAGGTGCTACTCCCACCTTTTGTCTGATTACCTCATTCCTCAGGCAGTCTTTTTTGGTATGTCCACACATCCAACGCAACATACGCATCTCTGTCACACTCATCTTTTGAATGTGGCATTGCTTCACCGCCAACCACTCTACGCCATACATTAATGTCGGTCTAATTGTTGTACGATAAAATTTACCTTTCAATTTATTCGGCATACCTCGATCGCATAGAAATCCTGAAGCACTTTTCCATTTCATCCACCCAGCTCTGATTCTATGACATACATCTCCATCTAATTCATCATCCTTCTGAATTATGGATCCCAAGTAACGGAACATATCACACACCGGTATCTCCTTACCATCAAGAGTAATCCCACCGTTGTTACCGCTTCTACCTCCACCGAACTTGCACTCCATATACTCAGTCTTGCTTTGGCTCAGTTTGAAACCCTTGCTCTCCAATGTTTGTCACCATACTTCCAACTTTGCTTTAACACCGGATTGTGTCTCATCAATCAATACAATATCGTCGGCGAACATCATGCACCACGGTATATCTTCTTGAATTGACTTCGTAAGTTCATCCATGACTAAAGCAAATAAGAAAGGACTCAGAGCAGATCCTTGGTGCACTCCAATAGTAATAGGGAACTCTGCGGTCCTCCCTACACTAGTGCAGACACTTGTAGTACAAGCATCATGCATATCCATGATGATGCTGATATACTTACGTGATATGCCTTTTCTAGTTAAGGCCCACCAAAGAACTTCTCGAGGTACCCTATCATATGCCTTTTCTAAGTCAATGAACACCAAATGCAGATCCTTTTTAGTGTCTCTATACTTCTCCACAACTTGTCTAAGAAGGTGAATGGCCTCAGTTGTTGAGCGTCCAGGCATAAAACCAAATTGATTCTCCGAAATTTTCACACTTTTACGTAGTCTTTGCTCAACCACTCGCTCCCAAAGTTTCATGGTGTGACTCATAAACTCAATCCCTCGATAGTTAGCACATTCTTGCATATCACCCTTATTTTTAAATAAGGGAATGAGAGTACTCTTCCGCCAACTCACTGGCATTTTGTTGTTTCTCCAAATCATGTTGAAGAAACGTGTTAGCCACTCGATGCCTTTCTCTCCCAAACTTCTCCAAGCCTCGATCGGTATGCCATCTGGGCCCACTGCTTTCTTCCGGCCCATTTTTCTCATAGTCTCTTTAACTTCTGTTGTTTGAATCCTTCTCACGAAGTCCCTATTTACCACACACTCTGGTATAGTAAGATCATCAATACCTTGGACTTTATTCCCGTTGAACAAGGTATCAAAGTATGACCTCCACCTCTCTTTTATTTCTTCATCGTCCATTAGTACCCTTTGATCGACATCCTTCACACACTTAACTTTTCCGATATCTGGAGTCCTACGGTCATGAAGGCGAGCAAGTCTGTAGATATCTTTTTCTCCTTCCTTAGAATCCAACTTTACATACAATTCCTTATTCACTTTTCCTTTGGCTTCCTTCACTGCTTTCTTTGCTCTTCTTCTAGCCTCTTTGTACTCCTCTGTGTTCTCGTCGCTCCAACTTTTGCCCAATTTCTTATAGCATTCTCTTTTGGCTCTTATTGCTTGTTTCACCTCATCATTCCACCAAGATGTGTCCTTTTTTGGTGGCAGACATCCTTTAGATTCTCCGAGTATCTCCTTCCCCACTTTGTTAATGGTGGACTCCATTGGTAACCACACATCATCCACGTGTGCGTCATTATCAATAGATCAAACATCTTCCTCCAACATTTTGTGTGCAAAACTTTGTTGGAGATTCCCCTCGAGCCTCCACCATTTTATCTTTGGCTCCCCTTGTACCTTAACTCGTCCACTCTTTTTACCTCGAAACTCAAGCACAAGCATCCTATGCTGAGTGACAACACTCTCACCTGGGATAACCTTACAATCGGTGTAGCTAGTTCTCCAAGTCGTCCGTACTAAAAAGTAGTCAATTTGGGTACTATTAGCTCCACTTCTATAGGTGACAAGGTGAGAGTCTCTTTTCTTGAACCAAGTGTTCATCACAGCCAACTCATATGTCGAGGCAAAATCCAGAATGTTCTTCCCCGCTTCATTTCTAGTGCCAAAACCATGTCCGCCATGGACACTCTCAAAACCATCACGACTTGGGCCCACATGCCTGTTGAGGTCGCCTCCTATGACTAGTTTCTCTCCCCTTGGCACTCGTCGCACCACTTCCTCAAGATCCTCCCAACAATGTTGAATGATAGATGCATCCAATCCCACTTGTGGTGCATAGGCACTAACCACGAACACAATCTCATCCCCCATTATCAACTTAATGCTCATGATGCGATCGTTCTTCCTAAACACTTCAACGACACCGTCAACATAATCATGTGCCACCATAATGCCTACTCCATTTCTGTTCCTCTCTCTCCCCGAGTACCAAAGCTTAAAACCTCCGGGATTAATCTCACGTGCCTTTTCTCCAACCCACTTAATTTCTTGCATGCACATTATGCTGATATTTCTCCTCTTCATAACCTCAGCTATCTCAGATGATCTTCCCGTAAAAGAGCCAACATTCCATGTCCCAAAGCGCAATCTAACACCCTACATTCTATCTTCACCCCACATCGACCCCCACCACGCCCTTGCATATTTGACACCATCCCCGGGCATTAGAGTGGCACATCGCTTTCGGGCGACGACCTAGCAGCCTTAGCATTCTTATCACCACACCCAGGCCTATGAAATGTAGTGCGCCCTTGCCCATTTGACACCACCCCCAGGCGGAGGGATGACGCGTCGCTTACGGGCGACGACCTAGCTGTAGCGATATTCATATTTCGATTCATGTCATGTGATGTGACTAAGTGATACTGTTGGCCGTCATGCGCCTACCACAACACCATCCTCCTTTATCCTGGCTTGGGACAGACATGATACCAAAAAAATGATCTCATGGCGGATAAATTAATGAAAGTAATTTCTGCTCTTGTCTATGAGAAAAGAAACTATTAATCCAATTTTTGTTTTAATTCCCCTAATTACTAGGTCCAAAAATATATCCAATTCTAATTATTCAATTCATTGCCCTTCTTTGATCAATCCATTTAGAGTTTAATATTTTTCATTTAGTTTATTTTTGAGCCATCATTAGTATTTGCATAATTTAATTTACTTTATTTTTCAAAAACTAGTTTAGAAAATCAATCAAAAGTTTTAATTTGGAAAGCTTCCAATAATTTGCGATAACCTGTGACTGGACTTAAAATCAAGAAACTCCTTCACCATTCCTCAAGAGACACGATACTCGGGGAAAACCGAAAGGTTAGACTCCGTTTTACTACAACGTCGTGAAAGAGGTTATCATAGACCAACCTATCTAGCAGGGAAAACTCTTTAAAGTCCAAAAAGCTTTAAAAGTATATTCACCCCCTCCCCCTCTAGACGTTTACCTCTAACAGGGACCATCAGAATAAATAATTTTATATCCATGTTGTTTGAAAATTTAATTTATTATTGTTAGAGATCACTGTTGATTTAATTATATCTTTATTGTTCAAATTATTCTAGGAGAATGTGTTATTTTTTAATGTGTGGCATGTTGAACTGCTTAAATATATTAATAATAATTATTGTTCAATATTGAATATGACATTAATAAATTATTAATTGTATTTGTAACATTTTAATAATAGATTAAATATGTGACTAGTAACACTGATTTAGCATATTTTGTTAGTCTATGATAATTTGTTGTATTCGGAGACATGAATGGTAATTTAGCGATACCGTATCCTTAGCAAACCAAAACTTCGGTATACCAAAATGCGGTATACCGAAACTTCGGTAAGGTAACGGTATATAATTTTTGCATACCCAAAGTTTTGATACGGCAAAGGTATGAGAGAAAATATTCGGTATACCGTACAGAACCACCCCTAGTCAAAGCACTACATCCGTTACATTATAAGGTTAACATTGCTAACTTTGCAAACACAACTGTGAGATGTCACAAAAAAAGCCATGTCATTGGTAAAAAATCATCCAGAAATTGGGATTGGTGCAAAAAACAGATCTCGTGCTATAGGAGTAACCATCTAGAGTGAGGTTTTGGTCGAGCTCCGCCACCTTCTGTGTGCTTCTCGCGGCTAGCTCTACCACTCAACAGCGACCAACAAAGCTCCTTGAACTCCGTCGCTACACCACCGCTCTTATTTCGTTCCTCTTGGTCTAAAGCGCGCTTCGTCTTCATCTAGGCCGTTGTTGTTCAGGGCTCCGTCGTGCACCGTCATCTGAAGCTCGACAGCTGCTGCAGAATCTTGCCACCGGCTCTGGAGGGTCTCTGCCGCAGTTGGAGCAACGAAACGGGCTGAGAACTTCATATGCGCAACCCAAAGGCTAGATCTGAAGGGAGTCTCTGATTTTTTCCCAAGCTCCACAATTAAGGGCCGCTAGAGAGCTTCAGTCACAGCACAAGCAGCCGCAACATTGGGGGTCACGCTCCTCTCTTCTCCGCCAGAGACACAAGCCAAAGGCCACTGCGGAAGAACCAGTAGTTGTTAGGGCTTAATTCATACGCACGGGGCAGCCTGGTTTCCCCTGGTACGTCTTTTTCACAATCCCCAAAAGAGAGGGGATGGGAGGGATGCTGAGTCAACCTCCACCTGTATGAAGAAAACGGATCTTAATTGCCATGTTAGTGTTTTTAATGATGTGTTCGTTTTTGTACTAGTTTAGGACTAGACATTGGATTATATGTACTATTGCGTTTGATTTGCAAGATGATGTAATCTTTACTCCACACGGTGCAACTTCCTGTGCTGAACTAACCTTTTCCTCTACGGGATTTTTTGTCGGATTTACAAAATAGCGGGAAATGAGGTGACTAAATCCTAAAACTCTAGGGTTGTGAATTACCGGGGCAAACAATGTGTTTATAAATTCTTTGACTCCTCTAATTCAACTAGGGTTATAAACGAACTCGATCGATTCAAATAGTATGATTTCATATATGTATCTGTGTAATTTTTTCGAATACGAATATGAAACGAATATTATTTCTGATTTGTATTCGTATTTGTTTAACAATACAAATAGTTAACGAATCATATACGAATATCGAATCAATTTGATCATAAATTAGATATTCGTCAAATATCACTTTAAAATAACTTTTCACATACTTCTTATGTTATAAATGCATGTTATGACTTCATATATATGTGTTTTTAGAATATACTGCCTCCGTCCCATAAAATAAGTCTCACTTCAATTTGGATCGGATTTTAAGAAAGTGAGAATAAAGTGGAAATGTATGGTTGTGGTTGAGTAAGAAAAAGGTAAATGAATGTTAGCCATACAAAACTTTCCAAAAAGGGAAATGAGAACAATTTTTTGAGATGACCCAAAAAGGAAAGTGAGACTTATTTTATGGGACAGAGGGAGTAATTTGTAACATTACATTTTCCTTTAAAATTTAATGGATTAATGCATTTTTAGGTTGTACACCATATACACAGGTGAGTCAATTTTATGATTACTATACATGATTATATATTTCAATGTTTTAAAATAAACACTAACACACACATATTATAAATTGTAACTATAACGTGTGAAATAAGTTGATAATTGTATATATCAAAGTCAAAGGACTATAATTTCATGTTAGATATTTAGCATTATTGATAATAAAAAACATCATTAGATATATAGTGGGTAGTTGATGCACACACATATACTAGATAGTTGATTTTATTTATGAATAAACAAATATATATTTCATTAGTATTCGAATAAAAAACGTAACTATTTGTATTCGTATTTCAAAGATGTTTGAACCAAAAATTTGATTTGTATTCATATTTATATTCTATATTTTCAAATTTAAATCATAAATTATGAATCCAAATCACAAATCGAATTAAAATTATTTGTTTCGTTTACAACCCTTACTCATTATGATACTTCTGGTTTATTACAAAGTGGCTTGGAATGTGTATATGTAATATATATATATATATATATATATATATATATATATATATATATATATATATATATATATATATATATATATATATATATATGCACTACACTTTGAGGATATAGCTAGCTTTTAAAAGTTATTATAGTCTTACCGTTACTATTATTATTATCACTGTTATTAATCGAATATATTTGATTAACATTTGAATCGAATATACTGATATTCATATTTGTATTTGACAACAATTCGAATCAAATTTAGTATTCTTTGAAAACAGGAAACAAAGTGAATAAGAGATTGGAGGAGAGAAAGGCGTGGACGCTAGAGAGAAGAAGAAGATTTGAAGGAAAACAGAAGGAGTTTTTGAAAAACAAGAAGTATGGTTCTAGTGCCTTGTTTTATTCCAAGAATAATTGTAGCTCTGGCTAAAACTTTCAATCACGTAGTTATGCTTCAGACTTGACTCCCAAGCTGAATGTTTCTAAGACAACTTCTCAATGTTTTTATTCAAATGATGATGTTTATGCTTATGGTCTTGGTTTTTCTGACTCTGATTCTTTATTATATAATCATCACTAGTGCAAAATATGGATTCTATAACTAGTATTTCATATGGGTTCTTCTAGAACCGACATTATAGGTGGACGTGGGGTCATATTTCTAAATAATAAACTTTTTATGCTAGCTTGTGGATAAGGTTTATAAATATTATTTCGTATTAATAACGGCTTTTCATTAGTCCAACACAGTAGTACTAAAACAGGGCACTTTTTATAATTTTCATAAAGACAAGCTGGGGACGGGGTCTTTTTTATAAATTCAAAATTACTTTTTCTATGTCACGCTCTTTATCAACCCTTATTGATAGAATTCAAACTTTTATTTGTGTATACAAAATCTATGACTAACACAGAAGCTAGGGCAAAAACAAAAGCTCAGTTTGGGTGAAGCCGCCACAGGAAGATCCGATGTTCTCCATCGCGCGCCAATCACCTCTCTTACCTCGATAGTCTTAGTTGTCTCATCGTGTACTGTTTCTCTCCATCAACGCTAATCTCCTCTCATCCACCATAGGTAATTTTTTTTTAACTTTTGATATCTAATCTTGTTGGTCACTTAGGGTTCAGTTACTGTACGTGTTTTTGTTTAGGGCATTTTTGCTATGTATTTTATATTTAATTTAATTCGGACTACCATTTCACCGATGTACGTACTGAGTGGCTGTGAGTGGTTGGATCGGCGCAAAGAGGACGAGCTCGATTAACAAAATCGTTGAAGAACGAGTCTGTTGGTCTAGAATACAAGGAGGCACCAGGGATTGAATTAGCGGATATGAAGATTGAAGACCAGTGGGATTTCCAGTGTATCCGTATATATTCTAGTGTGACCTCTTCATCTGATGCTCTTTACTATTACTGCTAGGTTTGATGTTACCTGGTTAGTCTATCTTAAATTAGTATTTGCTTTGAATTCAAATATGAGTGATGGAGTGAAAGTGAATCTATCAAATGTCTGGATAAATTTATATAATAAAGTTCCTATTAGGATTTAAAAAGTACCTTTTATTCCACAGGGGTTTGAAAATTTTTTGTGTATGTTTCAAATCTTAGATAAAGCATGAAAAGTTCTGTTACATTTTTAGTTTTATAGTGCCTATAACAGGTTCATAAAAGAGTTCCAATGAGATTTACTGAGATGAATGTTGTTTCAAAGTATTGTTATTTTAGCACTATGGAAAAGACGAAAAGTTACTAAATCTTTAGTATTGTCTAATGATCTCACTATCTCATCAACCTTTCCTTTGCAAATTGAAAATGATTACTTTGTATTTTTTCTTTTCTTCAAGGAAGCAATTCCACTATAGCAGGTTGTGCTCCATTCAAATGTAAGTATTACCATAAAAGGACATTTGCTCTTAGTTAGATATCATTATTTTCCCTATGTAAAGAATTGGATTTGATGTTTGAGATACTTTGAGTATGTGTTTGATTTTCCATATCTTTTGGAGTGCTTTAGAAGATAAACCAGATTATATCTTAGCTTCTTTTGAAAATAATAACTAGTTCAGTTAAAAACTGGATGTATGCCTATTTTTTCACATTTTTTCGCTTATATGCAAGTGTGCAAGTACATGTCTATATGTAAGGGACATTATTCCCCTGTATTGTAAAATTAGTTATACTCATTATGAAATAATTTTTGTTTTTCGTCAACATTGTGAGTTATCTGTTCTAATATGTTGAAAAGGCAAAGAAGCACAATGATTAAAGGTATATTAATTTGATCTTGCTATCATTATCTTTTGTTATATTTTCTTATCTTTTATATATTATTTTCATGCCTGCACTACTTTGAATTTGTTATATATATACAATGTGTATAAATGTTCTGTTCTGTGTATATACATGTTGATAGGACCTTGGAATGCATATATGGTGTTTGATAAAATTCCTCAAGGAAGCAATACAAACTTTAACTAGTAATTTATTTCAAATTTCAGTTACTCTTTTTAGTTCTTACTGTTTTTCATTACCTTCTTTATTGATAGTTGATAGTAATGTTGTAGCCCTGTAGGATAACCTGAAGTAGAAGTGTAAACTCAGTCCAACTGTTGTAGCCGGCCTACTCGCTCCAACTGTTTCATTTTCTTTTCATCTACTATGAAATTTGTTACCTAATTGAGCCAGACAATTAAGTAATTAATCATAGTTATTCATGTTGTTAGGTATTGGCCCGGTTCTTTCCCTAAGCCCAGTTCATTTGAGATTATCCTTGGCCCATGTCTTTATTCTTTCTTCTGCACCGCTTTCCTTGTGCGTCATTCTCTTCCGCTTCGCCAGAGCCTTCGGTTTCAACCTGTATGGTAAGTTACCATGTTTGAGTTTTGAGCTTAGCCTATTTAATCTCTCTTGTCCGCTGCAATTAGGGCGAGCCGAAACCCTTGCTTCTCTGATTACCGCCTCTCTGTGGGTGCTCGGTTGATCTGGCCGGAAATAGCTGCTGGCTGACGCCCCTCTCTCCCCTTGTTGATCCTAGTGTGTGAAATTCATCCTTTGTGGATGAAAGTGGTTGAGACCTGAGCTGGATTCGAGTTCTTACAGTGGTATCAGGGCCGGGAGAGGTCTGCCGCCGCCGCCTGCCGCCGCGTCACTCCCTCCGCTGCTGTCCAGAAGTCACCGGAGGTCCAGGGGTGCTGCCGCCGTCTGCCAGGAGCCAAACCAGCCCAGTCCGCTGCCGGTCCAGACCTGCTGCCGCCAGTCTGGGAGCTCTGCCGCCACGCTCTACAGCAGCCCACGCTGCCTACGGTAAGTCGGGTAACCCAACCTCGGGCCCCGCTCAGGTAAATTGGCGATAACCACCCTTGGTGTACCGGAGTGCCACCGGATTTATTTTTTCCCCCGCTCCCCGCTGCTGACCTGCGTGGTCTTGGATGCCGGCTGTGCCCGGCCCCAGGTACGTTTACTAATCCTTTGTGTGATTATTTATTCGTAGTTCATTCATTTTAAGTTCAAGTTTAAATTGCAATTACTTGTTTGTTTAAATTGTGATTACTTGTTGGTTTGTGATTAATTTTTTCCGGTGAAGAATATTTTGTTTGGATAATCGTTGTCCAAAATTGTGAATATTTCTTCCGGTTTAAATTTAATCACGTGTTGGATTTTTTTTTTTTTTTTTCTGTTGATTGATTCGTGGATAAACTCTCCGGTTAAGAATATTTGTTTGGATACCTGTTGTCCGAAATTGGGAATATTTCTGTCCAGATTAGTTTTAAATCCCGTTTCTTTGTTTGTTGATTTAATTCTAGCCTATTTGCGCTTGTACGAAAGAACAAGGAGATTGTACCCGAGCTTTGTGTTCATTGGTCTTCTCGGCTTGTTCGTGCTAGTTGCTTCGTACAATTGATAGCCCTATAGGTCATAATTAATCATTTATCTGTCTGTTGATTAAATAAAAAAAAAATTATCTGTGCTTGTACGAAAGAACAAGGAGATTGTACCCGAGCCTTGTGTTCATTGGTCTTCTCGGCTTGTTCGTGCTAGTTGCCTCGTACGGTACGAAAGAACAAGGAGATTGTACTCGAGCTTTGTGTTCATTGGTCTTCTCGGCTTGTTCGTGCTAGTTGCTTCGTACCGGTTGATAGCCTGATAAATTTTTTTATTTACTCTCTTGCGTGATGTGCTTGCTTTCCGGTTAATATGGCTGTCAATCAATATGGCATGCTTCCATTTAACGGAAAGACAGATTTTGATATCTGGAAACAGAAAATCAAATGCGTGTTGATCCAACAGAAAGTCTATAGAGCTGTGACCGGTCTCTGTTTAGACTCTGAGGATGCTACCAAGCGCGTTGAAATGAATGAAACTGCTTGTTCCTCTATTTACCTAAACCTTTCTGATTCAGTGCTCAGGAAGGTGGGTATCATAGATTCTGCAAAAGAGTTGTGAGACAAGTTAGATAAGTTGTATACCGATACTTCTTTGCCTGGTAAATTGTTTTTGCTTGAGAAGTTCTTTAGGTTTAGGCTTGACCTGACTAAGGACATAGATGAGAACCTAGATGTGTTTAACAAGCTTATTCAGAACATTAAGCAAGCCGGCGATAAACACATAGATGACTACACACCCATAGTGTTGCTTAATGCCATCCCTGACTCTTACAATGACGTCAAATCTGCCATAAAGTATGGTAGAGACGATATCATGCTAGATATAGAAGTTAATGGGTTAAGGAGTAAGGAGTTAGACCTTAGACACTCGAGGGGTAGTAACAGTCAATCTAGGGACTCTGGTGAAGCGTTGCTTGTGAGGGGTAGGTCTAAGAGTAGATCTAGAAACCATAAGAAGGGTAGCAACAATAAGAACCAGACCAATAACAATGACCCGGGGAAGAAGAGAGGTAAGTCTAAGAAGAGAGTGTGCTATAATTGTGGTAATTCTAGTCACTTCATTAAGGATTGTCCCCATCCTAAGAAGTCTGAACATGCTAATGTGGCAGATGATAATAACTTGCATGAAGAAGTTTTTATGGTCTGTGATTTTGCAAATTCTGTGTTGAGTAGCATGACTGAAAATGAGTGGTTAATTGACTCTGGTTGTACTTATCATATGACACCTTTTAGATCTCTGTTTGCTTCTTATGATTCTTGCAATGATGATTTTGTGTCTCTTGCTGATAATAAGAAATGCAAAATACATGGGGTGGGTGATGTATGCTTGAAGTTTGATAATGGGATTGTGTTTTCTGTCGCTGCTTTTGAGGGTAGTGGGCTTGAGGGTAAATGGGGAAATGGGTGCATGAAAGTTTTGAAAAATCCCCTTGTTCTGTTTAAGGCAAAAAAGGTGAATAATTTGTATGTGTGCCATGCTCAGCCTTTCTGTGATTCTGCTCATGTTGTTAGTTCTGATAAAACTGCTTTGTGGCATAATAGATTAGGACACATGAGTAATAAGGGTTTAGAGATTTTGCATAAATCTGGTTGTTTTGGTAAGGATTCTGTGTCCTCCATCCCTTAGGCAAGCAGCATAAGGTTACATTCCCCTCTTCCCCTTATCCTAATCCCACTAAGTGTACCTGTGTGTTAGAGTATGTTCATGCAGATGTGTGGGGTCCTGCTAGTGTCTCTACCCACGGGGGTAAGAGATATTTTCTGTCCATTATCGATGATTTTTCTAGGAAGGTGTGGGTCCGTCTTCTTGAGCATAAGTCCGATGTCTTTGTGAAATTTAGGGAGTGGAAAACCCTTGTAGAAAATCAAACCGGTAAGATGGTCAAAACCCTTAGGACCGATAATGGATTAGAGTTTTGCAATAAGGATATGGACCAACTCTGTGTTGATTGTGGGATTACAAGGCACAAAACTGTGCCCTATACTCCCCAACAAAATGGGATAGTCGAGAGAATGAATAGGACTGTTCTAGATAAGGTTAGGAGTATGCTTGCTACCTCCGGTTTGTCTAAAAAGTTTTGGGGTGAAGTAGTCAATACTGCTGTCTACTTGATTAACCGGTCTCCTTCTGTTCCCTTGGGTGGGAAATGCCCTGAATCTGTTTTTTCAAACAAGCCCCTTGATTTGGCTAATCTTAGAGTGTTTGGGTGTGCTGCGTATGTGCACCAACAAGGTGACAAATTGGATCCTAGGTCTAAGAAAGGAGTCTTCTTAGGTTATCCTGAGGGTGTGAAGGGGTACAGGGTTTGGGATAGGAACCGGGTAGGTTTCATGGTTGTGGTAAGTAGAAACGTTGTTTTCAATGAATCCGAGTTCCCTTGTCTGGTTAAGTCAGTTCCTGATTCTGAGTCGAGCCCTAGTAGTACACCTGTTGAGGTGGAGTCCATACCATATGCTGTTAGTCCTTTGTTTGCTAATCATGATTCTTCTAATTTGCATGATTCTTCTGAATTGCATGATTCTTCTGAGCATGATAATACCACCACTTCGAGTGAGGTGGAGCATTCTCATGTGCATTCACATGACAATGAATCGCATGATGAGAGTGCTGATTCTAGTGATAATGATTCGCATGATTACCAACTTGTTAGAGATAGAAGTAGGAGAGAAATTAGGAGAACTGCTGATAACATGCCTGATTTTGCTTTCCATGTGTGTGATACTTCTATGTTTGCTTTCTCTGTGTTTGAGACCCTTGAGCTTAACGAACCTAAAACCTATAGGGAGGCCCCTAAGTCTAATGAGTCCGCTAAATGGCTTTGCGCCATGGAGAGTGAGATGGAGTCACTTAGAGCGAATAAGACTTGGACGTTAGTTCCTAGACCGCCCAATAGTTCCGTAGTTGAGTGTAAGTGGCTATTTAAGGTTAAGGAAGAGCCTAACGACATTAGATATAAGGCTAGGTTAGTAGCTAAGGGTTTTACTCAAAAGGAAGGTGTTGATTATGCTGAAATCTTTGCTCCTGTTGTTAAATTCACTACGATTAGAATGATGTTTGCTCTTGTTGCTCATAATGATTGGGAAATGAAGCAAATGGACGTCACCACTGCTTTCTTGCATGGTGATTTAGACAAGAAAATCTATATGACCCAGCCTGAGGGCTTTGTGGATCCCATGAAGAGTAATCATGTGTTTTTGCTTAGGAAGGCCTTGTACGACCTGAAGCAGTCCCCGAGGAAGTGGAATATCAAATTTGACCAGTGCATGTCATCTTTGAAATTTCACAAGTCCGAGTGCGACCATTGCCTATACTTTAAAAATACTTCTTCTGTGCCTGTATTTTTATTGCTTTATGTGGATGACATGTTGATTGTTAGTCCTTCGGGTGACGCCATTAAAGGTGTGCAAAAGCGTCTCAGTGAGAACTTTGCAATGAAAGACCTAGGTGATGCCAAGAGGATCCTAGGCATTAACATTGTGTTGGTCCCGTTTGTAATGGGAACAGTCTAGAGGGGGGGGGGGTGAATAGACTGTTCAGGAATTTAAACTTTTCTCTAAGTCAAGTCTGACTTAACAGAGATGGTCGAAATCTGGTGACAGAGATGGTCAAGTTCTGATGGCAGAACTAGACCAGGCAGCGGATAAGTTTCTGTCCGGGTAGCCTCTAGAAGAAAGCTAAGGCAAAATGTCTTTCTGATAACTCTGAAGGAAGATCTGCTGGACACAGATTCCAACCTAAAGAGTTAGTCAGTCGAATCTTAAGTGCAGAAAGTAAAAGCTGAAAGTAAATGACACCGGGGTTTTTATAGTGGTTCAAGGAACAACTCGTTCCTCTAGTCCACTGTTCCACTAAGCTTGCAAAAACGACAGTTTACAACGCCTTAGTCCCTAGAACTTAAGAAGCACTCCTCGTCTTCTTCAAGTCTAGTTGCCACCCGGGATGCAGTCCTGCTTCCTGATGGCTGGTCTCGTTTCACTGAGTCTCTTGAAGTATCTCCACTTCACTTACTCCAGCTAATTTGAGACGTCCCTTCTTTTTCAAGAAGTGTTTGATATAGAATCAGTTTTCTCCAACGTTGCTTCTTCACAAAAGATGAGTATATGAAGCTCTCGAAGTGTTGAAGAACTGAGTAACTTTGCCTTTTCTAGTTGGATGAAGGATGGGAATATTTATCTTCCAACTGTGGCCTTTTCTTGTTAGAAATGGAGTTTTTATCTCAAGAAAGTTGTTCACGCAAATCTATCTTGGTAAAGGTTATGGCAAAAGTTATCTTCTTAGTTCTTCAGAGTGTATCTTATATACTGGGAGCGGTCTTCCCGTTGGAGTGTAGAAGACAGCTTCATTAAATGCATGTACTGTTGACTTGACCGTTTGGTCCTCCGACTTGCTATTTTGGGGGCGTAAAGATATCCGCATGGTCAATCATCAGCTTTAAATATCTCTTCGTACGTACAACATTAAATGTGTATTTAATGCGTGTACAGTGCCATGCTTCCGTTGAAAGGTTCGTAACCGTTAGGGGATTTCCCGTTAGTTTAATGACCGTTGGAAGGGCTTCCGGAATCTGATGATACTTAGCAGAGTCTCAAGAGGTTCTCTGGTCCAGTCTCTGAAGTCCGTCTCTGGTGCCAACTCTGGTATCTTTCTGATAACCAGTTTCTGAGAGCTTCTCTGGTGAGCAACTCTGGGAGCAACTCTGGTAGAAGCAAGATGGAACTCTGGCAGGCAGACTAAGCTAAAACTTACAAAAGAAATTCTAATACACAATTTCTAATGGGGTACTTTCAAATTTTAATTAATCCTAGCATCATCAAAATCTAAATACATTTATTCCTTACAATTTCCCCCTTTTTGATGATGCCAAAACCCTTTAACTATTTCCAGAGAAGTGCCTTTCACCATAAAAAAATATAAAGTTAAAAACTTTTCATTAGAATCTTGGTGGGCAACTTAGCAAAGGAAAATAGTAAGAGTACGATACAATCAGATAGCAATAATCAAGTATGATAACAGAAAATACACAAGAAAGTAAATAAGAACAGATATTTGAAAAAGAGTCAAACAAACAGAGAGGCAGAGAAGGTATCTTATTAAACTGATAGAGAAAGTAAAGCATTACAGAGTTAGATAAAGAGAGTTAGAGATCTTCTTCATCTACCTGTGGTCCTGCTCTGTCAATCCTTTCAAGTTCAGCATTTACCTTCGCTCTGATTGAGGCTAAATCCCTAGGATTCTGATAGTCAGCCCAATGAGGTGCAAGTTTGCAATCCAAATAGTTTCTGACAGCTTCAGCAGAATTCTTGCCATTCAGTATCTTCATTCCGTACCACATCTCAGCTTCTTCTATCGAACCACCATGGTTGATCTGGACAAGTCCATCACTGTCCATGAACAGATTCTCTCTTTGAAGAGGGGTCATCAATTTTCTCATTTGTTCAAACTGAACTCTGTCTGGCCTTGACAGACCACTCTTCATCCAATCAGTGAATGAAAAGGATGAAGACTTCTTCTTTGAGCTTCTGGGAGGAGGAGGAGGAGGTCTGGTGCCTGTAGCAGCTAGCCTTTTCTTTCTGGTAGCATCAAAATAAGGAGCAGGATCAACAGATGAGGGTTCTCTGATAGAAAGGGTTCTGGTGCTGGTGCCTTCTCCTTCTCTGGTATCTTCCCCCTTTTTGGCATCACAAAGATCACCAAGGAGAAGTTCAATCTTGGAAAACTCAGAGGCTTGAGCATCTCTGATTTCATCAAGGGTTTCTGGCAGTGTCTGAGTGACAGAGGCAAGACCTTCAATCAGGCTTTGTTGCTTGTCTACTGCAGATTGGAGATCTCTGGTGCTGACCTCTAGAAGCACCATCTTCTGGTACCTTTCTCAGTCAGATTTGAGAAGAGCCAGGCCTTGCTCTTGATGTTCCTTGCAGAGAGAATGTAAGAAGTTGAGTTTCTGGGAGGAACTATCAGCAGATTTCTGAAGATTTTGAACAGATTCTGAGATCCTGTTGATTGTCTGATTCTGGGCAAGCAGAGCTTGAGAGTGAGAGTGGAGAACAGAGTTGAGTCCACTAACATCTCTGGAGACAGAATCAATCCTTGAGTTAGAGGAATGCATGAAGGTGTGCAAATTTTCTGTGAGAGCAGCAACTTTATCTGACAGGTGTTGAAAACCTATAGTTATTTGCAGATTGGTATGGGTGAGTTCTTCATGTTGTTAGTCATTTAATTCAATAATCTTGCTCAGATCTTGAACCAATATTCCACCAAAAGCTTCAGCAGACTTCACAAACTGGGTGAAGGGGATTTTGGATTCTTCAGGTGTAAAATCAGGCGTTTCCAATCCTCTGCCTTTTGGTAAGGGAGGAGCTCTGTTGGATGGTGGAGGGGAAGGAACTCTGGGGGGTGTCCTTCTCCTTTTGGAGGTTTCATCAGCAGCAATGGAGGAGGTGAGGAATCCATCATTGTCACTAGATGAGGAGGGAACCCTGAAGATAGGTTTCTTTTTGGGTGTAGATGCTGCAGAATGATGTGAGGATCTCTGAGGTGAGGCAGACTTGGATGTTGGTGAACGGTTCTGGTGCTGTGGTGGAGAGTGAATGGGTGAGGCATCCTGTTGAGGAGGGGATGGTGGAGGTGAGGGTGAACGGTTTCTGAAAGGGACAATTGCTCTGCAGGGAGATGCAATTTTTTGTTTGGGTGAAGAAGGTCTTGAGTTGGGTTTCTGGTGAGATGGTGTTCTGGTGGAAGGTGGGGTTTTCTGTTCTGGTGAAGGGGTTTTCTGTTCTGGTGAAGGGGTTTTCTGGTGAAGTGGGGATGAAGGTTTAGATGGAGATTTGGAGGGTGAGGGTAGAGTAATAGGAGATTGGGGAGGGGAAGGAGGAGGTGTAGGAATTACCTCAAGTACAATTTCGGAGTACACAGATTCTCTCCACTCCTTGATCAGCTGCTCCATGGTAATAGCAATGTCATTCGCAGTGGATGGCTCTCCTTCCTCAAGAGCACTATGGCGAAATTTGATCATTGACTCTTTCCTTTTCTTCTCCATCAGCCAAGCATCAAAAGTTTCCATTTCTTCTTCTTCTAAGGCTCTGACATGCCTTTCTGGAGATAGGTCAGATGTGGGAGCTTTACCTTGATATCTGTCTTTCTTCTTTTGTAGCACAGAAATCAGAAAGGTAAGGTTGAAGCACTTTGATACATCATCTGTGCCTACCCAGTGAAGAACAACAGCTTCTTCTTCTTCATAGGCATCAAAGAATTGGATGATTTGTTGAAGAGGACCCATTCTCCATCTTCTCCAAGCTAGAACTCTGTCAAACTGCTTTTGCAGAATGATGTTGAAGTCTGTTTCTTGGTCCATTTCTGGTGAGGCTTCACGCTCTGGTGAGAGAGCAGAGTTGGGCAACTCTGGTGCAGAATCTTGGTGAGTTTCTGGTAGAGTGCCAGATTCTGGTGCAAGTTCCCCCTGAACTGCTGAATCTTTGGCAGGTGAGACTACTTTAGTCTTCCTCTTCTTCTGCCTTGGTTTAGTGCTAGAGTTGTCAGAATCACCACTTAGCACAACCATCTTTCTTCTCCTCTTCTGCTTCAGTTTTCTGGTAGCAGATTTCTTGGTTGCCTTTGGGGAGGCATCTCTGGTGCAGCCTCCTCTGTTGTTTCCTTCTCTGGTAGTGACAGATTGTCACTCTTCTTCTTCTGTCGAACCTCCCTTACAACCTGTGACTGCTCAGGTTGTTTGGGCTTTCTGGCAATTTTCTTGGCAGGTTTGGCCTTAGCAGCCTGTTCTTCTCTTTTCTTTTCCAGTCTTTCCTCTCTCCTAAGTTCAGAAGAGATGGCAATGTTGAATTTTGGAGAGGCTGTGAGGAAGATGGTCTTGGTGTGGTCAACTGGGATAGGATCCCTGAGTTGAACTCCTTTTGCAGCAAGGATGGCAGAGATAAGAAGGCCATGTCCCATCTTAGTTGAGAAAAGACCTGTTTCAGAGTCTTTCTTCTTGATGAACTCAGTTATCGAGCCAAAAGTTACCTCTCCCCAGTTGATATTCATGCCATGGTGCACTGCAAAGATTGCCTTGGCATTGCTTGTGTTCATCTCATCAGTTGAGGCAGTTTTGCACCACAAGCAACGGTGCAGAATGGTGACAAGCTTCTCATAGTCCTTCTTGAGTTGAAATTTCTTCATGTAGAGTTTATCCAGTCCGGCAGCCTCCAGACGGCAGTAAGTCTGGACAAAGCCTTCAGTGGAGACTTCCACTGAGTCAAGAGCAATGAGATTGCTGGATTCTGGGTCTTGGGAGTCAAGTTGAACTCCAAAGAATTCATTCAGTGCATCTGCATTCAAGAAGATGCGTTGACCCTGCACGGATGAGTGAACTCCGGTCCTGGAGATGGTGGCGTTGAGGTAGAACTCAGCCACATCTTTGATGCTGAAATGCTCATAGGGATGAGCAACAACCTTAGAAAGTTGTGAGTCAGTCATCCCTTGGATGATCTTCGTCATCCTCTTCTGATTTTCTGCCAGGAGGGGTAGGGAGGACATGTCAACTTTCATGCCTGAAACAACGTTGGTGATGAGAGTTTTTGCTTCTTCCTTAGAAAGGTCGTTGATGCTCAGGAAGTTCATCTTGAGTGACGGTTAAGAAAATTTCTGGGTATTGGAAAGTTTTTGGGATCTGAAAGCTTTGAATGCTAGAGCAGTTTAAGAGAGATGAAGTTGCAGTAGGGATTTGGGTCGAAGACGGTGGATATAAAGGAGTTAGGAATAGTGGACGTTTGGTATATTGGCAGTTTCGAGGCAGCATTTAAAGAAATGCGGGCGGAAACGTTTCCGTTAGAAGAGTAACGATCAGGGGTATTTTGGTAAAAGACCGTTTCAATTAATTAGGTCTAGCCCGTACCTCGAAATATTGTTAAGTCCACTTCCGTATCTGTTGTCTTCGGTTGAGGAACTCTGGTCAGAGAAGGGGAGGTTCTCTGATGTGAGATTCTGATGATCAGAGATAGTGGTTCTCTGATCCGAGTTTCTGGTGCAGAAGAATGGAGTTCTGGTTCAGTGAATCTCTGGTTCATGCATCTCTAGGAAGATCATCCATCATTCCCAATTCTTCCCTAAGCTTGTTAAACCTTGCCTCAGGTAAAGGCTTGGTTAGAATGTCTGCAAGTTGATCTTCTGTAGGTACATGCTCCATACAGATATGCTTCTTCTCAACGTGATCTCTGATGAAGTGATGTCTGATCTCAATGTGCTTTGTCCTGGAGTGAAGAACTGGATTCTGGGTGATTGCAATGGCACTGGTGTTGTCACACAACAGCTTGATCTCCTTTGCTTGAATTCCATAGTCCTTCAGTTGTTGCTTCATCCAGAGTAGTTGAGCACAGCAACTCCCACCTGCAATGTATTCAGCCTCAGCTGTACTTGTTGAGATGGAGTTCTGCTTCTTGCTAAACCAGGAAACAAGCCTTCCTCCTAGCAATTGGCAGTGACCAGAGGTGCTTTTTCTGTCTAGTCTGCAACCTGCAAAATCTGAGTCAGAATAACCAATTAGTTCAAAGTTACCTCCTTTGGGATACCATAAGCCTGCATTTGGATTTCCTTTGATGTATCTGATGATTCTCTTTGCAGCACTTAGATGGCTTTCCTTGGGCTTTGACTGGTATCTGGCACAGATTCCAACAGAGAATGAGATGTCTGGTCTGCTTGCAGTTAGATACAACAGAGATCCTATGATTCCTCTGTATGTTGTTGCATCTACATCTTTTCCTTCATCATCTGGACCAATCCCTTGTGAAGTGTTCATGGGAATCTTCACTGATGATTTGCCTTCCACTCCAAACTTCTTGATCAGATCTCTGGTGTACTTCCCTTGATTGAGAAAGATCCCTTCTGGAGCTTGTTTGACTTGAAGTCCTAGGAAGTAACTGAGTTCTCCCATCATACTCATTTCAAATTGACTCTGCATCACTTGAGAAAATTTCTTGCACAGTTCTGGATTAGTACTACCAAATATAATGTCATCAACATATATTTGTACTAACAGAATATGATTAGCAACAGAGATTTGAAATAGAGTTTTGTCAACCCTTCCTTTAGTAAACCCATGGTTCACTAGGAAAAGGGACAATGTGTCATACCAGGCTCTGGGAGCTTGCTTAAGACCATAGAGGGCCTTTTTAAGCTTGTAGACACAAGAAGATTGAGTAGGAATGACAAAACCTGGTGGTTGTTCCACATAAACCTCTTCTTCAAGATCTCCATTCAGAAATGCACTCTTGACATCCATCTGGTAGACCTTGATGTTGTTGTAGGCAGCATAGGCTAGAAAGATTCTGATGGCTTCAATTCTGGCAACTGGTGCAAAGGTCTCATCAAAATCTATTCCTTCTTCTTGGCAGTATCCTTTAGCCACTAGCCTTGCTTTGTTCCTTACAATGTTGCCATCTTCATCTGCTTTGTTCTTGAATACCCATTTGGTTCCAATGACATTCTGGTGCCTTGGCCTAGGAACAAGTTCCCACACTTTGTTCCTTTCAAACTGAGTGAGCTCTTCTTGCATAGCATTGATCCAATCTGAGTCTGCAAGAGCTTCTTCAACTGTCATAGGTTCCATCTGAGATATATAGCAGGCAAGCATTGCTTCTCTCCTTGATGTGGATCTGGTTTGGACTCCACTTCTGATTTGTCCAATTACTTGATTAGGAGGATGATCTCTTAACCAAGTAAGATCAGGTTCTGATAGGGGTTGCCTTCGATTCTCTTGTTCTTCTTCTGATTCTTCATCACTATCCTTGCTTTGCAGAATGGGATTCTGATGATTCATTGGTATGGCAGAGTTGGTCAGCAACTCTGGTGTATCTATCTCTGGTGGATCCAGTTTTGGAGATTCTTTGAGATTCGCTTTCTCCAAGTTTTCAGTTATGCTCTCAACAGAGTTGAGATCATCAAACTTGACATGAATCGATTCTTCAAGAAGTAAAGTTCTCTTGTTGAGTATTCTGTAGGCTTTGCTGGTGCCAGAGTAGCCTAAGAATGTTCCTTCATCAGCTTTTTCTTGAAATACCTTGAGGTGATCCTTCCCATTGTTGAGTATATAGCATTTGCATCCAAATGCATGAAAGTAGCTGATGTTGGGTTTTCGTCCTTTCCATAATTCATAAGGAGTTTTCTGATGAGTCTTGTGAATCATGCTCCTGTTCTGGGTGTGGCATGCAGTATTGATTGCTTCAGCCCAGTATCTGTAGGGTAGACCTGATTCAGCAATCATGGTCCTTGCAGCTTCCTTTAATGTTCTATTTCTTCTTTCTGCAACTCCATTCTGCTGTGGAGTTCTGGCTGCAGAGAGTTGATGCATTGTACCATTCTGGTCACAGAAATCCTGAATGACCTTGTTGACGAACTCTGTTCCTCTGTCTGATCTGATGGCTTTGACTTTCTGATTCTGCTCATTCTGTAATAGCTTTAGCAGAGATGGCAGTTTCTGCAGAGTTTCATTTTTCTTGGTCAGAAAGATAGTCCATGTGAATCTGGAGTAGTCATCCACCATGACTAAGGTGTATCTCTTGCCACCAACACTTGGAGTTTCCACTGGTCCAAATAAATCCATGTGAATTAGATTCAAGGGACCAGTAGATAGGTTTCCAGCAATGGGTTTGAAGGAATTCTTCACTTGTTTTCCTTTCTGACATGCACTGCATAGTTTCTCCTTTTTGTATACAAGGTTGGGTAGACCTTCAACAATGTGATCCCTTGCCAGTTTGTTGATTGTTTTGAAATTCAAGTGACTCAGTTTCTTGTGCCATTCCCAACTGAGTTTTGAATCTCCTTTGGCTATCAGGCAAATTCCATCTCTGGCAGTTGACCAATCAACCACATAGATGTTTTTCTTTCTTGTTGCTGTTAGAACCACTTCTTTAGTTGTCTCATGTTTGACAGAACATCCTTCCTTGGAGAATTCAATTGTGTAGCCTTTGTCACAGAATTGGCTAGCACTCAGCAAGTTGAATTTCAATCCCTTGACATAAGAGACATCATCAATGATTATCTGGTTCTTTATCAGCTTCCCTCTTCCTTTTGTCTGGCCATCTTTATCATTACCTCCAAAGGTAACTCTGGGCCCTTTGACTTTCTGGAACTCTGTTAGGCAACTCTTGTCACCTGTCATGTGCCTGGAGCATCCACTATCAATGTACCAATCTTGCTCTGAGATGGCTCCAGCACACAGTTCCTACAGAATTAAAAGTAAGATTTAGGTACCCAAGCAATGTTGGGTCCTAGGGGGTTATGCAGTCTTGGCAGCCGGTACCACTTTGGTCTCATCAAGTGAAACCTTGGTGGGTGGTACCCATTGTCCACCTGGTAGTCATAGTAAACGGAAGTGTGATTCACTTTGGGCAGATGCTTGTGAGGATCATGCTTCCGGTTTACATACTTCTGCATAGCCTTTTTAGTTGGGTAGAAGTCCCATATACTATCAAGATCAGAGGAGCGATTAACTTTGGGCTTCTTAAGTTGACCAGCCAACCTTTTCTGTCTAAAGTTAATTTTCTCTTGATATCTGCCTTTCTGGTGATCATCTCTGACACGATTATCATGAGTTTGTCTGTTATGGTTCTGTCTTTGATTTTTGGTATTCTGAAAATCTTTCCTGTTGTTAGTTCTTCTGCCAGTTTCATTAACTTTTAAAATGGGTTTCTGTTGAACCTTTATCTTTTCCCTTTCTGGTCTGACATTCTCATGAGTAACCTTGGTGCCAGATACACCAGCCTGACAAATGGGCCTAGAAATCAGTGGCACTATGACCTTGTCTGCCTTAGCAACTCTTGTGCTGGGCATTACAGAAGGTTCACCTGATTCTGTTGAGCCATAACCAAGACCAAAACCAGTGCCAATTTGTTGGTCAAGTACAATCTTTTCCATAGAAGACTGGGCCTTCTGGTAAGCTTTGTACTTAATCTCAAGAGGCTCCATCTCTCTTATTTTCTTTAGAAGAGAAACATTTTCAGCTTCCAGCTGATCTCTTTCCTCAATCAGAAGATTGATTTTGATCTCAACCTCCTTTCTTAAGTCAAGGATCTCAGCCTTAAGCTTACTGTTTTCTTCTTTAACAGAAGAATAAGTGGTTTGTATGGCTTGAAACTCTTCCCAAAATTCTGACATTGAATCAGAATCAAAGGCTCTGCCTACCGAAGAAAAACTAGAGTTGGAAGTAGAAGATACCTCATCATCAGATTGACCCATAAGACATAGGTCTTCAGTTTCTGTGTCCAGGCAACAGAATGCTTCATCAGATTCTGATTCCGAGCTGGACTCTGTTTCAGAGAGGGGGTCCTTCTCTGGTTGTTCAGTGATGAGTGCTTTCCTTCTTCGGTGCTCGTACTTCTTTTCTCCTTCCTGGCCTTGCCTTTTGGAGACTATGGGGTGTGGACAGTTGACTTTGAAGTGCCCTGGTTGTCTGCAGTTGTAGCAGAGAAGCTCTCCACTACTTTCTGATGGTTTGGACTTCTGGTGTGGCTTTCTGCTAGAGTGTGGACTTCTGCTATCCTTTGGCTTCAGAAATTTCCTGAACTTCCTAGCAAAAGCCGCCATATATTCGTCAGTTAAAAGAATAGAAGGGTCAAAATTATTTACCTGAGAGGTGTTGGCAGTGAGGGCAGTAGTTGTTCTGTCCTCAACTTCTTCTTTCTCTTCTTCATTCATCTCAAACTCATAAGACTTGAGATCAGAGATGAGTTTCTCAGTGCTGTAGGTTCTGAGGTCCTTGCTATCTCTCATGGCAGTGACCTTCATCTTCCATGGTGAAGGTAAACCTCTAAGAACCTTCAGATTAATTTCCTTGGGAGTAAGCTCCTTCCCAAGTTCTGATATCTCAGCAGTGAGGGTGAGCAAGCGTGCATACATCTCAGCTATGCATTCTTTGGGTAGAAGTTTGAAATCTTCAAACTTCTTCATGGAAATAGTGAGTTTGTTGTCCTTTTCTTGCTCATCTCCAGCTCCTATCAGGGTGAGAGTATCCCAGATCTCCTTGGCAGATTTGCACTTCTTGATCCTGGTGAAGTACTTGTCATCAATGGCCTTGTAGAGGATATCCTTGGCAATGTTGTCAAGGTTGTAGTTTCTCCTTTCTTCATTAGACCATTCATGGCGCAGTTTGGTGATCATCTGGGGTTGACCACTACCAGTGATGTATTCAGGGTTGACCTTGGTGAACTCTGTGAAAGGTCCTGCATCAAGTACTTCCCACATTTCGTCATGGAGTGCGCAGAGGTGAGCTTTCATGCGGATCCTCCAATCATCAAACTTTGTTACTGAGAACATAAGATTCTTTGAAAGAGTGTTATCCATAATATGAGATTAAAGAGGCTAATACAAGTGGATCTCTTGTTTAGTAAGTAACCTAAAAGATTACAAGAACAAGGAGGCTCTGATACCACTTGTTGGTCCCGTTTGTAATGGGAACAGTCTAGAGGGGGGGGGGGGGGGTGAATAGACTGTTCAGGAATTTAAACTTTTCTCTAAGTCAAGTCTGACTTAACAGAGATGGTCGAAATCTGGTGACAGAGATGGTCAAGTTCTGATGGCAGAACTAGACCAGGCAGCGGATAAGTTTCTGTCCGGGTAGCCTCTAGAAGAAAGCTAAGGCAAAATGTCTTTCTGATAACTCTGAAGGAAGATCTGCTGGACACAGATTCCAACCTAAAGAGTTAGTCAGTCGAATCTTAAGTGCAGAAAGTAAAAGCTGAAAGTAAATGACACCGGGGTTTTTATAGTGGTTCAAGGAACAACTCGTTCCTCTAGTCCACTGTTCCACTAAGCTTGCAAAAACGACAGTTTACAACGCCTTAGTCCCTAGAACTTAAGAAGCACTCCTCGTCTTCTTCAAGTCTAGTTGCCACCCGGGATGCAGTCCTGCTTCCTGATGGCTGGTCTCGTTTCACTGAGTCTCTTGAAGTATCTCCACTTCACTTACTCCAGCTAATTTGAGACGTCCCTTCTTTTTCAAGAAGTGTTTGATATAGAATCAGTTTTCTCCAACGTTGCTTCTTCACAAAAGATGAGTATATGAAGCTCTCGAAGTGTTGAAGAACTGAGTAACTTTGCCTTTTCTAGTTGGATGAAGGATGGGAATATTTATCTTCCAACTGTGGCCTTTTCTTGTTAGAAATGGAGTTTTTATCTCAAGAAAGTTGTTCACGCAAATCTATCTTGGTAAAGGTTATGGCAAAAGTTATCTTCTTAGTTCTTCAGAGTGTATCTTATATACTGGGAGCGGTCTTCCCGTTGGAGTGTAGAAGACAGCTTCATTAAATGCATGTACTGTTGACTTGACCGTTTGGTCCTCCGACTTGCTATTTTGGGGGCGTAAAGATATCCGCATGGTCAATCATCAGCTTTAAATATCTCTTCGTACGTACAGCATTAAATGTGTATTTAATGCGTGTACAGTGCCATGCTTCCGTTGAAAGGTTCGTAACCGTTAGGGGATTTCCCGTTAGTTTAACGACCGTTGGAAGGGCTTCCGGAATCTGATGATACTTAGCAGAGTCTCAAGAGGTTCTCTGGTCCAGTCTCTGAAGTCCGTCTCTGGTGCCAACTCTGGTATCTTTCTGATAACCAGTTTCTGAGAGCTTCTCCGGTGAGCAACTCTGGGAGCAACTCTGGTAGAAGCAAGATGGAACTCTGGCAGGCAGACTAAGCTAAAACTTACAAAAGAAATTCTAATACACAATTTCTAATGGGGTACTTTCAAATTTTAATTAATCCTAGCATCATCAAAATCTAAATACATTTATTCCTTACACATTGTTAGGGATAGGAGTAAGCGTGAGTTAGTACTCAATCAGATTTCATACATTGAAAAGATTTTGAGTTAATATAACATGCATTCTGCTACTACTGTCTATATCCCTATGGCGTCCCACTTTGTGTTAAGTAAGGATCAGTCTCCCAAGACTGCTCCTGAAATTGCTAAAATGAAATATGTGCCTTATTCCAATGCTATTGGGTCCGTGATGTACCTCATGGTGAGTACTAGACCCGACATTGCCTATGCTGTTAGTTGTTTGAGTAGGTATATGTCTAATCCTGGTTTACCTCATTGGAATGCTCTTAAGTGGTTGCTTAGGTACTTGAAATCTACTGTTAATCATGGGTTGGTTTTCACTAGGTGTTCTGAGGGTGTTAAGTTGAGTGGGTATGTGGACTCGAATTTTGATAACGATAGAGATAATAGGAAATCCACTACCTCTTATGTGTTTACCCTTTGCGGGTCTTGCATTAGTTAGAAGTCTCAACTTCAACCCATAGTTTCCCTTTCCACTACTGAGTCTGAGTATGTGGCCGCTACCGAAGCTTTCAAGGAAGCCATTTGGCTTAAACGTCTCCTAACGGGGATTGATAGTCTTAATCAGGATATTTGTGTGTTTTCTGATAGTCAATCTGCTATTCAACTGTGCAAAAACCCTGTTTTTCATGATAGAACTAAGCATATTGATGTTAGATTTCATTTTATACGTGATATTGTTAGTGCAGGTGATATCAAGTTGATTAAAATTCCATCTGAATTTAATCCTGCGGACATGGGGACTAAATGTCTCTCTGTCGAAAAGTTGTTGTCGTGCAAGCGCACGTTAAACATTGATTGCGGTTAAGTTGCCTGGTGATCTTACCCCTTTGCCTGAATGTGTCTTTGTGATCATTCGGGCAATCCAGCGATGATGAGTCTCAAATTTGTGTTAGAGCTTTGACTCTAAACCACTATGGTCCAATAAGGTGGAGAATGTGTTAGGTATTGGCCCGGTTCTTTCCCTAAGCCCAGTTCATTTGAGATTATCCTTGGCCCATGTCTTTATTCTTTCTTCCGCACCGCTTTCCTTGTGCGTCATTCTCTTCTGCTTCGCCAGAGCCTTCGGTTTCAACCTGTATGGTAAGTTACCATGTTTGAGTTTTGAGCTTAGCCTATTTAATCTCTCTTGTCCGCTGCAATTAGGGCGGGCCGAAACCCTTGCTTCTCTGATTACCGCCTCTCTGTGGGTGCTCGGTTGAACTGGCCGGAAATAGCTGCTGGCTGACGCCCCTCTCTCCCCTTGTTGATCCTAGTGTGTGAAATTCATCCTTTGTGGATGAAAGTGGTTGAGACCTGAGCTGGATTCGAGTTCTTACACATGTGCTCCAACTGATAGTTTTTTTTTCTATTTTGTGTTAATCTATCACGTTGTATGGGTTTGTGACTCACTGTATGCATGAGCTACAATATATGCATTCATCCAGTCTACTCTTCTGCTGCTGCATCTGATCTATGGATTCTTCAGTTTGAATTGATCTTTTGACACTAAGTCTAATTATTTATATGAGTGCTCTAAGAGGGATGAAGTTCAGTCCATTATTAATCCTTAAATAGTTAAAGGTTTTTATCTCTTATTGATTATTGATCATAGTTTTTCATCGATCAACTCTATCTGTTTTGTAAATTTCATTTTTCCTTATAGATTATTTGTTTAATGTAGTATTTTTTGTCAAGAATATTTATATTTTTATGGTATTATGTTGAAAACTTGAAACCGAGTTGGCCGCCTAGTCCGCCTAGGCGCTAGGCGGTGCTTGGCTGCCCGACTAACACCTAGCGAGTTTTAGATTATTGAGGCTAACAGAGATGAATCTTCTCCATACGCAGCTATGCTTGCAGTGTAACACCGTCCCCAAATGTATTTATCTTTAAGCGAATAATTTATTGAACCCTATGCAATTTTTAGTGAATTTACGAGGTTGTGAATTTGTATTAATTTTTTCACGTGAATAGTAAAATGCACGTGGGGCCCACATCGGGAGTGGGGACCGCCCGATATTATCGGGACCACATATTATATTCATCTGGGTCTAGAAAATACTTATAGGATGGTGGATACTTCATTTGGGCCATGGAAAGGCCCAGAGTTGACCGATTGGTCAATAGAGGCCCAAATACCGGTATCGATAAATTTATCAGATAAAAGCCCGAAATTGGATTTTGGAGACTTATAAATTAAAGTTGGGGAATGCATATTCATTCTAAATGTTATAATGATTAAGAACACATAATATATTTATTTAACCCGATAAAATAAAATATATCTAAAACAGTCCGGAAAATACAACTTTCGGGGCAAATTGTACACTTTGGGACAAATTAGGATGACCTCCCACATGGGTGGGGGCCACCCCACGAATTTGTCAACCCTTGGGGGCTGGATGAGTGCTAAGTTGGCTGAATAACAATTGATAGGATGGGGGTGGACATCCTTTGACATTTAGTAGACCCCATTCCTTCACTCATTTGTCTAAATGAGACAAAAAACCACCCCTCTCACCTCACCACCTCCACCCGCTCGTAGCAACACCCAAGGATAGCAAGGAGGAGCTCTGAAATTCATCATTTTCTCACCCAAATTCGAGCTCAAGATAGAGGATCCAAAGAGGAGTGTTTGGAGAAGGAAAAAGGTGTAGGAAAGGGTGGAAATTGAGGTAATCACCTTGTCATAGCTTTCCCTTTATTCTTCTTCTACCATGAGGAATATTTATTATATGAAGAACCCTTGGGATGGTTCTCCATGTTCTAAGTATGGATTTATGGGTTGGAAAGTGGTTCTATGTCCAAGAACGGACTTAGAAGCCAAAGCGACCGGTTTGCCGGAAAATAACCTTTTATAGGTTATTTGTGTTGATATGGGTTTTGTAATGATAAAACCTTGTTAGGAACTTGATTTAAAGTATTTTTGAGCTTCGTCGGAGTTTCGTCGGAGTTGGTCATAGTTCGCCGGAGTTGGTCAAAGTTCGCCGGAGTTGGTCAAAGTTCGCCGAAATTAGTCAAAGTTCAATCGAGAAACGTAGAACGCGCTTAAGCTTAATTAAGGTGAGGATGGCTGACTATATTGCTTATAATTAATGAGTTAATTTCATAAGAATGCCTAAAGTAATTAGATGGGATTTTCATGGATTATTAATGACTAATAATGCCTAAATGAAAATAATATGAATATGAGTAAGTGAAGCATGATATACAAATTTAGAATAATTGTGTATGATTATGTGAAATGAATGGAACGGCATGTTAATGGAATTACTATGATGTCATTGTGATAAAATATACTTTACTTCATGTATGAAATTCATGAATGGATTAAAGTGATATTTTTGAAATTGAGATCAAACTATACTTGGGTTGAGAAATCAATGGAAATGAAATGCCAATTGGGAAATAGGAACTTGGCATGTTCTAAGATTATCCAATTAGTATCAAATTACTAGTCGGGGAATTAATATAAATAAATGATGAAACAAATCCTAAGAGGTAGGATTGTGAATAGATATGCCTTAAGTAGTCTCAAGAGACACTTAAGGATGAATGGTATGAACACTAAGGTGTGATAGGGGTAGGCCTAAAGGCCACCTACGGGAATTGATTCTAGGCATAGGACTTGCTTGAGAATTTGATTATGAAAATAATTAGAGTCGGACTCTAGGATGACATGGAGATGTAGTTGGGCCGAGCCCATGCTATGTAATATGATTAGCATGGAAACGTAGTTGGGCCGAGCCCTTGCCATGTATATGTGACCTCCGTGGAAACGTAGTTGGGCCGAGCCCTTGCCACGAAGTTATGGTTGGTATGGAAACGTAGTTGGGCCGAGCCCTTGCCATACAAATTTTGATATGATATATTGAGCTAGAGGATTGTATAGAGATGTAGTTGGGCCAAGCCCATGCTATACAATTGGGGCTCGATGGGACCCCACGGGGTTATCGTGACTTGCGGTCACGGGGGAATGGAAACGATGAATTCTAAATGAATATGGGCCTACGGGCCGACTACTTGACTTCATGTAAAGTAAGTACAATTAAAAGTAAAAGGGGTAACCGAGGGTTATGGCCTATAAGATAATAGTACCCTAAGTTGAGGGTCTTGGAAATTAAAACGTTGATTTTACTTAGTATAGTTGCTATTGTACTTGTCAAATATTTTCAAGTACTGACCTCCCCTTCACGGGGGAGGCCACCTCACAGTTTCAGGTAGAACTTGAAGGTTGCTACCATTGCCCGTTGCTTCGGGAGGGATCAAGGGAGGAAGACGTGGTTCGTGCTTCTTCCGTTCTGTTTTAAAAACAATTACATTAATGCTCATGGATACTATTTTCTTAATAATTACTTTGGGGGCTTGCATGCCTAGTTATGCCAAGTGTGGCTTGAACAATTGTACTTATGCTTCCGCTGTTTTAAATGAATGGTGTACATTATGCTTGTTTATGGATGTATTATGTGTGAATGGTATTCAAGACGCCTTGTATAGTATGGATGAGTTGGACTGCGGTTGACTATTCGTACTGTACGACGGGTTGTTGACGTGTCCGAGTAGGTCCGGGGCGTGACAATTTAATTGGTATCAGAGCCTTAGTCCGTAAACATCATAATGAAGCTTCAAAATTCTTTTTGAAAGTGAAATTGAAAACCATGAGCATAAAGTTCTGTACTTATAGAACTTTTGGTACTTGAGTTGCAATGTCTCTAATTGTTAAGATGGTACCCTTAACAATTGGCATGGCGGTGATTTGAGCCAAATGATGTCTTTAAGTACCTATCCGTCAATTGACATTTGATACGAGTCTAATGACTCATTCTCAATTTCTTTCAGAAATGGAACGTACCGGGAAAGTAACTAGAAGGAACCCGACGGGCCGAGCACCGGGAGGATCCGTGCAAGGCAGTAGAGGGGCTTCTAGGGTGTCCAGAGGACAGGGCCGTGGAGGCCAAGCTCAGACCGTGAGTGACGGTTATGTTGAAACAGTCAACGAGTCTTATGAGTCCGAGGAGGATTCGACGTATCAACCGGGAACTGAGCCGGTTGAGACCCCATATGATGGGGAATATGATGATGTTAGTGAGGGGAGCGACGATGACGACGCTCTAGAAAGGATGGAGGAACTACTCCGTCAATTTCAGCAAGATCGCCAAAGGCGCCGGGCAAGGCGTGCTTTGGGAGGGGCTTCAAGAAGGGGAAGCCATGCGGGTTCTAGGGGACATGTGGAGTCCCGAGTAGATCGAGGTGTCGAGGTTCCGATAATAAGGATCTCGAAGTACCTCAAAGAAGCAAGAGATTTGGAGTGTAAACCGTTCGATGGAACGGGAGATATATCCGTTGCGGCGGAGTGGATTAAGAGGTTCAATGAAGCGGCCCTTGATATGCAGCTACCACCAAACATGAAGATGAGAGTAGCAACAAGGTTGCTAGAGGGGATGGCGTCCACATGGTGGGACGGTGTCAAGGGGAAGTACGGTGAGGCCGTAACTTGGGAGAATTTCCGATAGGAATTCTTCAACCAATACTACTCCGACTTCGAGGTGAACTTGAAGAGGAGGGAATACACCAACTTGACCCAAGGAGGCAAGTATACCGTGAGGCAACTTGAGCACAAGTTCAGGGAACTCGCGGAGTTCATACCGGAGTATGCTTGTGACGAGAACCGAATAGTGAATCACTTTTGGGATGCTTTAGACTTAAACGTGCGTGAGCGGGCAACACAATTGCCTAACATGACGTTTAGTCAAGTGGTGGAGCAAGGCCTGAAAGGGGAGAAGAAATGGGAAGAAAGAAAGCTGAAAAACGCCGAGGAGGCGAAGAAGAGGAAATGGGAGAACACCGGCCCCCAAGGTTCTAGCAAGAAGGGGAACCACGGGGTAGGTGGGTCTTTCAGAACGCCCGCACCACCATCTAGGGGAAATCAAGGCCCAGGAGGGCAAGGCTCGAGGTCGCAAGGCTCGGGCATTAGCAGGTGCAATAACTGCAAGAGGAACCACACGGGCAAGTGTCGCGATCCCCCTAGGTGCTACCAATGCGGGGAGACGGGGCACTTGAGATCAAACTGCCCACAACTCGGGCGAGCCATGGGTGCAGGACCTAGCAGCGGGACTACGGAAAGTAGGAACCGAGCAGGGGCACTTCACGCGAGCACGGCGCACGGAGGGCCAAGTACAAGCAACGCGCCATCCGTGAACCAAGGCAAGACCCAAGCTAGGGTCTATGCGATGACGGAGGCGGACGCACGTGCTAACCCGCACTCCGTTGCGGGTAAATTCTTAAACTCATGTTATTACATCCATTATGCAATAGGAGTGTTTGAAATGTGCAAAATTTGTAACCCCGACGGTTTTGTCGGGATTGTAAGGGAAAGGGGAGAAGAAAAAAAAAATCCCCGCCCTGGGCGAATGCCGCCCGACATTTGACGAAAGCCGCTCGACTTTCGTCTTGATTTATAGGGAAAATACTGCGGCGACGAATGCCGGCCGGTTTCCACCAAAAACCGCCCGGCTTTCGTCAACATTTAATCTGGAAAATCCTCGCAACCAAAAACCGGCCGGCTTTTGTAAAGACCGGCCGGCTTTCATAAATGCCTGACTTGGGAAAATTCTCGCAGCTGAAAGCCGCCCGGCTTTGGCGAAAGCCGCCCGGCTTTCGTTGGGCCTGGGGATTTCTGCGCTGCTGAAACCCGGCCGGGTTTCGTAGAAAATGGCCGGCTTCGAAACCTTTCCCTGAATAAAAACTACGACGACGAAAACCGTCCGGCTCTCGTAAAAGCCGCCCGGCTTTCGTGATTAAATACTGAGAATTTTTCTCGCAGTCGAAAACCGACCGGCTTTCGTGAAAAGCGGCCGGCTTTCACCAGAGTCGGTCCCAGAACGGTTCTAAGGGTCAGAAACCGGGAATTTTCGGACGGGTGTCAAACGGACCCCACCCGAACCACAACCAACATACTCTACGACTTAAGAAACAAGCCTATTAATTAGATAGTGTGTCTTACATTACTTATGAATATAGGAACACTAAAGATAAACGGGAGAGACGCAAGGATCCTTATTGATACCGGGGCACAACGATCATTCGTGAGTGAGGCGTTCGCCAGCGGATTCAACAGACCACTTGTACCGATGACTCAAACCCTATTGGTGTCCACGCCTCTAGGGGATGATATCGAGAGAGATAGCCACTATCCATCGTGTGAGGTGGAGGAGGAGGGACATAACTTGACGTGTGACTTCGTACCGCTGAGCATGATCGAGTTTGATGCAATCCTCAGGATGGATTGGCTTGAGAAACATCATGCTAGGGTCGATTGCTACACGAAGATTCTTGAACTCGAAGGCGGTGAAGGATTGACCTTACGCTTCGAGGGGGATAGAGGCAAATCAAACTGTTGTATCATATCCGCCGTGAGGGCGAGGAATATGATGAGAAAGGGATGCCACGCGTACCTAGCGTATGTGGTGGACAAAACCAAAGAAGAGATAGACATCAATGATGTGAGAGTAGTGTGCAAGTATCCGGATGTCTTCCCAAAAGACTTGCCGGGACTTCCACCCGATAGGGAGATTGAATTCGTGATCGAGGTTGAACCCGACACCAAACCAATCTCTATACCGCCATACAGAATGGCACCCGCTGAACTTAACGAGTTGAAAACCCAATTGCAAGAGCTATTGGATAACGGTTTCATAAGGCTGAGTCACTCTCCGTGGGGAGCACCGGTCCTTTTCGTGAAAAAGAAAGATGGGACACTTCGAATGTGCATTGACTACCGTCAACTGAACAAGGTTACAATCAAGAATAGGTATCCCTTGCCTAGGATTGATGACTTGTTTGATCAGCTCCGAGGAGCGACGGTGTTTTCGAAGATTGACTTGAGGTCGGGGTACCACCAATTGAAGATAAAGGAGGATGACATACCGAAGAGTGCATTCCGCACAAGGTATGGTCATTTCGAGTTCCTTGTTATGTCGTTCGGGCTAACCAACGCCCGGCGGCATTTATGGACTTGATGAACCGGGTATTTCATAAATACTTGGACCGGTTTGTGATCGTGTTCATAGATGATATCTTGATTTACTCGAAGAGTGAAGAAGAGCATGAAGAGCACTTGATACATGTTCTTGAGACACTACGGGAGAAGCAACTCTATGCCAAGTTTTCCAAATGTGAATTTTGGCTAAGAGAGATTGGCTTTCTCGGGCATGTGGTTTCAGGATCAGGGATTGCCGTAGATAACAAGAAGATTGAGGCCATTACTGAATGGGAGAGGCCAAAGAACGTCAAGGAAATTCGTAGCTTCCTTGGATTGGCAGGGTACTACCGAAAATTTGTGGAGAAGTTCTCAGTCTTGGCATCGCCATTGACAAAGCTCACTCGAAAGGGGGCCAAGTTTGTATGGGATGACCGATGTTAGAAGGGATTCCTTGAACTGAAGAAGAGATTGACCGAGGCACCGGTACTCGCACTACCCAAACAGGGTGTGGGGTACGATGTCTACAGCGACGCGAGCATCCAAGGGCTTGGATGTGTCTTAATGCAGGATGGGAGAGTGATTGCCTATGCTTCACGACAGTTGAAGAAGCATGAGGTAAATTATCCTACTCATGATTTAGAGTTGGGGGCAGTGGTATTTGCGTTGAAGATTTGGAGACATTATCTCTACGGGGAAACATGTCATATATACACTGACCACAAAAGCCTGAAATACGTGTTTACTCAGAAAGAGTTAAACATGAGACAGAGACGGTGGATGGAATTGATAAAAGACTACCATCTAGTTATCGAGTACCACCCCGGTAAAGCCAATGTGGTAGCGGATGCCTTGAGCCGAAAGAATTCGTCTGGGGCATTGTTGACTAGTTTGAGGGCATTGAGAGCCCGATGGAGGTATCTAGTGACGGTGCTTTGTTAGCTAGATTCGAGGTGAGACCTACATTACTTGATGAGATCAAGAAGGGTCAAGAAATTGATGAGGAGCTCATGAAGGTCCGAGAACGCATGCTAGCGGGACCGGTTGAGGATTTCAGGGAAAGAGACGATGGTCTCTTATTGTTTCGTGACCGAGTGTGTGTGCCGTTGGATGATGGGCTCCGAAAGTCCATCTTAGAGGAGGCCCATTCATCAGCATATGCCATGCATCCGGGAGGCACGAAGATGTACCGTGATTTGAAAGAAAGTTACTGGTGGTCGGGTATGAAGAGAGAAATAGCCGAGTACATGAGTAGGTGTCTTACTTGTCAACAAGTCAAGGCGGAACATCAGCACCCAGCGGGACTTTTGCAACCACTTACCATTCCAGAATGGAAGTGGGAGCACGTGACCATGGACTTCGTGGTGGGGCTACCACGAACAGTGAACAACTATGATGCAGTATGGGTAGTGGTTGATAGACTCACCAAGAGTGCACACTTTTTGCCTATCAACATTACTTATCCTCTTGAAAGATTGGCAAAGCTATACACGGAGGAGATTGTGAGACTGCATGGTGTTCCGATATCCATTGTCTCGGATAGGGACCCACGTTTCACATCCCGATTTTGGCCAAAATTTCAAGCATCTTTGGGTACGAAGCTAAATTTTAGCACATCCTTTCACCCACAGACGGATGGGCAATCCGAGAGGGTGATACAGATTCTGGAAGATATGCTTAAGGCATGTGCTCTGGAGTTCCAAGGGAGTTGGGACAAGCATTTGGCTCTGGTCGAGTTCGCCTATAACAACAGTTATCAGGCGAGTATTGGCATGCCTCCATACAAGGCATTGTATGGGAGGAAATGTAGAACACCGTTGTGTTGGGACGAGGTTGGCGAAGCCAAGCTCGAGGGGATTGAACTTGTCGAAATCACCAAGGCTAAGGTGAAAGTCATTCAGGATAGACTCAAGGCTGCCCAAGATCGGCAAAAGAGTTATGCTAACAAACGACGCAGGCCATTGGAGTTTGAGGTCGGTGATAAGGTCTTTCTAAGGATTTCTCCTTGGAAAGGTATCATCAGATTTATATCGAGGGGAAAGCTTAACCCTCGATACATTGGCCCATTTGAAATCCTTGAAAGGATAGGGGCCGTGGCTTACCGTATCAAATTGACGCCAGAACTTGAGAAGATACACGACGTGTTCCATGTATCGATGCTCAAGAAATACGTGCGAGATCCGTCTCATATCCTTGAGAAACCACAGGTAGAGAAACGTGAAGACCTACAATATGCGGTGGAACCGGTGATGATTTTGGGTCAACAGGTAAAGAAACTGAGGAACAAGGAGATTCCTATGGTAAAGGTCCTTTGGAGGAGTGATCGAGTCGAAGAAGAAACCTGGGAGACTGAGGTCTCAATGAGGGAGCAGAACCCTTTCCTTTTCGATTAGACAAGCGGATTTCAGGGACGAAATCCCAAATAAGGGGGGGTGAACTTGTAACACCGTCCCCAAATGTATTTATCTTTAAGCGAATAATTTATTGAACCCTATGAAATTTTTAGTGAATTTACGAAATTGTGAATTTGTATTAATTTTTTCGCGTGAATAGTAAAATGCACGTGGGGCCCACATCGGGAGTGGGGACCGCCCGATATTATCGTGACCACATATTATATTCATCGGGAGTGGGGACCGCCCGATATTAGAGTCGGACTCTAGGATGACATGGAGATGTAGTTGGGCCGAGCCCATGCCATGTAATATGATTAGCATGGAAACGTAGTTGGGCCGAGCCCTTGCCATGTATATGTGACCTCCGTGGAAACGTAGTTGGGCCGAGCCCTTGCCACGAAGTTATGGTTGGTATGGAAACGTAGTTGGGCCGAGCCCTTGCCATACAAATTTTGATATGATATATTGAGCTAGAGGATTGTATAGAGATGTAGTTGGGCCGAGCCCATGCTATACAATTGGGGCTCGATGGGACCCCACGGGGTTATCGTGACTTGCGGTCACGGGGGAATGGAAACGATGAATTCTAAATGAATATGGGCCTACGGGCCGACTACTTGACTTCATGTAAAGTAAGTACAGTTAAAAGTAAAAGGGGTAACTGAGGGTTATGGCCTATAAGATAATAGTACCCTAAGTTGAGGGTCTTGGAAATTAAAACGTTGATTTTACTTAGTATAGTTGCTATTGTACTTGTCAAATATTTCCAAGTACTGACCTCCCCTTCACGGGGGAGGCCACCTCACAGTTTCAGGTAGAACTTGAAGGTTACTACCATTGCCCGTTGCTTCGGGAGGGATCAAGGGAGGAAGACGTGGTTCGTGTTTCTTCCGTTCTGTTTTAAAAACAATTACATTAATGCTCATGGATACTATTTTCTTAATAATTACTTTTGGGGCTTGCATGCCTAGTTATGCCAAGTGTGGCTTGAACAATTGTATTTATGCTTCTGTTGTTTTAAATGAATGGTGTACATTATGCTTGTTTATGGATGTACTATGTGTGAATGGTATTCAAGACGCCTTGTATAGTATGGATGAGTTGGACTGCGGTTGACTATTCGTACTGTACGGCGGGTTGTTGACGTGTCCGGGTAGGTCCGGGGCGTGACATGCAGTCCAAGATGTGTCTCGAAATTGAAATAACTGCTATTAAGCTTAGGCTACCAGAGGTGACAAAACAGAACACTCCTGATCAAGATGCCCAATTTGCTCGTTGTTCGTTCTAGCATGAAAATTGGTTACAGAGGACGTTAATTACTTCGTCTCCACGTTTCAAACGGATAGCACTCTTGTACTTTGGTTATGAGAAACTTCAAGTCATGAAGAGTTTTTGTTTACTAGTACAATATTTGGAACTTTTGTAGCTCTCAATGAGAAAACAGTTCAAAGTTTATTGTTATTAAGCATCGATATCAAACCAGATCATGTGTTTGCTCGTTGAACTTAAAAATACATACAGATTTACATGCATAGAATAATATGGAAAGTAAGCATTATAGAATGTTATTTATTTAATGTAAGGAATAATTGTATTTAGATTTTGATGATGCTAGGTTAATTAGAATTTGAAAGTACCCCTTTAGAAATTTTGTACTAGAATTTCTTTTGTAAGTTTTAGCTTAGTCTGTCTACCAGAGATCCATCTTTCTTCTACCAGAGTTGCTCCCAGAGTTGCTCACCAGAGAAGCCATCAGAAACTGGTCATCAGAAAGATACCAGAGTTGGTAACAGAGGCGGACTTCAGAGATTGAACCAGAGAACCTCATCAGACTCTGCTAAACACACCAGATTCCGGAAGCACTTACCAACGGTCGTTAAACTAACGGGAAATCCCCTAACGGTTACGTACTTTTCAACGGAAACATGGTACTGTACACGCATTAAATGCACATTTAATGCTGTACGTACGAAGAGATATTTAAAGCTGATGATTGACCATGCGGGTATCTTCACGCCCCCAAAATAGCAAGTCGAAGGTCCAACTGGTCAAGTCAACAGTACAAGCATTTAATGAAGCTGTCTTCTACACTCCAACGGGAAGACTGCTCCCAGTATATAAGATACACTCTGAAGAACTAAGAGAATAACTTTGCTACAACATCTGCCAAACAAACTTACTAAAAGCCTTCTTGAGATTCAAACTACATTCCTAACAAGAAAAGGCTACAGTTGGAAGATATATTTTCTAATCCTTCATCCAACTAGCAAGTTGCAAAGTTCCTCAGTTCTTCAACACTTCGAAAGCTTCATCTACTCATCCTTTGTAAAGAAGCAACGTTGGAGAAAACTGATTTTGAATCAAACACTTCTTGAAAAAGAAGGGACGTCTCAAACTAGCTGGAGTAAGTGAAGTGGGGATACTTCAAGAGACTTAGTGAAACGAGACCAGCCATCAGGAAGCAGGACTGCATCCTGGGTGGAAACTAGACTTGAAGAAGATGAGGAGTGCTTCTTAAGTTCTAGGGACTAAGGCGTTGTAAACAGTTGTTTTTGCAAGCTTAGTGGAACAGTGGACTAGAGGAACAAGTTGTTCCTTGAACCACTATAAAAACCCTGGTGTTATTTACTTTAAGCTTTTAATTCTTGCACTTAAGATTCTACTGATTAACTCTTAAGGTTGGACTCTGTGTACAGCAGATCTTCCTTCAGAGTTATCAGAAAGGCACTTTGCCTTAGCTTTTTCTGTTGAGGCTACCCGACCAGAAACTTATCCGCTGCCTGGTCTAGTTCTGCCATCAGAACCTGACCATCTCTGTCACCAGATTTTGACCATCTCTGATAAGTCAGTTTTGACTTAGAGAAAAGTTTAAATTCCTGAACAGTCTATTCACCCCCCCTCTAGACTGTTCCCATTACAAACGGGACCAACATTTAATTTTTCAAAAAATATAGATTTTCTATAACGGTTGTTTGATAACTGATATAAGGTGTTTTCAATATGAGGTTCAACCAAATGATAGGAAACGTATCCGACTTTCTATGTTGGTTCAGCCAATCGATAGGAAATGTACCAGACTTTCTATGTCGCCTGCATCTATATTAGTTCATAACTGACATTAAAAGTCGATTTTAACCGACATTAAGAGTCTATTTTCCACTAGTGCATGATTGTGATGTGAATGGTGTGAGTTAAATAGCTTGAGTGCAAGTTGTTCTCGTAAACAGTCCAGGAATAGAGCGGTTGAGGGTGTTTATAACTTTCCAAATTTGAAATATCCCCTTAAAGTTCATTCTAGGAAACATTTGAAAAGACTTTCAAAAGAAGAAATCTTTAAACCATACCACACTGACCAACCATACACCACCAACAACAATGTCTCCCCAACTCCTGTCTTTAAACAAAAATGGATCCCAAAATCTGAGTGATGGAGTATTAACTTCTAGAGAGAAGTGAGAGCTAGAGAGAGAAGTGCAATAATTCCTTGCAATAAATGATTTGTGAACCCATTACAACTACTCCCAAGGGGAGTATTTATAGAGGAAATTAGGGCTGGGCTCCCAAGTCTTGGACTTGGGAGGCCCGTTTACAATTGGGCCACTATTGGGCTCAGTACAAAACATGTAGAAGTAATTAAGTGTGAAGTCCGGTTATGGGAGCTCTTCGTGGCCGACGAGGGTCTGACCGACGGAGCCATGGCCGACGGAGACTCGGCCGACGGGGACACCCGGTTCTCCTGGCTTCTGGACCATGTTCTGAGTTGATATCTTTTTGGCCGATGGAAAGCCATCTGGCCGACGGAGACCCCACTGGGTGAGTTGTGCTTCTTATTCTTCTGAGTATGTGGGTCCCGGGGTCTAGACCCATATGCTCCATCAGGAGTCCCCCACTCTCTGAGCTGAGATGTAGACGAAGTGAAAGGAAGTAGATCCTTGTTGTTCTGACGCTTTGGCCGACAGAGGATTACCTGGGAGTTTTAGTGTTTCTGGCCGAGGGGTTCCATAACTGAGCTGTCAGGAACGTCCTTCATTTCAATTGGAGGCGGTGCCATAGTTGTTGGCTGTCTCTTTTCCTTCCTTTCGAGGACGATGAATGTCCTTCATTTTGAGGACGATGAATGTCCTTCATTTTGAGGACAATGAATGTCCTTCGTTTTGAGGACGATGAGTGTCCTTCATCTTGAGGACGATGGACGTCCTTCATTTTGAGAACGATGAATGTCCTTCATTTTGAGGACGATGAGTGTCCTTCATCTTGAGGACGATGGACGTCCTTCATTTTGAGGACGACGAATGTCCTTCATCTCGAGGAGCATGAATGTCCTTCATTTTGAGGACGATGGATGTCCTTCATCTTGAGGACGATGGATGTCCTTCATTTTGAGGATGATGAATGTCCTTTATCTCGAGGGCGATGGATGTCCTTTATCTTGAGGACGATGGATGTCCTTCATTTTGAGGGCGATGAATGTCCTTCATTTTGAGGATGATGAATGCTTTGAGGACGATGAGGGTCCTGGACCAGAGGACGTTGGGTGCCCTTGTCTCTGCGGATGATGAATGTCCTGCCCTTGTGCCTTTGACTTTAGTTGATGGATCTTACGCTTGCAGACGTTCATGGCGCGTTTGTTTTATTCGTGATATGGTCAATGAATGTCATTGTCCCGGAGACGATGCGTGCCATTGGCCTTGAGGACGAGGAGTGTCCTTGACATTGAGGATGATGTGCGTCGTGCTTTGCACTTCGGCTTGGCCGAAGGGTGACCACATGGCTGTGGATGTTGAGGTACCATTGTCATAGGCTTATGTTCGTTGCATTTTTGAACTTGTTTATCTTTGCGTTGGAGGCCGATGCAGTTCCCCAGACCTTCGTCTGGCCGATGAAGACATGGCCGACGGAGGTACCACTTGGTAGTCCTTGCTTGCTGTTGCTTTCTGGATGTTTCATGTATGTGGAGGCCAATGTAGTCCCTCAGTCCCCCAGTCCTCGAGGCTCATGTAGTGAGGTGAAGAGGAGTAGAGCAATACACGTCTTCAATAGGGGGCCGAGGGTCGACACCTTTTAATCCACAACAGGGCGATGCCTCGTTAAAAACCTCATTAGGGAAAACCCTGTGGGAAAAAAACCTAAAGAGGGAAAAAGAGCACACAGGATCCCCCAAAATGAACTCCAATGGGTGAACCCTTCGGCCTAGGTGTGGAGCTGCAGCGGTGTCCGTCTGCTGAGGGGACGCCCACCTGGTGGTGAGGACGACGGTGCTGATGAGCTGGTCCGAATATGAGGACGAGGCGATGAATGCCTGTCTGAATATGAGGACGACAGTGGTAATGAGTCGTGCGTCATATGAAGGCGATGGTCGCTGTCCAGAAAGGGAATGGCGAGCCCGGTCGCTATAATAGTACCTCGGCGTAGGGAGCCGGTCTCGAGATATGAGGACGACGGCACTGAGGGGCCGGTCCGAAATCCATGCAACGGTTGCCATCCGGTAAAGGAATGGCTAAGACCGGTCTTTGAGATACGGGATCACGCGAAGGACGAGAAGCCGTTCGTGACCTGGGGACAATGACAGTGATGAAGCCGATCGTCCGATAGAGGCGATGGTCACCATCCAGGAAGGGATGGCGAGCCCAATCGCTACAACAAGACTTCGGTGTTGTGAGCCGGTCTTGATGATGGATAATCATGTCAGGGCCGGGGGCCATTCGTGACGTATGGACGACGATGATGAGCCGGTCCAATGAATGATGACGAGGCATCGATTAAGCCGATCGTCACATAAGCTCAGGACTCTCGGCGCTGAGGAAGCCGGTCTTTGAGATGTAGGATCACGCAGAGGCTGAGAGGTCGTTTGTGATCTGAGGACGAGGCGATGATGAAGCCGGTCCTTTGATGAAAGGCAAGGCATTGGACACCCGTCCTGTAATACTTGAGATTTAATTTAAACGGATTAATAGTACTACTCATACCAACAAGGTGCATCTCCTTTTAAGGGAGCTCATTAGCCAAGAACTCCAAAGTTAAGCGTGCTTACACGAGAGTAGTCTTGGGATGGGTGACCCCCTGGGAAGTTTCTCAGGGCGCGCACGAGTGAGGAGAAAGTGCGCGGAAAAGGCTATTGGCGGTTTGTGAGGACAGTACTAGAGGTCAGAAGTAACTACCTCGGGGCCTATGAGGTGTTACACGTCCTTTGATGAAGGACAAAGGCGTTGGACGCTTATCCAAGGTTGAGGACGATGACGCTGATGAGGTTCGTCCTTGATATGAAGGCGAGGGTCACCATCCAGAAAGGGAGTGACAAGCCCGCTCGCTAGCCCAAGACGCTCGGCACTAAGGAGGCCGGTCTTGAGATGAAGGACAAAGCGTTGGACATCTGTCCAAAGTTGAGGACGATGACGCTGATGAAGCTCATCCTTTGATGACGACGGCGCTGATGGGGCCGATCGTGACATGAAGGCGAGGGTTGCCATTCAGCAAGGGAGTGGCAAGCCCGCTCGCTAGCCCATGACGCTCGGCACTGAGGAGGCCGGTCCTGAGATGAAGGATCACGTTGAGACCGAGGGGTCTGCCGTGATCTGAGGACGTACGCCGATGAGGAGCCGGTCCTATAATATAATGACGAGGCGATGATGAAGCCGATCGTCATATAAGCTCATGGCTCTCGTCGTTGAGGAAGCCGGTCATGAGCTATAGGATCACGCAGAGGCTGAGGAGCCATTCGTGATAAGAGGGCGACGACGATGATGAAGCCGGTTTTTTGATGATGGACAAAAGCGTTCGGACGGTCACTTGAAGAGTAGGGACGGCGGAGCCGGTCCTATGATAAGGGGCCAAGCTTGGACGTTCGTCTGATGATGAGGGACGACGTTGGGCGCTCATCTGAAGATGAAGGACGGTGTTGGACGCTCGTCTGAAAATGAGGGACGTCGTTGATGAAGCCGGACCTTTGCTTGAGGTCGAGGTGTTGGCACTCGTCTGAAGATGGACGACGTTGGACGCTCATCCGAAGATGAGGAACGTCACTGATGAAGCCGACCCTGTTTAAGGACGAGGCATTGGCGCTCGCCTGAAGATGAGGGACGACGCTGATGAAGCCGGTTCCTTTGCTTAAGGACAAGGCGTTGGCGCTCATCTAAAGACGAAGGACAGTGTCGGTGAAGCCGTCCGTCATATGAAAGACAGGGTTTTTATGACGCCGCTGGATGCACGTCCTTTGATGACGGATGGCGTTGGACGCCTGGAGATGAAGGAAGGCGTTGGACGCCCGTCCCCTGGTGACGACGCCGCTGGTGAAGCCGTTCGTCATATGAGAGACGACGCTGGATGCACGTCCTTTGATAATGACGACGTTGATGAAGCCGTTCGTCATATGAAGGACCAGACTCTGACCGTGGCTTGAAGATGAAGGGCGGCGCTGGACGCACGTCCCATGATGACGATGGCGTTGATGAAGCCATACGTCATATGAAGGACCGGGCTTTGACGCCAGTCTGAAGATGAGGACGACACTAATGAGCCGTCTGAAAATGAGTGACCCAGCTTTTGAAGCTGTTTTGAAGACAAAGGACGGCATTGATGACGACCGTCCTTTCACGAAGGATGGCGTTGGTCGCCTGAAGATGAAGGATGGCATTGGACGCTCGTCCCCTAATGACGACGGCGTTGATGAAGCCATTCGTCATATGAAGGACCGGGTTTTGTCCCTGGTTTGAAGATGGAGGACAACGCTGATGAAGCCGTCTGACCATCGGCTGTCCCTCTTTCATTTTTGGGGATTTCGCTCGAGGCCGGCAAGTGCACGGACTATCGGCTGTCCCTCTTTTATTTTTGGGGATTTCGCTCGAGGCCGGTAAGCGCACGGACCGTCGGCTGTCCCTCTTTTATTTTCTTCCTTTGCTTCTTGGAGCGAGGAGTATCCTTCTTTCAGGCTTCGACCGAGGGGGTCGATAGTCCTTCGGCCGATAGGGAGTCCTACTGGATCGTCCCGTGATCTCAGGGAGGTCTCGTCGTCTATTTATGACGCGGGCTAAAGCTTTTGGTCAGTTACCGAAGGCTGTCGTTCCTCAACCCTGAGTTTTGGGATGTTGTCACCTCGGCCATGATTTCAGACCTGCTGTTCTGCGATTTAGCGCATGAACGACACGGTGAGCTTCCCATTTCAAGACGTGAGCCATTTGCGGGCCCCTCATCCCGGGGACATCGTCGGCCATACCTGAGCGTTTCGCTCTAAGGGGTCGATACGATGTGCTCTGTCGGCCATACCTGAGCGTTTCGCTCTAAGGGGTCGATATAAAGTGTTGTGTCGGCTACACCTGAGCCTTTCGATCTAAGGGATCGACACGATACGCGGTACCTTTTACTTTGAGTTCCCAAAAATAAAGGAACATGATAGGTGTGTTGTTCATGGCAACGACTCTTGGGCGACACGAATAGCATCTCGGAGAATGAGGTGTATCGTTTACTGCTTTTAGGCACAATGCCATATGCGGCCGATAGCGGTTCTCATTTTTAGATGTCCGAGTCACCAAATAAAGGTGACCGGGGTAGGTCGAGGGACCTAAATATAATCTGAAACATCAAATAAAGATGTTCGGTAGATGAGAACTCGGGTTGCACCACTTTGGGGTTTTAAACCGGCTAGAATAGTGAGAATCATAATAGTACTAATACTATTTGGCCTCATACGAAGTAAGGAAGAAAGTGGGGAATCTTCAACTTAAGAGCGATGACTAGCGATCCAGCGGCGGAGGCTCGGCCGCCGGGGGGTGGCCGGGCGTGGGGAGGCAGATCATTTGCGGACGTTGTGGCTGATCGTGGATCAATTCAATCAGGGAAGACTCACACCCGCTTCAAAGGTATGCCTGCTATTAGCTTTTCTCAAGGTGAGATCCAATCGCTAGCGGAAAAGCATAAACGGGCTCTGGTGGGTTATTTTTTCAAAGGTAAACCAAGTTTGGTGATTGTGCACAAATCCTTTGAGATCATTGGGTTTAAAGGTGCTTTCCATTTGGGTGTTCTGGATCCTAAACACATTTTAATAAGGTTTGATTTGGAGGAAGATTTCATACGTTGTTGGAACAGGTAATCATGGATTATCCATGGCCATGCTATGTGTGTTACGAAGTGGACCCCGGAGTTTTGACCTAACGTCGAATCCCCAGTAGTACCAGTTTGGATTGCTATGGAAGGGCTCCCAATCCATTTACAAGATAAAGATGCTTTGTTTGAAATCTATGGCCTAATTGGGAAGACATTAAAACTGGATGCTGCAACGGCCACCCTAGCTAAACTGGCTGTAGCTAGGGTTTGCGTGGAACTTGACCTTACTAAGGAGATGCCCAGTAAAATATGGATAAATTGTGGGTCACAGGGTTTCACACAATCTATTATGTACGAGAATAGGCCAGAGTATTGTTCAGCATGTCTCCATTTAGGCCACTCTCATTTGAAGTGCCCTAAACAACAGACTCATCAACCTAAAGAGCCTCATCACATATGGGCTCAAAAAACAACATATTAAGTTTACAAGAGAAGAAAAAGGAAAGGGCAAAATGATAGATTTAGACAAGCAATCTACAGAAGCAGGTTTGAAACAATCTACATCAAAGGTTAGCCCAGAGGAGATTGTCTCTGATGATGAAGAAGAAATCTTCTTGGACACTCTAGACCAATCTGCAGAGGAAGTTAGTAAGCAAGTCAAGGATCTCCTTAATGCTCACATCCCAGGCTTGAAACAATCTGTTTCAATAGACATTCAAGGTATTAAGGATGACTCCAATGTCATGAATACAGAAGCAGGTTATAATGTAAATAGGGGTTACCTATCTGATGGGGAATCAGTTCCAAAAGTTAGCCCTGACACATTCATGGACTCCTGGCCTCAAATCTGTGCTAGAATTGATAACATTGTCAAACAAAAAAAGTTAGAAGCTGCAACAAATAATACAGAAGATATTATAGACACCACAGTTCCAGATTTTCCTATTATCAACAATGAGGAGGGTAGAGCAGATTCACAAAATGAAGATGTAGACAATGAAGGATTCACTGTGGTACCTAAAAAAGGGGGCAAAAAACAAGCTTTGGTGGACCCACCACCTAAGAGGAATACTAGGAGTGCCAAGGTGCAAATCCACTTCCTAGATTCTCAATGAATTGCATAATATGGAACACTAGGGGTCTGGAATCCTCCAGTTCCAGATTACATTCTTTAGTAAACCAATGGAGGATAAGTCTTCTGATTATTATTGAACCTATGGTGGATTGCAGTAAAGTTGATAAATATAAATCTGCATTTGGTTTGCAAGGGTCTATTCATTCTACTGTCAATAAAATCTGGGTTTTTTGGATCCCAGTTTGCTTACTATTTCTGATATTACTTGGCATCCCCAATATGTGCATTTTAAGGTACATAGTGGAAACTATTCACGATGGGTCACATGAGTCTATGGGGGTCATACCTATACTATCAGAAGAGATTTGTGGGAAGGCCTGATCTCTATTTCTTCCAATTTAAAGGATCCTTGGTTTGTGGGTGGAGACTTTAATGTCATAGCAAGCTACAGTGAACATAAAGGTAATTCTTTACCCCTTATCCATTGTTTGAATGATTTTACAAGCTGTATTGCATCCTGCAATTTGAATAATCTGTCCTATGATGGTCCTAAGTACACCTGGACTGGAAACAGAAGAAATGGATGATTTTGGAGAAGGCTTGATAGGGTGTTATTTAATAACTTCTTTCTGGACAGTTTTGATACCATCAAGATTACTCTGCTTAATAAAACACCTTCTGATCACAATCCTATGTTAATTCAATGCTCTAATCTAGGAACTACTGGACCTAAATCCTTTAAGTTCCAAAACATGTGGTTAAAGCATAATTCATTTATGGACTTGGTTCGAACCAATTGGACTTCCTCTCATTCAGGAGGAGGAATGAGAGGTCTGGTGTTTAAACTTAAGCAACTTAAGAAAGAACTGTAAGTTTGGAATAAGGATGTTTTTGGCAATATTTTTGATTGTATCAAAAAATGTGAAGAGGAAGTCATGAAAGCTGAAAAGACATTTGAAGGCAATCCAAGTGATCTTACCAGGGAGGAATGGTTTTACAAAAAAGGATTGTTAATTCAAAAATATAACTTGGAGAAAAAATATTGGAAGCAGAAGGCCCATATTAACGGGATTGGTAAAGGTGACAGTAATACCAAGTTCTTTCATTCCTATGTTAACATCGGGAAGAAAAAACAAAGTATTATTTCTATAAAAAACCAGTTTGGCCAGGTGATTGACTCTCCAGCTCTTATTGGCTCCACAGCAGCTCACTTCTTCTCAGACCTGTATTCTGCAGAGAATGACCCTTGCAGCTTTGACATCCTGCAATATATTCCAAATTTGATTACTCAGGAGGATAATCTTTTGCTTACCAAAGTGCCTAATGTAGAGGAAATTAAAGCAGCTGTCTGGGATCTTAATCAAGACAGTGCACCAGGTCCAGATGGGTTTCATGGCAAATTTTTCAGGAAATGCTGGGATATTGTTGGTGATGGATAGTCTACCCGGGGGGTAGCTTATCCGAGGGTTATTGCAGGGAATAACAAGAAAGAAGTCAGAGCAAGTAAGAGAGAGAAAGTATATTGAGTTGAGGCGTTAAAGCGTGGTTTACAATGGGGGAAAGGGGTGCTATTTATAGCAGTAATAAATGCTAGATAAGGACACATGTCAGTTTTCTGGTGGTCGAGGGGTCACCTCGACCGGGGTGGCACTGGCACTCGCATGTGGCCGCATTAAATGCGGTGGTTGGATGTGACGTTTGTACTTGGTACGGTGATCCAGGCGCATGTGAAGAGGATATTCTGTCGAGGTGGATGCCTTCGGCTGAAGGGTGCTGGGCCGAAGGCTCTTCTAACCGAGGGCTCCTACCCGCCGAGGGCTGCAGGTGCCGAAGGCTTGGTTTTCAAGCCTTGTTCTCCTGTGATGCCTCTTCTAACCGAGGGCTCCTACCTGCCGAGGGCTGCAGTTGCCGAAGGCTTGGTTTTCAAGGCGTGTTCTCCTGTGATGCCTCTTCTACCCGAGGGCTCCTACCTGCCGAGGGCTGTAGTTGCCGAAGGCTTGGTTTTCAAGGCATGTTCTCCTGTGATGCCTCTTCTACCCGAGGGCTCCTACCTGTCGAGGGCTGCAGTTGCCGAAGGCTTGGTTTTCAAGCCTTGTTCTCCTGTGATGTTTCTAAGCTCGATTCCGTCACTGGTAGCCTTCGGCCATAGGGCCGAAGGCCCCCCTTTGCGTATTGTGGGCTGCTTAGAGCTCCATTTTGCTGGGCTTGGCCCGTTTGGGCCTATTGGGCCTGATTGTAGTAGAGGAAGTATGTAGGCCGGGGGTCCTTGGGCCATATACTCCATCAGGAGTCCCCCACTCCTTTTGCCGAAAGGTACTTGAGGGAAAAGGAGTAGCTGTGGTGATTTCCCCGAAGGCTTCCCTGTTCTGTTGGGTGCCTCATTTTCTCAATTCCCCCATATGTCGAAGGCTGAGAGCTTCCTGAAGGGAGTGTAAGTGTGTTGCTCGTATGAGTTTCTTTGTTGTAATTTGTAAATTAATGAGAGATCTGCATTTGTGTGCTTTGCCGAGGGCATTTGTTGACTGAAGGCTTTGTGTGGCCGAAGGCATTGTGTGGTCGGAGGCATCATGTGGCCGAAGGCATCATGTGGCCGAAGGCATCATGTGGCCGAAGGCATTGTGTGGCCGGAGGCATCATATGGCTGAAGGCATTGTGTGGCCGGAGGCATCATGTGGCCGAAGGCATTGTGTGGCCGGAGGCATTCTGTAAGCCGAAAGAATCATGTCAAGGGGAGTAGATTGCCGTTGTGATCTTGCCTCAGTTTGCTGTAGCTGAGAAATAGAAAATTTTTAACATTTGCGTGTTTTGCCGAGAGGAGTCCCCCAGTCCCCCACTCCTTTTGCCGAGAGTTTCTCGAGGGAAACAGGAGTAGAGTGATGCATGCCTTCAGCAGGAGCCGCCGAGGGGCGACGCCTTTTGTTCCACAATGGGGAGATGCCTCGTTAAAAACCTCATTAGGAAAAAACCCTGTGGGAAAAAAATCCTAATGAGGGAAAAAGAGTACACCGGATGCCCCCAGAATGAAGCAAAAGGAGTGCACCCTTCGGCCTTGATTGTTGAGCGGCGGTTGTGTCCGTCTGCTGAGGAGATATCCAAGATCAGCCTTAGATCCATGCATGAAAAAGCTAAGGAGCTTGTAAGGACCCCCTCCCCCCCGTTATCAAATAAAGGTGACGGAGGGGTGCAAGGCCAGGTGGGCTTGTGTGAGAGCCCCTGGCATCAAATACAGAGGCCAGAGGGATGGAGACCGAGGGGTCTTCGTGATGGCCCCCGACATCAAATAAAGATATCGGAGAAATGAAGGCCGAGGGGCCTGTATGATAGCTCCCGGCATCAAATAAAGATGCCGGAGGGCTGAAGGCCGATGGCATGTGTGATGGCCCTCGACATCAAATAAAGATGTCGGAGGGATGAAGGCCGATGGGCCTGTATGATGGCCCCTGGCATCGAATAAAGATGCCGGAGGGATGAAGGCCGAGGGACCTGTGTGATTCCCCCGACATCAAATAAAGATGTCCTGGGGATGAAGGCCGATGGGCCTGTATGATAGCCCTCAACATCAAATAAAGATGCCGGAGGGATGAAGGCCGAGGGACCTGTGTGATTCCCCCGACATCAAATAATGATGTCGGGGGGATGAAGGCCGATGGGCCTGTATGATAGCCCTCGGCATCAAATAAAGATGTCGAAGGGATAAAGGCCGAGCGGCCTGTGTGATGGCTCCCGGCATCAAATAAAGATGCCGGATGGCTGAAGGCCGATGGCCTGTGTGATGGTCCCCGACATCAAATAAAAATGCCGGAGGGATGAAGGCCGAGGGTTGTTGTGATGTGGAATCACGCTGAGGCCGAGGGCCGTTGTGATGTTGAGGCCGAGGGCCGTTCTGATGTTGAGGCCGAGGGCCGTTGTGATGTGGAATCACGCTGAAGCCGAGAGCCGTTGTTGATGTAGAATCACGTTGAGGCCGAGGGCCTTTGGTGATGTGAAATCATGTAAGGCAAAAACCGTTATGACATAGAGTAATGTTGAGGCCGAGGGCCGTCTGATGTTGAGGCCGAGGGCCATTGTGATGTCCTCACGCTGAGGCCGAGGGCCGTTGTTGATGTTGAGGCCGAGGGCCGTTCTGATGCTGAGGTCGAGGGCCGTTGTTGATGTTGAGGCAGAGGACCGTTCTGATGTTGAGGCCGAGGGCCGTTGTGATGTGGAATCACGCTGAGGCCGAGGGCCTTTGATGATGTGAAATCATGTAAGGCAAAAACCGTTATGACATAGAGTCATGTTGAGGCCGAGGGCCGTCTGATGTTGAGGCCGAGGGCCATTGTGACGTGGAATCACGCTGAGGCCGAGGGCCGTTGTTGATGTTGAGGCCGAGGGCCGTTCTGATGTGGAATCACGTTGAGGCCGAGGGCCGTTGGTGATGTGAAATCATGTAAGGCAAAAACCGTTATGACATAGAGTCATGTTGAGGCCGATGGCCATTTGATGTTGAGGCCGAGGGCCATTGTGATGTCATCACGCTGAGGCCGAGGGCCGTTGTTGATGTTGAGGCCGAGGGCTGTTGTGATGTTGAGGCCGAGGGCCGTTGTGATGTTGAGGCCGAGGGCCGTCTGATGTTGAGGCCGAGGGCCATTGTGATGTGGAATCATGCTGAGGTCGAGGGCCGTTGGTGATGTGAGATCACGCTAAGGCCAAAACCGTTATGACATAGAGTCATGTTGAGGCCGAGGGCCGTCTGATGTTGAGGCCGAGGGCCATTGTGATGTCCTCATGCTGAGGCCGAGGGCCGTTGTTGATGTTGAGGCCGAGGGCCGTTCTGATGCTGAGGTCGAGGGCCGTTGTTGATGTTGAGGCAGAGGACCGTTCTGATGTTGAGGCCGAGGGCCGTTGTGATGTGGAATCACGCTGAGGCCGAGGGCCTTTGATGATGTGAAATCATGTAAGGCAAAAACCGTTATGACATAGAGTCATGTTGAGGCTGAGGACCGTCTGATGTTGAGGCCGAGGGCCATTGTGACGTGGAATCACGCTGAGGCCGAGGGCCGTTGTTGATGTTGAGGCCGAGGGCCGTTCTGATGTGGAATCACGTTGGGGCCGAGGGCCGTTGGTGATGTGAAATCATGTAAGGCAAAAACCGTTATGACATAGAGTCATGTTGAGGCCGATGGCCATTTGATGTTGAGGCCGAGGGCCATTGTGATGTCATCACGCTGAGTCCGAGGGCCGTTGTTGATGTTGAGGCCGAGGGCCGTTCTGATGTTGAGGCCGAGGGCCGTTATGATGTTGAGGCCGAGGGCCGTCTGATGTTGAGGCCGAGGGCCGTCTGATGTTGAGGCCGAGGGCCATTGTGATGTGGAATCATGCTGAGGTCGAGGGCCGTTGGTGATGTGAGATCACGCTAAGGCCAAAACCGTTATGACATAGAGTCATGTTGAGGCCGAGTGCCGTCTGATGTTGAGGCCGAGGGCCATTGTGATGTCCTCACGCTGAGGCCGAGGGCCGTTGTTGATGTTGAGGCAGAGGACCGTTCTGATGTTGAGGCCGAGGGCCGTTGTGATGTGGAATCACGCTGAGGCCGAGGGCCTTTGATGATGTGAAATCATGTAAGGCAAAAACCGTTATGACATAGAGTCATGTTGAGGCCGAGGGCCGTCTGATGTTGAGGCCGAGGGCCATTGTGACGTGGAATCACGCTGAGGCTGAGGGTCGTTGTTGATGTTGAGGCCGAGGGCCGTTCTGATGTGGAATCACGTTGAGGCCGAGGGCCGTTGGTGATGTGAAATCATGTAAGGCAAAAACCGTTATGACATAGAGTCATGTTGAGGCCGATGGCCATTTGATGTTGAGGCCGAGGGCCATTGTGATGTCATCACGCTGAGGCCGAGGGCCGTTGTTGATGTTGAGGCCGAGGGCCGTTGTGATGTTGAGGCCGAGGGCCGTTGTGATGTTGAGGCCGAGAGCCATCTGATGTTGAGGCCGAGGGCCATTGTGATGTGGAATCATGCTGAGGTCGAGGGCCGTTGGTGATGTGAGATCACGCTATGGCCAAAACCGTTATGACATAGAGTCATGTTGAGGCCGAGGGCCGTCTGATGTTGAGGCCGAGGGCCATTGTGATGTCCTCACGCTGAGGCCGAGGGTCGTTGTTGATGTTGAGGCCGAGGGCCGTTCTGATGCTGAGGCCAAGGGCCGTTGTGATGTGGGATCACGCTGAGGCCGAGGGCCGTCCTAATGTTGAGGCCGAGGGCCGTTGTTGATTTTGCGACCGAGGGCCGTTCTGATGTTGAGACCGAGGGTCGTTGTTGATGTTGAGGCCGAGGGCCGTCTGATGTTGAGGCCGAGGGCCATTGTGATGTGGAATCATGTTGAGGTCGAGGGCCGTCCTGATGTTGAGGCCGAGGGCCGTGGTTGATTTTGAGACTGAGGGCCGTCTGATGTTGAGGCCGAGGGCCGTTGTGATGTGGGATCACGCTGAGGCCGAGGGCCGTTGGTGACGTGGAATCATGCCAAGGCCGAGGGCCATTGGTGACGTGGAATCGAATTGAGGCCGAGGGCATTTCCTTGATAGTTCCAGGAGTCCTCTGGGTGTATGTTCCTTCTTTCAGGCATCGACCGAGGGGTTGATTCCCCGCCTCGGCCGAAAGGAGGTCCAAGTGATCCGTCCGGGGGTTCGTCTGTTAGTCCCCCGGTGCTGGGCCGTCCCTTGATTGTGCCAGGAGGTCGTATGTTAGTCCTCCTGATGTGTGTTCCTTCTTCTAGGCTTCGGTCGAGGGGTTGATTCCCCGCCTCGGCCGAAAGGAGGTCCAAGTGATCCGTCCGGGGGTTCGTCTGTTAGTCCCCCGGCGCTGGGCCGTCCCTTGATTGTGCCAGGAGGTCGTATGTTAGTCCTCCTGATGTGTGTTCCTTCTTCTAGGCTTCGGCCGAGGGGTTGCTTCCCCGCCTCGGCCGGAAGGGGGTCCAAGTGATCTGTCCGGGGGTTCGTCTGTTAGTCCCCCGGCGCTGAACCGTCCCTTGACCTTGGGGGGTCCCGTCGTCTATTTACGGCGCGGGCTAAGCTTGGTCGGTTTCCGACGACTGCCGTTTCACCCCCAAGTTTGGGGATTTCGTCACCTCAGCCATTCTTTCAGGCCTGTCGCCGTGCGTTGCGCGCCGGCGACGCGGCGAGCGTCCCGCTCCAAAAACGCGGGCCTTTTGCAGGCCCCTCGTCTCTAGAAACCATCGGCCATACCTGGGCATTTGGCCTCGAAGGGGCCGATAAGATGTCTGGATTGTGTTGTAGTTTACTTAAATTCATAGAAATAAGCGGAATACAAGGGGTGCGTTGTTTGACAACGGCTTTGTTAAGATTCACCGCTCAGGGCCGAGGGGATGGTAATGTGCCTCGAGGTCGAGGGCCCAAGGCTGAGACTAACGCCGAAGGCGAGGAACATGATTAGCGGAGGTGGCGCTTCTTCGGCTGGGGCTCCTCGAACTCCTCTCTGTCACTGAGCCTCCCGATTTCATGTTTCTTTGTTGCGATGTCCCCTTCTTCTTTATCGGTGTTCTCCCTGGTGTTTTTCCTTGGGGCATTTTTGATGAATTGGTGGAGCTCACCCCGTTGAATTAAGAGTTCAATAGCCTTCTTTAACGAGACACAATCGTCTGTATTGTGGGAGGTGCTTTTGTGGTAACGGCAATAAGTGCCGCCTTGGTGGATGGCGTAGATCTCCCTCGCCGACCGAGGGTCCTTGGGGAAAAGGTCCTGCTCTTCCGCATAGTTGAGGATAGTGCTCACCAGGTGCGTGAGGGGAGTCCTCGGCATGTCCAGCCGAGGGCGCCATTGACGTTCGTTACGGCCCTGCTGGGTGTGGCTTCCATGGTCTCGGCCTCCGGCCGAGGGCACATTTGGGGCCGGCGTGTTTTTTTATCTTCTTCGAGGGCTGGCCCTCGTTCTTCTTGAAGGAGTGGAGGTCGTCGGCGTCGGCGTATAGGCTCCCCCGCTGGAGTGCTCTGAGGTATGATCTTGGGGGGTCGGTGATGAGGCTCCGTGCGTAGGGGCTGCTGCGGAGAACCCCCTGGAAGAGGACGAGGAGGGTACGCTCGTCGGCGCCCTCGACCTCGTCTGTCTCCTTCATCCACCGGTCAATGAAGGACCGAAGTGTTTCATCAGGCTGTTGCTTGACGGAGAGGAGCTGGGAGAAGTGCTTTCTCGCGCGCTTCCTTCCGGCAAAATGGGTGAGGAAGCGTTGGGCAAGATCTTGCCAAGAGTCAATGCTGCCCTCGGGCAATCGATTGAACCATTCGTATGCTGGTCCCTCCAAGGTGGAAAGGAACCAACGACATAAGTATTCATCTGATGCCCCCATCATCATCATGCTGTTTTGATACCTGTTGTAGTGCTCCTGGGGGTCAGTTTTTCCTTCATAGGGCTTGATGAGTTGCCCTCGGTACTTTTCCGGGATTTGGGCCGCCAATACCCTTGGGGTGAATGGCGTCCGGGTCCGGAGCTGGATGATGGGTTCCCCGGAGCCCTCGGCTACCTTCTTCTGTAATTCCTCCATTTTGGCCATCATGGCCTCGTATTTGAGGTCTGAATGAGGGGTGGAGGTGGTGGCGTGAGCTTTGTCGGCCTCCATTTCATCAAGTCGACGTTGGAGGGCCGCAATAATTTCGTCCTGAGGGTCCTTCGGGAGGGTTTCCGCCCCCTGCGAACGAACCCGGGCCCAGTGGGCCTGGTTGATCTGGTGGCGAGCATCGTCGGCATGAAGGGGTGCCTTGCCTTTGTCCCGAGGGGGACGCTCCTCGTCTGCCCTCGAGACAGACCATCCGCTTTCTTGGGGCCCTCGGCGGTCTTGCCCCCCTCCGAGCCGGTTGAGGGCGGAAGTGCGGGGCCTTTCTCTGTTGTCATTGTGGCGGTCCCGGGACTGAACTTCCTGGGAGGCCGTGTCTTGGGCCACTACCCCTTCGTCATTCCTAACCCGAGGGATGGGGTTTCCGAAGGGGTGTGGCAGAGGGGGAAGTACGATGTTCTCCCCAACCTGGGGTTGAGCCGGAGCCAGGGTGCCGAAGGCACCCGGGTTCTGAGTTAGCGTCTGGATGAAGGCGGAGAGTGCCGAATGAACGTCGATGGTGAGGACCGGAGGGCTGACTTGGTCATCGCTCCGGTTTTTCTTCTTGGCCTCGATGCCGAGGCGGGCATCGGGGGCATTCTGCTGGATCTGAAGGCGTAGGTCGACAGCCGCCTGTTCCAGCCCAGCGATGACACCGCCCTCGGGAGCCTTGTGAGAGGCTTCGGGGGCGTTGACGTCGCCGAGGGCCAGGTTCTTATCCGAGGGTTATTGCAGGGAATAACAAGAGAGAAGTCAGAGCAAGTAAGAGAGAGAAAGTATATTGAGTTTAGGCGTTAAAGCGTGGTTTACAATGGGGGAAAGGGGTGCTATTTATAGCAGTAATAAATGCTAGATAAGGACACGCGTTAGTTTTCTGGTGGTCGAGGGGTCACCTCGACCGGGGTGGCACTGACACTCGCATGTGGCCGCATTAAATGCGGTGGTTGGATGTGACGTTTGTACTTGGTACGGTGATCCAGGCGCATGTGAAGAGGATATTCTGTCGAGGTGGATGCCTTCGGCTGAAGGGTGCTGGGCCGAAGGCTCTTCTAACCGAGGGCTCCTACCTGCCGAGGGCTGCAGTTGCCGAAGGCTTGGTTTTCAAGCCTTGTTCTCCTGTGATGCCTCTTCTAACCGAGGGCTCCTACCTGCCGAGGGCTGCAGTTGCCGAAGGCTTGGTTTTCAAGGCGTGTTCTCCTGTGATGCCTCTTCTACCCGAGGGCTCCTACCTGCCGAGGGCTGCAGTTGCCGAAGGCTTGGTTTTCAAGGCGTGTTCTCCTATGATGCCTCTTCTACCCGAGGGCTCCTACCTGCCGAGGGCTGCAGTTGCCGAAGGCTTGGTTTTCAAGCCTTGTTCTCCTGTGATGTTTTTAAGCTCGATTCCGTCACTGGTAGCCTTCGGCCATAGGGCCGAAGGCCCCCCTTTGCGTATTGTGGGCTGCTTAGAGCTCCATTTTGCTGGGCTTGGCCCGTTTGGGCCTATTGGGCCTGATTGTAGTAGAGGAAGTATGTAGGCCGGGGGTCCCTGGGCCATATACTCCATCAGTTGGTATGGACATGGTTAGGGCTGTTCAAGACTTCTTCCTAGGTCATCCTATTCCTAAAGGGATGTCCAGTGCTCTTTTAATTCTTATTCCCAAGAATGACAGACCAGTTTATTTTAGTGATTACAGGCCCATTTGTTTGTCGAATTTTACAAATAAGGCTTGTAATAAAGTGCTGGCCTCTAGGCTGAAAACTATCCTGCCTAAGGTTATCTCAAAAGAACACGCTGGATTTATGGGTGATAGAGACATGGTTGACCAGATCCTGATTGCTCAAGAAATGGTCCATTGCATTGATAAGAAGGTCAGAGGTAGTAACTTAATCATCAAACTTGATATGGCTAAGGCTTTTGATAAGGTTTCTTGGAAAGTTTTGTCAACCATTCTTCACAGGTTTGGTTTTGCTTCTCATTTTATCCAGTTAATCATGAACAATCTACAGGCTACTCATTTGTCTGTTTTGATTAATGGATCACCTCATGGCTATTTTCAACCTACTAGATGGGTTAAACAAGGTGACCCCATATCTCCATTTCTTTTCATCATTACCTCAGAGGCTTTTTCTAGGGGTCTGAATCATTTGCAGAATACTGTGAAAATAAAACCTTTTAATCTCGGGAGACATGGGGTTCAAATTTCACACTTGGGCTTTGCTGATGATTTGTTGGTGTTCTTAAATGGTGATGCTAGATCTCTTATGAATTTCAAAAACTTTTTGAGTTCATCAAGAATCATCGGGTCAGACTGTTAATTATTCTAAAAGTTCCATAATTTGTGGTAAGACTTCCCAGATCAGGAAAGCTAAAATTAAGGAGCTTTTGGACATGAAGTTGTCCTCCCTTCCCATCAAGTATCTGGGGGTAAATTTACATAAAGGTATTAACAGAATTGATTACTGTGGGAATATTATATCCCAATTTGAGAAAAAGTTTTCTCCTTGGAAACAAAAGAATCTGTCCCAAGGAGGCAGGCTGATTCTCATCAAACATGTCCTGAGTTCAATCCCTTTACATCTTCTAGCAGTGGACAGATTGCCTAAGAAGGTTATTAAAGTATTAAACAATATGATGGCATCTTTTTTCTGGGGCAGCTCTAGTGTCAAAAGAAAACATCATTGGTTGAAATGGTCTAGATTGTGCTTTCCTACAACGGAAGGGGGTCTTGGAATTAGAGCCCTTACTGATATTGAAAAAGCCTTCTCTTTAAAGTTGTGGTGGAAGTGGAAGACTAGTGATTCATTATGGACACTATTGATGAGAGCTAAATATGATAGAGAGGGAAATATGTTACCTAAGATTTCAGATTTAGCTGTTTGGAGAAGAATATGTTCTATACATGAGGATGCCTCAACCCTATGCACTCTTGATTCCTCTGGCACTCTAATCTGGAATGAGGAAGAGGATGGTCAGTTCACTCTTAAATCTGCATACAATGAAGTCAGGGAACTTTCCTTCTCTAATGATGACTACCAACAAATTTGGGAATCAAAACATGAATTGAAAATACAGCTTCTTCAGTGGAAAATTACAAAAGGAATCATCCCTACCCCTGATAATCTCACTAGATTCAATGTTGTCCTTAACCCCTTGATCTGTCCACTTTGTAGGGGGGGCATTGATTCTATGAACCATTTATTTTTTCAATGTAATCTGGTAAAATAAGTATGGCAACACTTTAAAGAGGTTTTTAATATTTATCAGCCTACGAGGACTAATTATAGCCAGTTTAGACTTTGGTGGAGGAGAGGTGGAGATAAGAGTCTTGTAAATATCTTTAAAGATCACATCTCAGGTAGGGATGGACTCGGGTCCGGTCCGGGTCCGGGTCGGGCCTAGGCCCGGGCGGGCCGGCGGGTCAGAAATGGTGGACCCGGGACCGGCCCGGGTAACCACCGGGTCCGGTCCGGGTCCGGGCCGGGCCAGACCCATTATATTTTTTTTGTTTTCCTCTTCCTAATTAACCCCCCTCCCACCCCCAACCCCCCAAACCACCCCAAATGGCCCAAAATACCCAGCCCAACCCGAAAATTGAAAAAAAATTGAAAAAAAAGAAAAAAAAATAGTTTTTGGCCCGAACCGGGCCCGGGCCCGCCCGGGTCGGGCCTTGTTTTGGGTGACCCGAGCCCGGACCGGAAAACGCACGGGCCGGGCCTACCCGGACCGGTCACTGACCGGGCCACCGGGTCGGGCCGGGCCGGAACAGTACCGGTCCCGGGCCGGTTCCGGGTCGGGCCACCCGGCCCGAGTCCATCCCTAATCTCAGGCATAATCTGTTGGCATATTTGGAAGGTATACACACAACAGATTTGGGGGTCGGGAGGTCAAGTTCCTACTGCTGAACAAATCATCAATCAGATTAAAATCTACACTCAAGCTTGGGTTACTACTTTATCCTCTTTAAAGCTACGCTATATTGGAAAGGTTTTGTTTGAGGAGCATCTTATTCCTTCAAATTACAAGCTTAAAAAGACCCATATTCCAGTGATTAAATGGTTTAATTGCAAGAATGGAGATAAACTTAATATTGATGCGAGTTATGTACCAGGCTATGCAAAAGGGGGTGCTATACTGAGAAAACGCGACGGTAGATTTGCTGGAGCCATCGCCTTCCCTCTTCAAGCGTCTTCAGCTTTAGAGGCGGAGGTCATGGCTACCGTTGTGGCAATCCGTTGGGCGGCCGAGAAGGGTTATGAAGGCTTCTATGTTGAAACCGATTCGACCAAGGCGTTGGAGTATTTTTCAGGTAAGATGTCAAGGAAGTGGATGACTATTGTTCAGGAGATCCGGCTTATCGCTTTTAGGCAACAGGTTGTCTTTGGTCATACGAAGAGGGAAGGGAATTGGGCCGCCCATTTCCTTTCCCAGGCCCAGGTGGATAATTTTTCAGAATTTAACAGGCCTTCTCACCTCCGAATTCTTGCAAAACGGGCCTATTGGATGGATTTTTTCGGCATTCCATCTCTTCGTTTGGTTTAATTTCTTTGCTAGTGTTATTTTATTTTTGCTTGGTTTATTTGTTCAATTGGGTCAGGTCTAGCCCCCTCAATTGATGTCTCTCTTTGGTTTGCTTTGTGTTATGTATTTTGAAGAAGAATGCTTCTTCTGTAGAGGTTTTGGCCTAGTCTCCCTCTCGTTTTGTACTATTCTATTTATCTAATAAAACTCGGCAAATGTTCCCCGACAAAAAAAACTATTTGGCCTCATACTTAATGCATAAGTAGAAGAAAATTTTGTAGCACTTAGCTTTTATTTTTGATTGACGTTGAGTGCAGTGAGAATCCAGTTGACCGAACGATTGACTAGGCCTGCTCTAGAGGATCCAGTCTTCGTGACCCATAACCGGCCTACATGTTGTTGGCCCACTAGTAGATTTTGAGCTTTATCCTAGTGGCCTTTAATTTGATCCGCCGAACTTGCTGCGATGACTACAGAGATGAGTGTGAAATAATGGAAAAGGTTACTCCCTGAGGAGCCCTGGCAGATATATTTATATTAGAGAGAGTTTAATGTAAAGTACAATACTAAGCCTATAAGAATTCTATTACACCCCCTCAAACTGTGCGGGAGATACAACGCACAGGTTATCTTTCAAAAAATGAAAACGTTGACTAGATAGACTTTTAGTAAAAATATCTGCCAGCTGTAGATGAGCAGGAACATGTTGAACAATCAGATCTCCATGAGCAACCAGTTCACGAACAAAATGATAATCAATCTGAATATGTTTACTTCGAGCATGGTGAACTGGATTTGCAGTCAAGTAAGAAGCAGATATATTATCACATAATAAATGTACCGGCTCGGAGATAGGCCATCCAAGTTCGAACAGGACTGAGCGGATATGTAGTATGTCTTGTACTGTGTAAGCAATGGCACGATATTCCGCTTCTGTGGAGGACTTGGACACAGTGGGCTGCTTCTTAGCCTTCCAGGAAATCAAATTAGGGTCCAAAAATACAGCAAAACCTGTGGTAGACCGAGAACTATCAGGACAACCTGCCCAATCTGCATCGGAGTAAGCAACTATACAGGTTGGCCGATTAGACTGCTGAAGCCAAAGTCCATGATCTCATGTTCCCTGCAAATATCTGAAAATTCTTTTGACTACAAAAAGATGAGTGGTACGAGGAGCATGCATGAACTGAGACACTAAGTGTACTGCATAAGTAATATCTGGCCGTGTCAAAGTTAAATATTGTAATGCACCAACCATGCTGCGATACTCAGTAGAATCAGATAGTAGCTCACCATCAGAAAGAGACAAAGTGGTACGGGAAGCTAACGGGGTGCGAACAGGTTTGACAGTATGAAGGTGAAAACGAGCTAGAAGGTCAGTAACATATTTATGTTGAGAGAGAAACAAACCTTTAGCTGAACGAATGGCCTCAACACCCAGGAAATAATGGAGATTACCCAAGTCTTTCATAGCAAAATGTTTAGATATAATTGAAATAAATTGGGTAACAGAGAAATCAGAATTGCCAGTAATAATAATATCATCTACATATAGTAATAAATAGATAATAGTATTATTCTGGCGGTATATGAACAAAGAATTGTCGGATTTGCTACAGGAAAAATTATGCTGTAGAAGAAAGCTACTAAATCTATGAAACCAGGCTCGTGGAGCTTGCTTAAGGCCATAATTGGCCTTCCGCAGACGACAAATATGATTAGGAAAGTGAGGGTGAATAAAACCACGGGGCTGCCGCATATAAACTTCTTCTGTCAGATTCCCATGTAAGAAGGCATTTTTAACATCAAGTTGTCGTATACCCCACCCGAAAGAAATAGCTAGAGTAAGTACAATACGAACAGTGGTGGGTTTAACGACAGGACTAAAAGTTTCAGAGAAATCAATACCTGCCTGCTGATTAAAACCCTGTGCAACTAATCGAGCTTTATGGCGCTCTAAAGATCCATCAGAATGATATTTAGTTTTATAAATCCACTTACAACCAACAATATTTTTAGAGTTATCAAAGGGCACCAAGTCCCACATATTATTATTAATGAGTGCATTAAATTCATCAGCCATTGCCTCACGCCATTTTAATTGTTTATTTGCCTCAGTAAAACAGGTAGGATCTGCATTGACAGTAACTGTACTTAAATTAAAAATGGTTTTAGGCTTAAAAATTCTTGACTTAGCACGGGTTTGCATGGGATGGTGATTAACTACCGTAGTGGACGTAGGTGAGGTGGTTTCAAGTGAGACAGTGTCAGTTGATGTTGGCTGTGGCGTGCTAGACGAAGTATGGGAGGAGAGATGGGATGGTGGGGGGCTGGTTGTGGACGTGGGATAGGAGGAATGGGCCGACGGTACACACGGAGTGATAGGCATACTTGGTGACCGAGGTGGCGATGATGGGGTTGGTGCTGGTGCGGCCGTAATTGTGGGAACAAGCTGGAGAGGTGGGTCAAGAGTGATATCGGTGAGATGCATAGGAGATGGTGTAGTAGAAATAGACCTGGATGGAGCAGACGAGAGAGTTTTAAAAGGATATGTGTCCTCATGAAACCTAACATGACGGCTAACATAGGCTCGACCTGTGAAAGGATCCAAACAACGATAGCCTTTATAACCGGATGCATAGCCAAGGAAAACACACTGAACTGAACGAGGTGATAATTTATTGGCTGAGGTGGCATTAAAATTTGGATAACAGGCAGAACCAAATACTCGCATAAAGGAGTAATATGGAACTCGGTTAAACAGTTTTTGATACGGAGTAAGACCATTTAAGGTAGGAGAGGGTAATCTATTAATAATATATGCAGCAGTAAATATGGCATCGACCCAATAGTGACTCGGAACCGAACCTTCAAGAAGCATGGTCCTAGTTAACTCAAGTAAATGACGATGCTTGCGCTCAGCAACCCCATTCTGTTGAGGTGTGTCAGGGCAAGATTTTCTAAAGTAAATGCCATTAGCAGAGAAAAATTGCTGCATATTATTATTAAAAAATTCACCTCCCCCATCACTTTGAAAAATTTTAATTTTCTGATTAAAAAGATTTTCAACCAAAGCTTTAAAATTTTTAAAGTGCAAGAAAACCTCATTTTTGTGACACATGGGATATATCCAAGTATAACGAGAAAAATCATCAATGAAACATACATAATACTTGAATCCCAAATTTGAATACACAGGTGACTGCCACACATCAGAATGTATAATTTCCAAAGGAAAAATAGAATTATGACTAGCATCCATAAAAGGTAAACGTTGTGATTTTCCTAAACGACAGGCCACACACTCATGAGTAAAGGGAGTATGACTACATAAAAATTGTTTTCTCTTAAGAAACTGTAAAGTACTATCACCACAGTGACCTAATCTACGGTGCCACACAGGACCCGAAGCTAAAACGGAAGCAAAAACTAATGGTGATGCAGACGGCAGATGGAGAGGATAAAGTGGTCCACTACTAGTAGCTCGCAGAAGTATTGCCCCCGTTGCTTTGTCCTTAACCAAGAAAGAATTTTTATCAAAAATTACAGTACAATTATTATCAGCACAGAGCCTTTTAATGGAAATTAAATTATATTTTAACTGAGGCACATGATAAACGGATTTTAAAGTGAGAGGACAACCAGATGTAGGTAAAGCAACATCACCAATATTACATATGGGAAGATGGGCACCATTGGCAACACTAACAGAATTATAGCCGGTGTAGGGAGATTTATTAACTAAATTACCTTCAGACGCAGTCATATGAGCAGAAACTCCTGAATCAGGAAACCATAAAGCAGGAGTAGTGTCACCGGGAGTAGTCAACAGAGCAGGAGACGTTGGTTGTGTGAAACGAGAAGGACTGTTAATGGCAGAATGACCTGCAGAAAAATAAATTTGTCAGACAACAGGGTGGGGAACAGATCCAAGAATACCTCCGTCTGATGGCAAGCCTGTATGACTACTGTTAGTAACACAGATAGGTAAAGCATTAATATTTAAATGTGACACAGCAGAATTACAAATAACAGTACCCGTAGATGTCACACCCCCTGCAGGAGTACTCTGCTGCCCACCCCCTCCGGGGTAATAAACTGGATGCCCCTGGGGGAACCAATATGCCTGCTGCTGTCCTCGACCACGCCCCCTGCCTCCGCGGCCTCTGCCGCGCCCACGTCCTCGCCCGCGCTGTGGAGCGCCGTTCTGCCGAGCCTGCCCGACCGGGTAAGTCTGCTGCCCGACCGGGTGAGTGGATCCCGAATTCTGCTGGGTTGGCTGCTGCCCAGACGACTGCCTGGGATATGAAACAGCCGCGCCAAACGCCTGATGAATGGACTGGGACTCCTGGGAGCGGAGATAAAGGACCCACTGCTCTAACTCAAGAAGATGATTACGGAGAGTCTCAAACGGGAAATTTTGTCCAAATAAGGACACAGCAGTGTATAAAGATTCATACTCAGGTCCTAGACCCATAATAGTAGTTTTTAAAATTTCACGCTGAGGCACAGGGCAATTGATTGTGGCAAGATCATCAGCTAATGTTTTAATTTCTCGCAAATAATTATCCATGGACTGATCAGGTTTCTTTTTAATTTGATTAAATAAACGCTTTAATTCCATAGATCTCGCTAAACTAGCAGACATAAACCGAGACTCCAACCGCTCCCAAATTTCATATGAATGTTTTAAATCACGTACATCGATAAGAACATCCCTAGATAGGGTTGCAAATAACCATGAACGGATGGTTTGATCAATTCTTAACCAAGTAGAAAAATCGGGATTGTGAGTTTGACGGTTAAGAGCATCTATGGAATAAGCAGGGGGTACCTGAATGGAGCCATCAACCATGCCAACAAGACCTTGTGAGACAACAAAGGACTCAAACTGGGTACGCCAAGTAGTATAGTCTTCCACTGCTAGGAGCTTTGTGGTAACAATATTGGTGACATTAGTAGCGACATGAGAGATGCTGTGTACAAGGTCTGCCAAGGGGGAACCGGCTGCACTGCCCACGGTGGTCCGAAGAGGGGGTAGGGTAGAGGAGACACCCGGTGATCCAACAAACGTGGGTCCAGAAAAAGGCCCGGCCGAGAGGGGTGGCGGATCTAAAGACATCCGCTGTACTGGAGTAGGTGCCGGCCAAGGAAACGCTGGAGGCATGGTCGGAAAAAGAGAGTGAGGCACGGCGGTCCGGCTGGGAGAAGCGAAGGTGGATGAAAACGTCACACCTGTTTCGGAGTTGGTGGCCGGCTGCGTTCCGTACCGAAGTGGAGCGCCGGGCGATAGGGAAATTCCTGCCGCGACGGAAGAAGAAGATAGACCAGCGGCGGAGGAAACTGCCATGGACAACGCTGCGGAAGAAGCCTGCGTGGAGGGAGAGGTCATCTCTGGCGGCGGCAGTAGAGAGAGAATCGAAAAAAAATTATTAGGGTTTTTACTGTGCTCTTGATACCATGTGAAATAATGGAAAATGTTACTCTCTGAGGAGCCCTGACAGATATATTTATATTAGAGAGAGTTTAATGTAAATAAAATACTAAGCCTATAAGAATTCTATTAATGAGGATGATGCGTCCGTTACTGCAGGTGAGGGAGAAGCGGCTCATTGTCCCAGAGGCCATGGGGATTGTCTCCTGCTGCAATTGCCGAAGGGAAGGGACAAAGCTCTCTCCGCCGGACCGCTCAGCTTTTTTGAAGAGGCTACCCTGAGGCGACATGGTAGTCATCAGGGAGGACTCCGTCGGGCCGGGGAGATGTTCTGGCCGTGGGAGAGACGTAGGCACCAATTTCTCTTCCAATCGAGGACTTCGGCCGGGACGCTCTGGCTAGGGGTAGCAGATCCCATCGCTCTGGCCGAGGATCACTACCGGCTTGACTGAAGAGCCTCCCTCGCCGTCACAGCTGCACCAACGAGGGGAAACGGTTTTCACTCAGGGGGTGCTTTGCCATCGCTGCTGGACGAGGAATCTCCCTGCAAGCCTACTAGGGACGACGTAGCATCAGCAGGTGGAGCGGCCGGAGCCTACTGCAATGGCCTGGTGGAGGGAACCACATAAATTCTTCGGTCAACTTGTTGGTTTGGCCGATGCGTTGTTTTCTTCTTTGTTTGGCCGAAGTGTTGAGGAGCCCCGGTTGTTTCCGCTGCACTGCTGGCCGATGCTGCACCGCTGGGCGATGAGTGTGATGGAGTATATGGCCCGGGAACCCCCGGCCCACAGACTCCTACTACTCCAGCGAAAGCCCAACAGACCCAGAAGGCCCAACAGGCCCAAATCACAGCGCCCAGAGTACCAGCCAGTCCGCACAACGCACAGGGGTGCCTTCGGCCCCCTGGCCGAAGGCTCCAAATTCTCACAGAGCAGGTTTCTCAAGCAAATTAAGAAACTGGGAGAAAATGGCGAAAACAGTAGCCCTCGGCACTGTGGGCCCTCGGCACCAGGGTGCCATCGGGTGGAAGAGCCCTCGGTTACTGCTCTATAGCCGAAGGCATCTCACTCGACAAGATATCCACCTCACATGCGTACAGATCACCGTACCCCGCACAGACGTCCCATCCAACATCCGCATTAAATGCGGCCACATGCGGCTGCCAGCGCCAACCAGTTGAGGTGACCCCTCGGGCAATGAGCGCTTGACACGTGTCCCTGCCCGGCATTTATTGCTACTATAAATAGCACCCCTTTTCCCCATTTGTAACCAAGTTGTAACACGCTGAAAACGGCATTCATACTGAATACATTCTCTCTCTACTTTTATTTACTTGCTCTGACTTCTCTCTAAGTTACTTCCCGCAATAACTCTTCGGATATATACCCCCGGGTAGACTATCCATCATTTGGTGCTCTCGTTGAGAGGTTGAACAATCGAGTAAGAAACCCTCCCCCTCGACGAAACACTAAACACTAGCCCTCTATCAAAATGGTGAGGACAACACGTGCCAACTCAAAAAACGTAGAAGACAAGAACCTGGCCCTCGGCGACGTCAACGCCCCCGAAGCCTCTCACAGGGCTCCCGAGGGCGGTGTCATCGCTGGGCTGGAACAGGCGGCTGTCGACCTACGCCTTCAGATCCAACAAAATGCCCCCGATGCCCGCCTCGGCATCGAGGCCAAGAAGAAAAACCGGAGCGATGACCAAGCCAGCCCTCCGGTTCTCACCATCGACGTGCAATCGGCGCTCTCCGCCTTCATCCAGACGCTCACCCAGAACCCGGGTGCCTTCGGCACCCTGGCTCCAGCTCACCCTCAGGTTGGGGAAAACATCATACTTCCCCCTCTGCCACACCCCTTCGGAAATCCCGCCCCTCGGGTGAGAAACGACGAAGGGGTGGTGGCCCAAGAAACGTCCTCCCAGGAAGTTCAGTCCCGGGACCGCCATAATGACAACAGGGAAAGGCCCCGTACTTCCGCCCTCAACCGACTCGGAGGAGGGCCAGACCGCCGAGGGGTCCAAGACCGCCTCGGGGGGAAAGCACTCCAAAGGCCCCAGGAAAGCGGGGGATCTGTTTCGAGGGCAGACGGGGAGCGTCCCCCTCGGGACAAAGGCAAGGCACCCCTTCATGCCGATGATGCTCGCCACCAAATCAACCAGGCCCACTCGGCCCGGGTTCGTTCGCAGGGGGCGGAGACCCTCCCGAAGGATCCCCGGGACGAGATTATTGCGGCCCTCCAACGCCGGCTTGACGAGATGGAGTCCAACAAAGCTCACGCCACCACCTCCACCCCTCATTCAGATCTCAAATACGAGGCCATGATGGCCAAAATGGAGGAGTTACAGAAGAGGGTGGCCGAGGGCTCCGGGGAACCCGTCATCCAGCTCCGGACTCGGACGCCATTTACCCCAAGGGTATTGGCGGCCCGGATCCCGGAAAAATACCGAGGGCAACACATACAGCCCTACAGCGGGAAAACGGACCCCCATGAACATTACAGCAAATACCAGAACAGCATGATGATGGTGGGGGCGTCAGACGAATATTTGTGTCGTTGGTTCCTCTCCACCTTAGAGGGACCAGCATACGAATGGTTCAACAGGCTGCCCGAGGGCTGCATTGATTCGTGGCAAGAACTCGCCCAGCGATTCTTGACACAATTTGCCGGGAGACGTCGCACAAGGAAGCACTTCTCCCACCTCCTAACAATACGCCAGAAGAAGGATGAGACCCTTCGGGATTTCCTAGAGCGCTGGAGGACGGAGGCCGACAAGGTCGACGGTGCTGATGACGGGACCCTCCTGGCCCTCCTACAAACCGTCCTCCGCACCGGCAACTTTTCAAGGAGCCTCATCATTGAACCCCCCCGCGACTACATAAGGGCCTTGCAGCGGGGGGGACCGATATGCTGAGGCCGAGGAGGTGGAGAAGTATCACCAGCATCCGGACCAGCAGCCCCCGAGGGCTGACAACAAGCATAACCGAGGGCCGGGGGCTCCTCCAAATCACCCCAAGGCTTCGGGACCCTCTGATGACCGCCCTCGGCAAGGCCAAGCCAAGCCCGGGGGAGGTTATAATGGCAACCCTAAGACTTGGGCCCAGCCCATTCTCCTGGACCGCCCTTGGACACCATTGACGCACCCCGTCAGCATCATCCTCGATTTTGCCGAGGAGAGGGGCCTCGTTGAGCGCGACTCTCGCGCCCCCCGGAGGTGCATGCTATCAACCCTCAGTTCCCATACTGTCGCTTCCATCGACACCAGGGGCACAGGACCGATGACTGCCATCAGCTGAAGACGGCCATCGAGAGGTTAATACAAGCAGGGCACCTGTCCCAATTTGTCCAGAGCCCTCGGCAGGAGGGACCTTCTCATCAGGGGCCTCCCCGAGGGCATCACACGAAGGTGAACGCTTGGGTAAACCCGAATACCATCCCCCTCGGCAAGAAAAGGGAGATTGGAAACTTGGAAGAAGAGGATGAGGAATACCCCCACTACCAGGAGAAAAAACGCCACATCCTCATGATCACCGGTGGCAACACAGGGGGCGATTCCACCAGCCAGCGAAAGAAGTGGGCTCAATCGCTTTACGTAGGGGAAGTCACTCATATGCCCCCGGTAAAGCGATTGAGGGAGGAACCCATCACCTTCACCAACGCAGATCTCCCTCCTACTTCTTCTCCTCACAGGGATGCCTTGGTGATTCGGACGGAGATCAACGACACCATCATTCACTGAACTTACGTTGACACGGGCAGCTCCGTCAATGTAATGTACCTCAGCACCTTCAGAGAGCTGCATCTGGAGAGGGGGTCCCTTCGGCCCATTAAGACCCCTCTTGTCGGCTTCACCGGCGACACTATTGATTCCGAGGGGGTAATAACCCTCCCGATGATCTTCGGCGACGGGCTCCATAGAGCCCAGCTCGAGGTGGAGTTCGTCGTCGTCAACATTGACTGCGCCCACAACATCATCCTCGGCCGGCCAGCCCTCGAGGACCTCGAAGCCATCATCTCCATGAGGCATCTCTGCCTCAAGTTTCCCGCTGAGGGGGGCATTGGCTACTCCCGGGGGAACCAAAAAATTGCCCGCGCCTGCTATCTTCAGGTCACTAAGAAGGTAAGCAAGACGGAATTCCGTGTTGACACCATCACCGGAGCCGTCGACCAAGAGGAAAGAAGGCCGAGGGCTGAACCGGCCGAGGACGTAGAAGACTTTGCGCTCGATCCGGCCCAGCCGGAGAGAGTCGTGAAGATTGGAGCCCAGCTCCCTGAAGATTTGAAGACCGGTATCACCGACGCCCTCCGCGCCTACTCCACTGTCTTTGCAGTGCAACACCGAAGAAAGAGGTGAATCACAAATTCCTTCTTCACAAATTCCCTTCTCTCGGCGGAGAGGGGTCTTCTTCGGTGTTGCACTGCTTTTGCCGAGGGGTCCATCAAAGAGGTGAAATATCCCTCATGGCTGGCGAATGTAGTCCTCGCACAGAAGCCCCCTACCTTCCGCATGTGCTTGGACTACACCGATCTCAACGAAGCATGCCCTATGGATCCATTCCCTCTACCAAACATTGATCAATTGGTGGATGAGACCGCAGGGTGTGAGATCATGTCCTTCCCCGATGCCTTCCGAGGGTACCATCAAATTTTCATGCACGAGGAGGACGCCGAAAAAACTGCCTTCATGACTCCCGAGGGCATCTTCTGCTACCTGGTGATGGCCTTCGGCCTAAAGAACTCGGGGGCCACTTACACCCGGATGGTGGCCCGGGTCTTTCAAGCCGTCCTGGGGCGCACCATGGAGGCCTACGTTGACGACATGATCGTCAAAAGCAAACAATCTTCCAGCCATGCTGACGACCTCCGGGAAATCTTCGCCATCATGCAAAAATTCAACCTTCGGCTAACCCCGAAGAAGTGCACCTTTGGCGTCCAAGGGGGCAAATTTTTGGGCTACATGGTGAGCCGAAGGGGTATTGAGGCCAATCCCGAGAAGATCCAGGCCATCATCAACATGGAGCCCCCACGCAACGTGAAGGAAGTTCAACGGCTGACGGGCCGCCTGGCAGCCCTCAACCGCTTTCTATCTAAATCGGCGGAGAAGTCTCTACCCTTCTTCCAGATCATGAGGAAGACGGCTGGCTTTCTATGGACTCCAGAATGCCAGGGGGCTTTCGACGAGCTCAAACGATATCTATCTTCACCTCCTGTGCTCTCCAAACCCAAGGTAGGGGAGACCCTCTACCTCTACCTTGGGGTTAGCCCGGCGGCCATCAGCTCTGTGCTCATCTGGGAGGAAGACGGCATCCAACATGCCATCTTTTACGTTAGCAAGACCCTAAGGGAGGCCGAGCTCAGGTACTCCCCTGTGGAAAAAACGGTGTTGGCCATCGTTTGGACTGTCAAGAAGTTGGGCCACTACTTTCAGGCTCACCCGGTTCAGGTCCTCACCCATCAACCCCTCGGCGCCCTCATGAGGAGCCCCACCAGCTCCTCCCGCATGGTGAAATGGGCTATCTTCTTGAGCCAGTACAACATTGACATCCGCCCAAGGCCTGCCATCAAGGGCCAAGCCCTGGCGGACTTTGTGACGGAGTGTACCGCAAGGGCAGCCACGGACGGGGAGCCCTCGGCTACCTCGGACGACTGGTGGACCCTCTACACTGACGGCTCCTCCGCGACCAAAGCATGCGGGGGAGGGGTAGTCCTCATTACTCCCGAGGGCTTCAGGGCCTACTATGCAATCCGCTTCTCCTTCAAGGTCTCCAACAATGAGGCCGAATATGAGGCCCTCCTATGTGGCCTTCAGCTGGCTGCCAACATGAGGGCTCGGCAGATCCACATCAAATGCGACTCCAAGTTGGTCGTTGGCCAAATCTCCGAAGAATATGAGGCCAAGGAGGGGAGAATGAAACAGTACAAGGAAGCGGCCAAGGAGTTGCTTAAGGTATTTGAGGCACACTCTCTCACTCAAATACCGAGGGCTCAGAACTCCGAGGCCGACATATTATCTAAGCTCTCGGCAGACTCCCCCGAGCACATCTCCAAAATTGCCAAAATCGAGGAACTCAGCCTCTCAAGCATCCATGCAAGCCCCGTTATGAACATACTACAGCGTCAGGAGGATTGGATCTCAGATATCACCGCCTTCATCTCCACAGGGCAGCTACCCGAGAATGAGGCCCGCGCTAAACTGGCAAAGCTGAGGGCTCCCAGCTACACCATCGAAGATGGGAGGCTCTACAAACGATCTTACAATGGCACGCTACTTCGGTGCCTTCATCCAGATGAAGCCGAGGTCGCAATGGAGGAAGTGCACAGTGACACTTGCTCAGCTCACCAGGGACCCTTCTCCATGTCCCAAAGGCTCATTCTCCAGGGCTACTTCTGGCCAACCATGGCCAGGGATTGTGCTGACCTTGCCCGGAGGTGCACCGCATGTCAACATTTCCAGAAAGCCCCCGGCAGGCCAGCGGTCAACTATGCCCCCATCAGCACATCTGTCCCTTTTTCTCGATGGGGGATAGACCTTGTGGGCCCTCTGCCGAGGGGTACCTCCAACAACAGGTACATCATTGTGGCCGTCGACTATTTTACCAAGTGGGTGGAGGCTGAACCCCTCGCCAGCATCACAGAGGCGAAGTGCCGTCACTTCGTCCTCAAGAACATCCTCATGAGGTTTGGTGTAACACTTGAGATTTAATTTAAATGGATTAATAGTACTACTCATACCAACAAGATGCATCTCCTTTTAAGGGAGCTCATCACCCAAGAACTCCAAAGTTAAGTGTGCTTGCACGGGAGTAGTCTTGGGATGGGTGACCCCCTGGGAAGTTTCTCAGGGCGCGCACGAGTGAGGACAAAGTGCGCGGAAAAGGCTATTGGTGGTTTGTGAGGACAGTACTAGAGGTCAGAAGTAACTACCTCAGGGCCTACGGGGCCGGGGTGTTACAAATGGTATCAGAGCAACCCTGCGACAGTGTGCTGATCCGTTGGATATCGGGCGGACACTTAGCAGGGGAAAAGATTCTGGGATATGATTGAGATTGGTTTATGGGCGCAACGAGGACGTTGCGTTCCTAAGTGGGGGTGATTGTAACACTTGAGATTTAATTTAAATGGATTAATAGTACTACTCATACCAACAAGATGCATCTCCTTTTAAGGGAGCTCATCACCCAAGAACTCCAAAGTTAAGTGTGCTTGCACGGGAGTAGTCTTGGGATGGGTGACCCCCTGGGAAGTTTCTCAGGGCGCGCACGAGTGAGGACAAAGTGCGCGGAAAAGGCTAGTGGTGGTTTGTGAGGACAGTACTAGAGGTCAGAAGTAACTACCTCAGGGCCTACGGGGCCGGGGTGTTACATTTGTCGTCCCTCAGCAGATCATCTCCGACAATGGGACACAATTTGAGGCAGCCCCCTTCTGTGCCCTTCTGGAGGCATGGGGAATCAAACACACCTTCTCCTCCGTTGCCTACCCTCAAGGCAACGGGCAAGTAGAGAACGCCAACCGGACCTTGCTCGAAGGCCTCAAAAAGAAGCTAGAGGCCGAGGGCGGTGGCTGGGTGGAAGAACTCCACAACATCCTTTGGGCCTATCGCACCACCCCTCGGCGAGCAACAGGTGAAACACCCTTCTCCCTCTGCTACGGTTTTGAAGCCAAAGCTCCTACGGAAGTCACCCTTCCCACCCGAAGGGTGATCCAATATGACCCCGAGGTCAACGACAGCAACATGGCCCTCGACCTCCACCTCATTTCAGAACGCCGGGAGCAGGCCTTCATCCGGGCAGAAAACTACCGAAGGCAAGTTAAAAGCTACATCGACGCCAAAGTTCGCACCCGAGAATTTCAAGTGGGGGATTATGTCCTCCGGAGGAGGGAAGCCAGCCAACCAACCGAGGGAGGAAAAATGGCACCAAAATTCGAAGGCCCCTACATCATAGCAGCCATCATCAAACCCGGGACCTACAAGCTCAAACGCCCCAACGGGAAAGAAGTCCCTAGGCACTGGAATGTACACCACTTAATTAAATTTTATCAATAATGTAAGAGCGGCCAAGCCCTCATAACTAGTGAATGTACTATCCTATGGCCCAAGGCCTCCAATTTCGAAGAATGAAGATACATTCAAGACATCAAGCCCTCATACTGACTACAGGCCCTAGGCCTCACCACGAGAAGAACCCCCTCCGGCACCAAGTGCCGAGGGCAGACACCATCAATACCTACAACAAACAGTGAAAACACCACGTGTTTCCAGTCAAGACCCCTCGGCACCCAGTGCCGAGGGAGGAAACTCCTATCACCAACAACAAGGAACGACATGTGTTTCATTTCCCTTCGGCACCCAGTGCCGAGGGTACATTCCCACCTTCAACATCAAAAAAGAAGAGATGAGAACACCAAGTGTTCCTACAGAAGACCCTTCGGCACCCAGTGCCGAGGGTACACCTCTATCATCAAACATCGAAACGAAAAAAAAAAAACACCAAATGTTTCAAAGAAGACCCCTCGGCACCCAGTGCCAGGGATATGCTCTCCTATCAACTTCCAAACATCTGTTGGGAAACATCAAGTGTTTCATTTGAGGACCCTTCGGTACCAAGTACCGAGGGTAGACACCTCCATCAACTACAACAAAGAGAACACCAAGTGTTCCTACAGAAGACCCCTCGGTACCAAGTACCGGGGGCTACACATCGAAACTAACACCAAGTATTGTTTCTAAAAGCCGTACCCCACGAGGACGCATATACCGAAGGCGCCACCATCGGTGCCGGCGGCACGTAGTGCCCCCGGCCATTTGCAACTAGTGTGCGAATGAAAACCCTTCCTTGAAACGCTTTCCGCGTCACTACCCCCAGGGTATGACAGGCATGAGAAATACCCAGGATTCGACTTTCAAAAACGGAACGCTATCCGCGTCACTACCCCCAGGGTATGACATGCATGAGAAATGCCCAGGATTCGACTTCCAAACCGAAACGCTCCCCGCGCCACCACCCCAAGGGTGTGGCAGGCCACGGACTATGTCTAGCGCCGAGGGGACGACTTTCAAAAATGAGGCGCTTTCCGCGCCATCCCCCAAGGGGAGGCAGGTTACGGACCACCATATCTTGTGCCCAGGAAACGTCCCTCGATCCCCTCGGAACTCGGAAGGTTAACCCGAGGGAGGAGAGCCATTAGTGTATTCTGATGGTCTCCTAATAGGCCCAGTCTTACCAAGAAACCAAGTTTCTTGATGCCTTCCCTTCACCACCAACCAAAAAAAAGGGGGGGGGGGTGGTGAAGGGGAGTAGACTCAGCGAGAAATCAAAGAGTACACTCCAACAGATCACAACAAGCCGAGGGCTCCCCACGGGAACACCTCCGGTAACTGAAGGCTCCTATTTCCCGAAGGATACTACTCAAACAAATATCATCAGGAAACGGCTAAGTCCACTACCTGGTCACCTCCGGTCACAAAAACACCGAAGGCTTCAACAATACAAAGGGACTGGACTATCGAAGGCATCTGTTATGCACGAATACCGAGGGCCCTTTCCCCATAACAAGGGTCAAATTCTACAACTTTTAAAGTGTATGCCGAGGGCACACACTCCTCATTGGCTTTCTTCACAACAACAGGACTCAACATCAATTTATGCTTAGAAAAAATTCTAAGTCCTGAAGGAGCGGCCCCCGGGCATCTCGCAAAGTAATGTAGAGTCAGAAGGCACCTATCACCGGAAGGCTACACAAAGAAACAACACTTGAAAAATTCCAAGTCCTAAAATTGGGCCCCCGGCTCAATCAACACTACAGCCAGGGGAATACAATAGCCGAAGGCTATGCGATACAACAACACTTGCAAACAAAGAAAATTTCTATGTCCTAAAGATGGGCCCCCGGCTCAGTCAGTATTGCAACTAGAGGAATATGACAGTCGAAGGCCATACATCAAGAAGGGATGCCATCTCCCGAAGGCTCCCAAGGGGAAATCCACACTTAGAATGTTTTCTAAGTACTACATGCTTTTCCCCGGTCAACTACTTATACATCAAGGAGGGATGCCATCTCCCGAAGGCTCCCAAAGGAGATTTTGCACTTAGAAGATACTCTAAGCCCCACATATTTCCCCCCCCTGACAGCTACTCATACATCATGAAGGGATGTCATCTCCCGAAGGCTCCCAAGGGAAACTCTACACTTAGAAGATTTTCTAAGTCCTGCATATTTTCCCCCCGGTCAACTACTCATACATCATGAAGGGATGCCATCTCCCGAAGGCTCCCAAGGGAAACTCTACACTTAGAAGATTTTCTAAGTCCTGCATATTTTTCCCCCCGGTCAACTACTCATACATCATGAAGGGATGCCATCTCCCGAAGGCTCCCAAGGAAAACTCTACACTTAGAAGATTTTCTAAGTCCTACATATTTCACCCTCACCTCAAGAGACCTAATTGCCGAAGGCTGCCTGTCAATCGAGGGCTACAGTTCACAAGGAATCAACACTCAAGAAAATTTTCTAAGTCCTAAAGAATTGGCCCCCGGCCTGTTCAATATTTCAGTTAAGGCTCCACAGTAGCCGAAGGCTACATGACATACTACACTTGCAAAAAATCTCTGAGTCCTGAACATTGGGCCCTCGGTCCAAGGTTCACACATCAGGAAGGGATCCCATTTCCCGAAGGCTCACAAGGGAAGATCTACACTTAGAAATTTTTCTAAGTCCTATGGATTGGGTTACTACAGACACCCGAAGGCTCACAGGGGAAAACCTACACTCAGAAATTTTTCTAAGTCCTAGGAAGTGGGTTACTACAAACACCCGAAGGCCCCATGCTGTGCTACACTTAGAGGAATTTTCTAAGTCCTAATCCCTACAGAACCCTCGGTTGCATATCCAGCAGAGGGTGCCCAACTACCGAAGGCTTCCAAGGGCAGGCTACAATCGGAAAATATTCTAAGTCCTAGACATACATTCAAAAATACCGAAAACATACATTCAAAGGAGAAGGCATACATTCGAAACATAAGGCGCATTCGAATATGAAAAGCCCGGAGGCAGCATGCATTTCATCAAAAAAAAGAGTAAGTGTGAAATTTACAAACAGGCCGAAGCCGAAGGATCAAAGTTGTTCATTACAAAATATGTTCAAGGATTTTTAAATACAAAGTCACTCTACAACTACAACATCATCATTCACCGGGGCGCCCTCTGCAGCCGGCCTCGATGATGCCTCCGCTCCGGTCTCGACAGCGTCGTCCTCGGCCTCATTCTTCAACTCCGTGTCCTCAAGGTCGGGCCTCTGAACACCTTCCGGGAGCGACTCATGGACATCAGGCTGCAGGGGAGGAAGGCCATACGCCGAAAGGGTGCAGAGGGAACCTAAGTCCCATGGAAACCGAAAGGACGTGAATAGCGATACACCCCTCGGGCGCCCTGGACAACACGTCGTCGGGACCTGGCTCCACCACTTCGGCCGAGGGCCCCACGTGCAGCTGAGTCACGTACAGATCTGCCATGTCAGCCTTCGACCTGATCTCGAGGGCCTCAGTGTTCAGCCAACTGTACCCCTCGGGCATGTCCACGGGCTTTCCTTGATCGACGGCCCTCTCCTTCTTCTTGGTAGCGGCCTTCTTCTTCTTCAAACCGGAAACCGCCCTCAGAGGTATCGGATCCAACGGCCTCGAGCTACTGGCCTCCCCGGAACCCCGAGGGGGGAGAACAGCAATCGTAACCTTCGAGCTCTCATTCTGTGCCTCATCCTCCGCTGTTTGCCATGCGAGGGCTAAGTCTTCATCCTCGCACTCCTGCTCGAAGCCCTCGGCTTCGACCTCCGCAATAAGTTCCTTCTGGACCTCCCGGGCCAGGACGGCATCAGCACCGTCCGAGGGCTGACCACTGCTGGACTCCACGTCGGAGATGCCCTCGTCCTCCATCGAGGGCGTCCTCGAGATGTCCTGAGAGTCACTCTGGGACGACATTCACACTCTAGTTCGAGGGCTCGTAGACGGTAGTGTCTCCTAACTTTTCTATCTCCTAACCTAAGGGCACAGTACAGCTATGCTAGAAGGAGAAAGGCAGGGAGCACTGACCTCGAAAGCTGAGTTAGGATCGAAGGTTGGAGTTTCTCTCACTAGATTTGTTGGCAGAGCTTCGCTAAAACAACTGAGTTCGCACAGCGGGAATGGCTCTGGCCTTGGGGTATTTATAGGCGATGGAATCCGGGCTTGGGCCTGGATTCCGGGCCTCCGGACGGACCGTCATCATTGCACACCGTCGTTTCACCCAACCGGTGACGCCGCCCACGAACAGCCAGCCATCACACGCCACGTGTGCCACCCCCCCAACGGCTATATCCTGTCGTTACATATTCCAACGGCTATATTTCCAACGGCTATATTCTGGAAGCCCCCAGGTTTCCTACTTCACTCCTCTTCATCAAGGATAGCCTCCGGGTACACTCACTCAGAAGTGCCCCCGGATTGTGCCCCGCACAGCACATAACAGTCGCCTTCGGGATCACTCCTTCAGAACCCAGGGCTTCATATCAGGACACCCCCTCGGGGATTCCCCCTCAGCACTGCAAAACCGGGTAGCCCCCGGGGAGTTGCCTCATTGACGGATGACCCACGGCACACAGGTAATGGGAGCCCTCGGGTATCTTCATCACCAACCAATCAACAAACAGTGGACCCCCCGGTAACAACTCCACTGCTGCCTTCATCTGGCAGGCCCTCGATCCCTGGATTGAGGGGCTCCCCTTCGGCGCCACCAGGACATCAACAGCAAGCCTTCGGCTAATCAACACAGGAGCCCTCAGAAGAGAGAGCCTTCGGCATTCCCGTCATTCTCCATTTTTTACCAAGGTTTGACATTTTCGATTCATCATTGGGGGAATTCGGTGCACTCTTTTTCCCTCATTAGGATTTTTTCCCAAAGGGTTTTTCCTAATGAGGTTTTTAACGAGGCATCCCCCCAAAATGAAACGAAAAGAGTCAGCCTTCGGCCCACAACAACAACGTAACTACTTTACTCCTTTTCACCACTTTACAAGTGCCTCAAGGAGTGGGGGACTGGAGGACCCCCTCGGGAAAATCATTAAACTACAAAATCTGTGAAATTCCAACAAACAACAAAGCAAGCCCTCAAGTCCCGACATGTGGGTAACTGAGGGACTGCCTTCGGCAGGGACATAAAAGCAAGAACTCCTCACCAACTTCAGAGATCACGACGGGACAACATCAAAGGGCAAGCACAGATTACTCCTTTTCCCTCAAGTACCTTTCGGCAAAAGGAGTGAGGGACTCCTGATGGAGTATATGGCCCGGGAACCCCCGGCCCACAGACTCCTACTACTCCAGCGAAGGCCCAACAGACCCAGAAGGCCCAACAGACCCAGAAGGCCCAACAGGCCCAAATCACAGCGCCCAGAGTACCAGCCAGTCCGCACAACGCACAGGGGTGCCTTCGGCCCCCTGGCCGAAGGCTCCAAATTCTAACAGAGCAGGTTTCTCAAGCAAATTAAGAAACTGGGAGAAAATGGCGAAAACAGTAGCCCTCGACACTGTGAGCCCTCGGCACCAGGGTGCCATCGGGTGGAAGAGCCCTCGGTTACTGCTCTATAGCCGAAGGCATCTCACTCGACAAGATATCCGCCTCACATGCGTACAGATCACCGTACCCCGCACAGACGTCCCATCCAACAGCCGCATTAAATGCGGCCACATGCGGCTGCCAGCGCCAACCAGTTGAGGTGACCCCTCGGCCAATGAGCGCTTGACACGTGTCCCTGCCCGGCATTTATTGCTACTATAAATAGCACCCCTTTTCCCCATTTGTAACCAAGTCGTAACACGCTGAAAACGGCATTCATACTGAATACATTCTCTCTCTACTTTTATTTACTTGCTCTGACTTCTCTCTAAGTTACTTCCCGCAATAACCCTTCGGATATATACCCCCGGGTAGACTATCCATCAGAGTGTTTGTTCAATTGTTTATCTTGGCTAAGGTGGAACGCGACTGCTGTTTCCTTCCCTCTTTCCAGGTTTGGCCGAGGAATGGCGGAGCAGATGGGGGGCAATTATGGACGAGGGGCGCTGAGGAGCTTTTGCATGGCCGTTGTGCAACATTAGGTGCTATCCTCGTCAATCGTGCCAAGGTGTGAGTGACTCCTGGTTTGGATGAGGGGTTAGTCGTTTCCTTCAATCGCTTGGCCGAAGTTTGTCATCCTCAATTGTTTGGCCGAGGTGAAATTCTTCCATCCGTATAGCCTATGGTGGCATGGCCTTTGGTATAGAAGAGGTGATTCCCGGTGTTGCGCCGTTTAGCCGAGGGATGGAGCACCACTTGCTTCGTTATTGGCCGAGGGAGGTACCACTATCGTTCCCAGGACGAAGGGATGGTGGTCGTTGACTTACCTGACCGCGGGAGCTGACTAGGGGACGTTGGGGGCGCTACACCGGATTCCTCGCTCGGACGAGAGATATTGAATGATGGTAGGTGGCAGTTCCCTGATGATTGGGATGAGGTAGTGCATAGCCAGTTTGCCGGGGTGAAGTCCTGGCCGAGGAAGGGTGCTTGGACGCCGATGGACACCTGATTTCTTTGGCTTAGCCGAGGGGCTCTAGCCGCTTAACACCGGATGTCGGAGGTTGGTGCAGTTGGCCGAAGGTCCTACCTGTCGTCTTGCTTTTAGCTCGTTTGACTGAGGCTCCCTTGGCCGAGGCCTTAGTCCCCCATCAACTTTCTGCCATGCAGCTTTTCCTTTTGTTGAGAGATGGGTGGTGGGAGTTCTTCCCCTTGACCGAGGAGGGCACATGACATATAAGAAGAGGTGGCATGTTTCCTCCGCTAGGGCCGAAATGCTTGCTTCACATGTGGTTTTATTGGTAGGGACTGTCTCACTCCCTATCTGGCTAGGAAGGCGAAGAACACCATCGAGAGGCGAGGTTCCTCCTTTAATGTGGGGACGTGCTGCCTCCTCTTGGCCGAAAGGGCGTGATCTCATGTCCTGCTTGGTGATAGCCGAGGATGGGGCCTCCTCATTTGTTTGACCAGCACATTAGTTTGATTTTTTGGCACATGTGCCGCTTTCCCTTTGCCTTGTAACAATTGAATTGTAATGGAGTTGGGGCAATTTGTTACCCCAGATTGGACCGAGATGGCATCTTGCCATTAGTTGATTGGGAGGATCTCACTTGATTTGTTCTAGCTCTCAACGAGAGCACCAAATGATGGAATATTAACTTCTAAAGAGAAGTGAGAGCTAGAGAGAGAAGTGCAATAATTCCTTACAATAAATGAGAGCTAGAGAGAGAAGTGCAATAATTCCTTATAATAAATGATTTGTGAATCCCCTACAACTACTCCCAAGGGGAATATTTATAGAGGAAATTAGGGCTGGACTCCCAAGTCTTGGGCTTAGGAGGCCTGTTTACAATTGGGCCACTATTGGGCTGAGTACAAAACATGTAGAAGTAATTAAGTGTGAAGTCCGGTTCTGGGAGCTCTTCGTGGCCGACGAGGGTCTGGCCGACAGAGCCATGGCCGACGGAGACCCGACCGACGGGGACACCCGGTTCTCCTGGCTTCTGGACCATGTTCTGAGTTGATATCTTTTTGGCCGATGGAGGGCCATCTGGCCGACGGAGACCCCACTGGGTGAGCTGTGCTTCTTATTCTTCTGAGTATGTGGGTCCCGGGATCTAGACCCATATACTCCATCACTGAGTTTGATAAAACACCAACATGTACTTCAAAAGCTACTGACCTTGGATCACAGCTAAAACAAAAACTCAAAGATATTTTGTCAATTGATAAGGAAGGACCCATCCTAAGGTGGATACCTAAGACACTTAATTGTTTTGCACAACGGTCATGTGTGGCATTTAGATCCTGGCTGCTCAACCCACGTGACCGGAACAAAACAACTCTTGAGCAACTACACACAATGCTACGGAGGGAATGTAAGATTTGGAAACAATGCATCATCTCCAATCCTTGAATACGAAGATGTGATCTGCGCAAATGTCAAAATCAAGGTTGTCTCATTCATGAAAGGCCTTAAATACAATCTGTTGAGCATTGGCCAATTCTGCATGATGGACAACTTTGGGAAAACATTATTAACATGTATAGGCTACCAGGACATCAAACATGTACATCATTGATCTGAAAAGCGTCAAATCAACTTCTTCCATCTACTTACTGTCGAAAGCTTCTTGTGAACAAAACTTTGTGGCATAAGAGTCTCTCCCATCTGAATTTCAAGAATCTATCTATTCTGTCATCAAAGAAACTTGTGAAGGGGCTACCACTGTTGAAATATTTTGCTGAAAACCATTGTAGTGCCTGCAAAATGGGCAAAATGACAAGAACCTCTCACAAGTCAAAACAAGTTCCAACTTCTTCTCAACCACTTCAGCTGATACACATGAATCTGTGTGGACCGATGAGGATACAGAGTATCAATGGTCGCAAGTACACTCTTGTTATCGTTGATGACTTTTCTCGGTACACATGGACAAAATTTTTACGCTCAAAGGATGAAGCTGCAAATACCATCATAACCTTCACCAGAACTATCTAGAATTTTCTGCGGAAGAGTGTACAAACAAACCGAACAGATAATGGTACCGAGTTCAAGAATCAATCTCTCACTGATTTCTATGAATATCAAAGTATCACTCAACCATTCTCAGCTGCCAAAACTCCGGAACAGAATGGAATTGTTGAAAGAAGAAACAGAACTCTGGTTGAAGCCGCACGTACCATGCTCATACAGTCCAAACTTCATCATTTTCATGTTGGCTGAAGCCATCAACACTCAATGTTTCACACAAAAATGAATAACAATTCAGAGATGCTTCGACAAGATCCCCCCTATGAAATTCTCTTCAAACGAACCCCGACATATCTTTCTTTAGAATCTTTGGTTTTAAATGCTTTGTGTTGAATGATAGAAGTGAAAGGAGCAAGTTCGAACCAAAAGCCAAAGAAGGGGTGTTATTGGCTACTCAACACAATCAAAAGCATACAGAGTCTATTTGAGAGATCGACGAACTTTCATTGAGAGTGTGCACGTGGCATTCTATGAAATGACAGACTTTGCTTATGAACACTTCTTGACAGAACCAACCATATCTGAACCACATTCATATGAAGAAGTCGATCCAAACAACCAAACAACTCCTGAACGTGTGGTTCTCGATTCACTATTTGAACACTTCTACGAGAATCCACGTCCATCACCCCCACAAACAACAACACCCAATATCCACTTACCACTTCTGCCTGATCCAACTGATGCTCACTCATTTACTCAATCTGATCACATGGATCCCAATGATCAAGGCATGGAAACAACTTCCCCAATAACCATAACAACTTTCGTGCAATCCACTCCTCAACAATCTACATCTGCTACCTATGAGGACTCGAATCATCCAATCATAACTCCACTCCCTCTTGCACATGAGCGGAAGTGGACGAAGGCACATCCTCCTGAACAAATTATAGGTGATCCGAGTCGTGGAGTTTGAACTAGAACAACAACAACAACAAATGAATGCCTCTTCTCTTGCTTTCTCAGCCAATCTCAGAAAAATACAGATACTTCCGATACCCGTATCCGTGAACCGATACACGTATCTCACGCTATAACCCTCATGTCATACACGACATGATGAAATTTTAGTAGCCGTCCAAGTGACCACAAGATGTGAAACATTGATAAAGATGATTTCCTGAGTATGGGAAATATTGGAATACTATAATTTGTCATTTTGTCGCTTGATTAGCTTTAATCGAAACAAGTCTTGTTAATAGACTTAGATGTAAATGCAAATAGAGAACCAAAAATATTACTCGTATATGAATTTAAATTGAAATGTCAGTACTTTAGTTTTTTTAGTCTAATATTTGAAATTTTATTATAATTGTAAAATTTTGGTACTGTTATTATTTGTTTATGAACGCTATTTGCCCCAGGCAGAAGGTTTTGTGTTTGGTAGCCCGGCCGGGTAAAGTGGTCTACCCGGTCGGGTATAACTTGTTCACCCGAGGTAGAATGGTTTAGCTGGGTTGCCCGGCCGGGTGCAAACGTCTACCCGGTCGGGCGCAAAATTAATTTTTTGTTTTTCCCTCGCCTCGCCCGGGTGGTTGCCCGGGTGTTTAGTTTATAGAAGTATCCCGACCGGGTCCGGGTTTATACCCGGCCGGGTCCAATCCCAGTTCATTTTTTTTTTGTTTTTTTTTTGTTTTTTTAACACACTACTGAAAAAATTAGAAATAAAAAAATGAAGAAATAGGGTTGCCTCCCAAGAAGGGCTTGATTTAATGTCGCGGCACGACGTTATATATTTATTTTTCTTTTATGTGGGATCGTGAACATCCCTTGTTTCATTTTTCTTTTTCGGCCTTCTCCAGTAAGGCCGGGATTTCTTTTCTGGTATCACTTTAATCCAAGGTGGGATCCATTCTCTTTTTGAAAATTTGAATAATTCTTCTTTTTCAAAAAGTTTGATTTTCTCATTTTTTTTCTCAACAAAAATATTCGGGGTTTGTGGTTCACAAACATTTAGAGCACAAAGAGATTGGTCTTTAATTTGTTTTTTCGTAGAATCAAAAATGTTGAATTCTACCTTTTGATCATCAAACTCTAAAGTTAATGAACCATTAGACACGTCTATTTTTGTTTTTGCGGTTTTCAGAAAAGGCCTACCCAAGAGGATGGGTGTAGTTTGGTTATCATCTCCCATTTCCAGAACATAAAAATAAACAGGGAAAATCAAATTTTCTACTTCTACTAGCACATCTTCTACTACACCCTTCGGGTAAGTATTAGACCGATCCGCTAGTTGAATCACTACACCAGTTTGATGTAGTGGGCCGAGTTGTAAGGATTTATATAAGGAATAAGGAATGACATTTATTGACGCTCCTAAATCCAACAAGGCCTTAGAAAATAAGGTATCCCCTATTTTGCAAGGAATAGTGAACATGCCTGGATCGCTACATTTCTCGGGAAGTTTCTTTTTAAAAATGGCCGAGACACGTTCACTCACTTCAACTTTTTGTTTCCCTTCCAGTTTATTTTTCTTTTTCATTGTGCATAGTTCCTTTAAGAACTTTGCATAACGGGGAACACTGTTGATCATTTTGAAGAGTGGGATGTTTACCTCAGAATTGACGAATGTTTCGTAGATGTCCCGATCATTCTTCAGCTTCCTCGTGTCTTTCAATGCCTCAGGGAATGGCGGGAGTGGTTCATATGATGATAGTGGAGGGAATTTAGTCTTCGTTGGCTTCTCCTCTTCCTGTTGAAAGCCTTCTTTAAGATCAACCTCTTGCTTCTCCTCCTCAACTTCCCGTGGTTGCAATTCTTTACCGTTTCTCAACATGATTGCATTGACATGTTGTCTCGGGTTTTGCTCAGTTTGGGAGGGGAGCCTACCCGAATATTTTGCTTCAAGTCGACTTACGGCATTTGAAATTTGGCTAACTTGAGTTTCCGAATTTTGAATGCTCGACTTGGTTTCATGTTGGAATTGCATCATTGTTTGTTGGAATTGCCCCATGCTTTGCTGCATTGTTCCCATATTAACGGCCAGCGCTCGAATCATGTCTTCGGTGGACATACTCGAGTTTGATGTTTGGCCTTGTGGTTTGTATTGTTGAGGAGGAGGATTTGTTTGATAATTTCCGTACCTTAAATTCGGATGATCCCTCCATCCCGGGTTGTAAGTATTTCCTTGAGGATCGTACCTCCTTTGACCTTGGAACCCCAAAGCATTGACTTGCTCGGAGTTCTCTTCTTGTAGTGTCGGGCAAGAATCTGTGGGATGCCCTTGCATTGAACAGATGTCGCAGACCTTGACTTCTTGGGTTTTTGGATTTAAAAGGAAATCTTTAACCAAAGAAGTCAAGCCGGCTACTTGACTCTCCAACGAGTTGTTGGATTCTGCTGCCATGACTCGTTTCGATGATGACCTTCTGTTGTAATGTCTCAAGTTTTCAGCCAACTCCGAAATGAGGTCTCTTGCTTGAGAAGGGGTTTTGTTAACAATACCCCCTCCGCATGCCTCATTCACCATGCGTCTATCTTGATCAACAAGTCCATCATAGAAGTAGAGGATGAGATCTTGTTCTGAATACCCATGATATGGGCAACTAGCACATAATTTCTTAAAGCGCTCCCAATATTCATATAAGGTCTCATTATCCGCTTGCTCAATGTTGCTGATTTGCTTCTTGAGACTTGAAGAGATAGATGCGGGATAGTACCTGTCAAGGAAGCTCTTTTTCATTTGAGCCCATGTGTTGATGCTCCCCGAGGGAAGATAAAATAACCAATCTTTGGCGGTGTCTTTGAGAGAGAATGGGAAAGCTCTCAGCTTGATTTGCTCCTCGGACACGCCATTGGGGCACATGCTTGTGCACACAATATGGAACTCTGACAAGTGTTTATTTGGATCTTCCCCTCGTAGGCCATGGAAAGAGGGAAGTAGATGAATGAGCCCAGATTTTAGCTCGAATGTGACCCCCGTATAAAGAGTTGGAAAAGTGATACATAAGGGTTGTTGATTTAGATTCGGAGCCGTGAGCTTCCTCAGCGTTCTTGTTTCCAGGGCCATGTGGAAGGACTCTTCGGATTCGCTAGAATGAGAACTAGCACTTGATGATTCCTCCGAAGAAGTATTCGGAAATAGATTCCTGAATCTCTCGAAGGCTTGTTCTGTTTCGGGCTTTGTTTGGTAGGTGATTTGGTTTATAGATCGGTGTTTAACCATATACTCAAACAAAGCTCAGCCAAAATAGAAATCTTTATATATAATTTTTTTTGTTTTTTCTTGAAATAAAATGAAAAGAAAAATTAATTGCCTTTCCCCGGCAACGGCGCCAAATTTGACGAGCACTTTGTCACGGTGCGTCAAAATAATTTTCAATACTAACACTTATACGTAGTATAGCGTAGTAGAGTTCGTATCCACATGGAAAGGAATAATTCTCTTTTTATGATACTTAGTAAATAAAAAGGGGGGATTTGGATTGAGTGATTTAATTTAATTATGAACTAAGATGAACAACCTATATGTGTTTAATTCAAAGATAAAAAGGACTTGGCATTGCTACTTTCCACTTGTTGATATATTTTAGTCGCTCATTGTTATATCTATAACTTATTCCCTCTCGAATACTCAATCGGGGAGTATATCCACTTCATTGAGGGTAGTTATTAACAACGACCGTTCATTAATAACCCTTACTATTAATCAAATATAGAACAACGCCTTATACCGATTTAATAGTAGCATTTAATCTTTCTAACTCCTTGATGAAATCAATTGAGATGGATAACCTCAACACAAGAGGTTTCGGTTTAACCAACAAAATTAATCCCTCTTAAGTTTATTAACCACGACCGTGCATTAATAAACCGAAGTTACTTACTTGTGAAACCATCAACGATTAACCATCGGTTCGTTGATCGCTTCTAGTAATAATTAATATATGAAACAAAACTAGTTGATCCTTTAAGTAATGTTCAAAATATTAATATGAAATATAAGTAGGGATTAATTAATATTCAAGGAAGAATATTATTAAAGAAGATGAAGCCTACTATAATTAATATCAAGATGTTAACTAATTGTCATCTTAGCAACACTCCCCAATATTAATATAGAGGAAGAAAATATCATTCTAATTAATGTCGAGATGTTAACTAATTGTCATCTTAGCAACACTCCCCAACATTAATATAGAGGGTGTATTAAGGAAAGAACTATTAATTAATATTCAAGGAAAGAAGTTAAGAAAAATAACTCACAACTTTAATAATCAACAAGCTTCAAGAGCAACACCAAGAATGGAAGTTTAGCTCCTCATTTGGAGACTAAACATAGCTAGAAAAATATAAAGAAATGCTATTCTAAACTTAGCTAAAGAGTATGGAAGAAAGGATGATCTTTTGTGAAGAAAAAGTGTGCTATTTATAGGTGTTTTTCAACACCTTTGGCCGGGTACCCGACCGGGTCAAGTACTCACCCGACCGGGTCCGGTCAAAATCAGATATTTCCCCACGTTCAGGTGATCTTTGGCATGTTAAAGTTTCCGGGTCAAGTAAGGGATCCGACCGGGTGAGTGCAAAAATTGGATATTCTTCACGTTCGGGTGATCTTTGCACGTCGGGTTGTCTCCGGTCACTTCTCACCCGACCGGGTGAGGTAGTGGGCCCGACCGGGCCATGCACTTTCTTTGCATTTTCGTTTTTCACTTCTTACCCGACCGGGTCAGGGTTTATACCCGGTCGGGTATTTGCTCCTGGGCAGCCAAATCTTCTTTTTCTTCACTTCAAAGTCTTCCTTTCCAACACCACAAATCCTAACTAAACTTTACAACTTACAAAAAAAGACTAAAATACAATTACAACTGAAATCACATAAATGTTTACAAACTAAATAAAACCTCAAACAATTAACATAAATCAAACATAAAAACATGTAATTATGCACTACTAATTAGTGTGCATCAAACACCCCCACACTTAAACCTTTACTCGTCTCGAGTAAATCAAATCAAATCCAAGAAGTCCTAAATGACAAGAATATCAATACAAAACATCCAAGAGTGTTTTTACCACAATACAAAGCATCCCCAATAATAATTAAAGTAAATTGGGGTCTTCAACTTCATCTTTATCTCCATTTCTCTTTTGAACTTATCACCTTCAGAATCCTGGAAAATAGACATTTCTCTCATTCTCTCGTTTTGCCTAGGTGCCCTTTCAGGTTTTCATCACAGCTTCCCACATTTTTTTCTCTCACATCCTCACTCTTTATTTTATTGCTTTAATTTTTGCTTGAGTTGCCCGTTGTGGGTTTTCAACTCAACAAGCTCTTTATTTTTTTTTTTTTTTAAGAAAATAAAATAAAACAAGTAGGATTGTGAGCATACCAGAACAATCTCTGCACCCCCACACTTAGGATCTGACACTGTCCCTAGTGTCCGCCTAGACCTCCACCTTGGTGTCCGTCCTCATCCATGTGATCCCCGCCATAACCACCATCGTAGCCTCCACCACCGGAGCTCGATCCTCCAAAGAAACCCCACTGAGAGGGGTCATACCATGATGGTGCAGGAGGTGGAGTGGTCATAGAGGAAAAGGAGCCCTGGTGTGCTACATAGGAGTATATTGGACCAAAGGTTCGCCGCTGGTCCTCTTCATATCTACGCCAGTCTTCCTGCCGTTGTTCCTCCAACCTCTCAAAGCTATGCCTCTGTTCAGTTCTATACTGATCAACTTGCTCTTGAAGCTGGATATAATTGTTGTTGGTCATGTTCATGTTATTGAGCATCTGTTGCTCGAATGGTGAGTATTGGTAGGCTGGGGCATCAGGTTGTTGTTGTGGTGGGTTAGGTATCAGGGGTGGGTTTTCTTCAGCATGTTCTTGATCCTGTTCATCCTCCCTTTGTGCTTGTCCCTCGAATAGTCGCTTTTGTGCCTCCGTTGCAAATTCCACGCTTTCACAGCCCGCTACCGGTGGGATTGCCCTTGAAGAAGAAGCTTTGGATTTTTTTGGAGCCATTGGAATTGATTTTTTTTGGTTTTTTTAAGTTGATTTTCGGACTTTGGGGTAGGGTGGGATTTGGATGGCTTTTATGGGTATGGGGTTGAAGAGGATGGTGAGGAGAGTAAGAATATGGTATTGGTTGAGGATTTTTGGGGAGATTTCAGACCTTGAATGTCCAAGAATGGGGATTTTCGAATTTTGGGTAGGGTTTTTGGGTTTGGTTGATTGGGAAGGTTTTGGGGGATTTTATGGGTATAGAGATGGAGAGGGAAGTGAGGAGATGAAGAAAATGGGGTTTTTTAGTGGATTTGGTTAAGGAAATGGGGAGATTCGAAGGTTTGGGTGTTTGAAAATGGTGGATTTTGGGAATTTTGGTGTTGGGAGGAAGAAGAAGTGGGAGGGGAAGGGGGTGAGCCCGACCTGGTATTCTGTGTTTTCCCGTTCGCCCGGTCGGGTGGGGTAGTTTACCCGGTCGGGAAAATGCTATTTGCCCCAGGCAGAAGGTTTTGTGTTTGGTAGCCCGGCCGGGTAATGTGGTCTACCCGGTCGGGTATAACTTGTTCACCCGAGGCAGAATGGTTTAGCTGGGTTGCCCGGCCGGGTGCAAACGTCTACCCGGTCGGGCGCAAAATTAATTTTTTGTTTTTCCCTCGCCTCGCCCGGGTGGTTGCCCGGGTGTTTAGTTTATAGAAGTAACCCGACCGGGTCAGGGTTTATACCCGGCCGGGTCCAATCCCAGTTCATTTTTTTTTTGTTTTTTTAACACACACTACTGAAAAAATTAAAAATAAAAAAATGAAGAAATTGGGTTGCCTCCCAAGAAGCGCTTGATTTAATGTCGCGGCACGACGTTATATATTTATTTTTCTTTTATGTGGGATCGTGAACATCCCTTGTTTCATTTTTCTTTTTCGTCCTTCTCCAGTAAGGCCGGGATTTCTTTTCTGGTATCACTTTAATCCCAGGTGGGATCCATTCTCTTTTTGAAAATTTGAATAATTCTTCTTTTTCAAAAAGTTTGATTTTCTCATTTTTTTTCTCAACAAAAATATTCGGGGTTTGTGGTTCACAAACAATTAGAGCACAAAGAGATTGGTCTTTAATTTGTTTTTCCGTAGAATAAAAAATGTTGAATTCTACCTTTTGATCATCAAACTCTAAAGTTAATGAACCATTAGACACGTCTATTTTTGTTTTTGCGGTTTTCAGAAAAGGCCTACCCAAGAGGATGGGTGTAGTTTGGTTATCATCTCCCATTTCCAGAACATAAAAATCAACAGGGAAAATCAAATTTTCTACTTCTACTAGCACATCTTCTACTACACCCTTCGGGTAAGTATTAGACCGATCCGCTAGTTGAATCACTACACCAGTTTGATGTAGTGGGCCGAGTTGTAAGGATTTATATAAGGAATAAGGAATGACATTTATTGACGTTCCTAAATCCAACAAGGCCTTAGAAAATAAGGTATCCCCTATTTTGCAAGGAATAGTGAACATGCCTGGATCGCTACATTTCTCGGGAAGTTTCTTTTTAAAAATGGCCGAGACACGTTCACTCACTTCAACTTTTTGTTTCCCTTCCAGTTTATTTTTCTTTTTCATTGTGCATAGTTCCTTTAAGAACTTTGCATAACGGGGAACACTGTTGATCATTTTGAAGAGTGGGATGTTTACCTCAGAATTGACGAATGTTTCGTAGATGTCCCGAGCATTCTTCAGCTTCCTCGTGTCTTTCAATGCCTCAGGGAATGGAGGGAGTGGTTCATATGATGATAGTGGAGGGAATTTAGTCTTCGTTGGCTTCTCCTCTTCCTGTTGAAAGCCTTCTTCAAGATCAACCTCTTGCTTCTCCTCCTCAACTTCCCGTGGTTGCAATTCTTTACCGTTTCTCAACATGATTGCATTGACATGTTGTCTCGGGTTTTGCTCAGTTTGGGAGGGGAGCCTACCCGAATCTTTTGCTTCAAGTCGACTTACGGCATTTGAAATTTGGCTAACTTGAGTTTCCAAATTTTGAATGCTCGACTTGGTTTCATGTTGGAATTGCATCATTGTTTGTTGGAATTGCCCCATGCTTTGCTGCATTGTTCCCATATTAACGGCCAGCGCTCGAATCATGTCTTCGGTGGACATACTCGAGTTCGATGTTTGGCCTTGTGGTTTGTATTGTTGAGGAGGAGGATTTGTTTGAGAATTTCCGTACCTTAAATTCGGATGATCCCTCCATCCCGGGTTGTAAGTATTTCCTTGAGGATCGTACCTCCTTTGACCTTGGAACCCCAAAGCATTGACTTGCTCGGAGTTCTCTTCTTGTAGTGTCGGGCAAGAATCTGTGGGATGCCCTTGCGTTGAACAGATGCCGCAGACCTTGACTTCTTGGGTTTTTGGATTTAAGAGGAAATCTTTAACCAAAGAAGTCAAGCCGGCTACTTGACTCTCCAACGAGTTGTTGGATTCTGCTGCCATGACTCGTTTCGATGATGACCTTCCGTTGTAATGTCTCGAGTTTTCAGCCAACTCCGAAATGAGGTCTCTTGCTTGAGAAGGGGTTTTGTTAACAATACCCCCTCCGCATGCCGCATTCACCATGCGTCTATCTTGATCAACAACTCCATCATAGAAGTAGAGGATGAGATCTTGTTCTGAATACCCATGATATGGGCAACTAGCACATAATTTCTTAAAGCGCTCCCAATATTCATATAAGGTCTCATTATCCGCTTGCTCAATGTTGCTGATTTGCTTCTTGAGACTTGAAGAGATAGATGCGGGATAGTACCTGTCAAGGAAGCTCTTTTTCATTTGAGCCCATGTGTTGATGCTCCCCGAGGGAAGATAAAATAACCAATCTTTGGCGGTGTCTTTGAGAGAGAATGGGAAAGCTCTCAACTTGATTTGCTCCTCGGACACGCCATTGGGGCACATGCTTGTGCACACAATATGGAACTCTGACAAGTGTTTATTTGGATCTTCCCCTCGTAGGCCATGGAAAGAGGGGAGTAGATGAATGAGCCCAGATTTTAGCTCGAATGTGACCCCCGTATCAAGAGTTGGAAAAGTGATACATAAGGGTTGTTGATTTAGATTCGGAGCCGTGAGCTCCCTCAGCGTTCTTGTTTCCAGGGCCATGTGGAAGGACTCTTCGGATTCGCTAGAATGAGAACTAGCACTTGATGATTCCTCCGAAGAAGTATTCGGAAATAGATTCCTGAATCTCTCGAAGGCTTGTTCTGTTTCGGGCTTTGTTTGGTAGGTGATTTGGTTTATAGATCGGTGTTTAACCATATACTCAAACAAAGCTCAGCCAAAATAGAAATCTTTATATATATTTTTTTTTTGTTTTTTCTTGAAATAAAATGAAAAGAAAAATTAATTGCCTTTCCCCGGCAACGGCGCCAAATTTGACGAGCACTTTGTCACGGTGCGTCAAAATAATTTTCAATACTAACACTTATACGTAGTATAGCGTAGTAGAGTTCGTATCCACATGGAAAGGAATAATTCTCTTTTTATGATACTTAGTAAATAAAAAGGGGGGATTTGGATTGAGTGATTTAATTTAATTATGAACTAAGATGAACAACCTATATGTGTTTAATTCAAAGATAAAAAGGACTTGGCATTGCTACTTTCCACTTGTTGATATATTTTAGTCGCTCATTGTTATATCTATTACTTATTCCCTCTCGAATACTCAATCGGGGAGTATATCCACTTCATTGAGGGTAGTTATTAACAACGACCGTTCATTAATAACCTTTACTATTAATCAAATATAGAACAAAGCCTTATACCGATTTAATAGTAGCATTTAATCTTTCTAACTCCTTGATGAAATCAATTGAGATTGATAACCTCAACACAAGCGGTTTCGGTTTAACCAACAAAATTAATCCCTCTTAAGTTTATTAACCACGACCGTGCATTAATAAACCGAAGTTACTTACTTGTGAAACCATCAACGATTAACCATCGGTTCGTTGATCGCTTCTAGTAATAATTAATATATGAAACAAAACTAGTTGATCCTTTAAGTAATGTTCAAGATATTAATATGAAATATAAGTAGGGATTAATTAATATTCAAGGAAGAATATTATTAAAGAAGATGAAGCCTACTATAATTAATATCAAGATGTTAACTAATTGTCATCTTAGCAACACTCCCCAATATTAATATAGAGGAAGAAAATATCATTCTAATTAATGTCGAGATGTTAACTAATTGTCATCTTAGCAACACTCCCCAGCATTAATATAGAGATGGTATTAAGGAAAGAACTATTAATTAATATTCAAGGAAAGAAGTTAAGAAAATAACTCACAACTTTAATAATCAACAAGCTTCAAGAGCAACACCAAGAATGGAAGTTTAGCTCCTCATTTGGAGACTAAACATAGCTAGAAAAATATAAAGAAATGCTATTCTAAACTGAGCTAAAGAGTATGGAAGAAAGGATGATCTTTTGTGAAGAAAAAGTGTGCTATTTATAGGTGTTTTTCAACACCTTTGGCCGGGTACCCGACCGGGTCAAGTAATCACCCGACCGGGTCCGGTCAAAATCAGATATTTCCCCACGTTCTGGTGATCTTTGGCATGTTAAAGTGTCCGGGTCAAGTCAGACCCGACCGGGTCAAGTAAGGGACCCGACCAGGTGAGTGCAAAAATTGGATATTCTTCACGTTCGGGTGATCTTTGCACGCCGGGTTGTCTCCGGTCACTTCTCACCCAACCGGGTGAGGTAGTGGGCCCGACCGGGCCATGCACTTTTTTTGCATTTTCGTTTTTCACTTCTTACCCGACCGGGTCAGGGTTTATACCCGGTCGGGTATTTGCTCCTGGGCAGCCAAATCTTCTTTTTCTTCACTTCAAAGTCTTCCTTTCCAACACCACAAATCCTAACTAAACTTTACAACTTACAAAAAAAGTCTAAAATACAATTACAACTGAAATCACATAAATGTTTACAAACTAAATAAAACGTCAAACAATTAACATAAATCAAACATAAAAACATGTAATTATGCACTACTAATTAGTGTGCATCATATACGATGCATGGAATTGCATGGAATATGATATTTAAATGGTAAGTTTGATACCTAATGATTAAACTCTAAGACTTGGCCTAGTCTTGATAAACGATTATGATATAGACCCTATCTATGCATTATAAGCGGTAGGTCATAGAAGTGAAAGTAAGACGGTGGAGAACCCAGGGACGACGGTACTGTCCTCAAAACTCGGTATATAAATGGTGGAGACCCAGGGACGACGGTACTGTCCTCAAAACTCGGTATATAAATAGTGGAGACCCAGGGACGACGGTACTGTCCTCAAAACTCGGTATATAAACGGTTGAGACCCAGGGACGACGGTACTGTCCTCAAACCTTGGTATATAAACGGTGGAGACCCATGGACGATGGTATTGTCCTCAAACCTCGGTATATAAATGGTGGAGACCCAGGGACGACGGTACTGTCCTCAAAACTCATATGTATAAATGGTAGAGAATCCAAGGACGACGATATTGTCCTCAAACTCGAAGGTATAAATTGATTTGGACTAGGAGGAGTCCTATACACTCATAGGATATGGGTGGGTTGGGATTTAAGTCAATGATATTGACTACTATGGTTTCCCCAAATAAACAATAACCTACGGGTCGGGTATTTCCAAGTGTATATATATACTGATACATATTTTATAACTCGGTGAAAAGTATTATACGTGTATGTATCACCCTATATATGTTTGGGTCTTATACTTGAAACGTTAATTACTATACATTTAGCTTGCTACTCGCTCGGTACTTGTATTGACCCCTTCGGGGGGGCCACCATTTTCATGTTGAAGCTAGGGCTTGTTACCTGCACTTTCTTACGGGTGAACTCAAATCAAGGAAGACGTGGTTCATGCTTCCTTATTTCCTTTCAAAATACCAAACATTTGCCCATGGATATTTGATTTACTATAAACTATTTTGGGCCTGTGAACCCATGTTTTGGCCGGTTGTGGCCCATGCTTTACAGTTGAATATTTCCGCTATTCATTTGTTTAAATGTGATGTTGTTATATATGTTTACTACTGAGTATGGATAGATTATGTTTACCCTTGAATGACGTCACTTGGTCATACGGCGGTTGCACACGCGCTTAGATGCGGTCTGGGGCGTGACTAAGTGGTATCAGAGCCATCTCAGTTCTAAGCTATGTAATCAACCACTCACAAGAGATTTTACAAAAGAGTTTTACCGAAAACCATGAGCATTGTATTTTGACGTTTATAGGACTATTGTTACCTAGGTTGCAAGGTCTCTAGTTGTTAAGATGGTACCCTTAACAATTGGTATGGTGGTGACTTGGGCCAATATGTGTCTATAACGTGTTCCGTCAATTGACATTAATTGGAGTCTAACGACTCGTTCAAATTTCTTTGTAGAAATGGAGGGTAGACGTATGCCGACGAGAAATAAACCTAGAGGACTTGTTGTAGGAGCCTCCGTAGGGGCTAGCCTGGCCACATCTCATGGTTCTAAGGGGCGAAGAGGAGGTCGTGGAGGCCGTGGGGGACACCATGCCCAAACAGTGAGCGATAGCCATGTAAGCTCGGTGTATAAGACCAACACTGAGAACTATGACTCGACTTTTATTCCCGAAACGGAGCATTAGGAGACCCTATATGACGGGGGTGACTTCTACATCGATGATGAAAACAATGATGAGAGGGATGCTCGATTCGCTCAAATGGAGGAATTGCTTGAATGGTATCAAAAAGAGAAACAAAGGAGAGATCTGAGACGCCAAGCTAGGCGTGCCTCTCAAGGGGGCTCGGGTCAAGGAAGCCGGGGAGCTTCAAGGGCCGTTTCTGGAGCGTCTCAAGGTGGTCGTGAAGGAGATTTCTGTGTGAGAATCTACAAATACCTCAAGGAGGCTAGAGCCTTGGGGTGCAGGTCCTTCGACGGCATCAGCGATATTACCGTTGCCGCCGATTGGATAAAGAAGGTGAAAGATGCATCAAGAGACATGCAAATAACACCGGAAGTGAAGTTGACTGTTGCTTCACGTTTGCTCGAAGGAATAGCTTCTACATGGTGGTAGGGTGTAGAAGGAAAGTATCGTGGAACTATCACATGGGCGAACTTTGAACAGGAGTTCTATGCCCAATACTACTCCAACTACGAGGTTAATGTGAAGCGTAGGGAGTACACGAACCTCAAGCAGAAGGAGGGTGTAATTGTCAAACAATTAGAGCAAGAATTAAGAACCTTGGCGAGGTTCTTACCGGAGTATGCAGCCGATGAGGACCGCATGACAGAACATTTTTTGGATGCTTTACTCTTGGACATTCGTGATAGAGCTACGTACTCACACCACATGACTTTCAGTGAAGAGGTGGAACAGGGTATGCTTGGGGAAACCCAATGGAATTAAAGAAAAGAAAGAGACGCCGAAGAGGCGAAGAAAAGGAAGTTGCATAGTTCGGGACCACCCGATCATTCACGTAAGCACAACCACGGAGGCAGAGGTTCTTTCAAGGTGCCGAAACCACCGGTGAAGAATAACATGGACTGTAGATGGCATTCATCCCCTCCTCACAAGTCGGGGCTGCCTAAGTGTGCCACCTGTTCAAATAAACCACTTCGGAAAGTGCAATGCACCCCCGAGGTGCTATCAATGTGGGAATACGGGTCACATGAAGGCCAATTGCCCACAATTGGGGAGAGAGAGAGCCTAGGGAGCCGGAGGAGGAACCATGATGGAAAGAACCGTGTGGTGCCGTCACACGGCGGTACGGGGAAGGGCGGCGCATCAACAAGCAACGCCGTGTCCGTCAACCAAGGAAGGGCCCAAGAGAGGGTCTACGCGATGACCGAGACCAATGCTCAGGCCAACCCCGACTCCGTGGCAGGTAATCCCTTATTTACACTTGTATTTTTCATGTACTTAAGTGTTAAAAGCTTTATTGAGAATGTACGGGCCGACCGACGGCATTTTCGGCTCGTTTCTGAGCGAAAAACGAAGTTAATGTTGCCCAGGGGTGAACGGGCGCCGGTCTGGGCTTGAACCGGCGCCGGTCCAGAGTATTTTTGGCCAACAATTTCTATTTAGCCCCGTTTTGATCCGGTACGTTGGATAATGTGTCTTACATGACTTATATATGTAGGAATACTAAAGATCAATGGTAAAAATGCAAGAATTCTCATTGATACCGGGGCACATCGCTCATTTGTGAGTGAAGCGTTTGCCGAAAGTTTAGAGGTACCGTTGATAGCAATGACACAACCCTTGTTGGTCTCTACACCGTTGGGAGACGATGTAGAAAGGAGGCACTACTATCCTTCGTGTGAGGTAGAAGTTACGGGTCAACCCTTTACCTGCGACTTCGTACCTCTAAGCATGTTGGAGTGTGATGCGATCATAGGGATGGATTGGCTGGAGAAGCATCGTGCTCAAGTGGATTGCTACGCCAAGGTTTTGGAACTCGAGGATGATTATGGAAACGTCTTACGTTTCGAGGGAGATCGGGGAAGATCTCAAAGTTGTATCATATCCGTGATGAGGGCACGGAAGTGTTAGGAAATTGATATAACGTACCTCGAAAGTACGGCAGCGGAAGTTTAAAATTTTCCCAAACAGATCTTCCTCGATTATGACAAAATAACGAATATGATAATAATAACAGATCTGAGTTAGAACTTACAGATCTTCCAGCCTAGCGGTGATAATCCTTGACCTTTGGTATCCACGTGATTTCTCCTTTCTGAAAGAACAGATAGATCTCCCTAAGAGAAAGGCTAGGAAATCTCTACGCAGGGAAATAAACTGGTAATACTGAATCTGAAAACTGGTCTGTGAATTATGAAGGAGGAGCGTGTATTTATACTAGTTCTAAACTAGTTTCCTAATCACAATGAAAGTGTTCTTCATTAATGAGTTCTAATCCTAACAGGACCAATACTCCTTATTAATGATTCAATTAATTAAACAAAACAAAAATAACCAACAATAAGAGTAAAGTGGGCTTGTACGCCACTTTTACTCATGATCATTATTTATTTTTATTTTCTCTTTTCTTTTAATCCTAAATTATAAAGAAAAATACCAACTTTATTTAATTAAAAATACATCTTAATTAAGTACAATAAATCCAATTTATTCCACTTAATTAATTCTATCAAATAGAACTCTCCTTCAACTTCATGAATTAAATATGTTTAATCTAATTAATATTTAATCCATTTTCAGTATTACTAATTAAATATTATTTAATCCAATTAATAATATTTAATTCCTTCTAACAATTCAATCGGAAGGTATAATCACTTGTTGTGTGACCCATAGGGCCTTATATATTAAACACTAATCAAATTAAGGTCTTAGTAGAATCCCTAGACGATTTACTAGACAATCTTAATATATAAGGACGTTTGCGAGGACTATTCAAACTCCCTGTAATATAGAGCTCATAGTGATACGGTCCTTTCATTCAGCGAACATTCAACTAAGTCTAGAACATGATATTGTGTCTATCCCAATAACTCAGTCTCTGTCTCTCAATCTTTCTAGATGATCCATAACGATCATATTCGATATCCAAAACGAATATATCTTTGCATTGGCCAATGACTTTATGATCCATCTAGATATGAGAAGTAGAATGTTCTCTCTTAATCTATTATGAGGAATGAATCCTTTCTTGGCTCAACTACTACTCCATGTGCTTCGTGATGCACCCAACACATGCCGTATCTACCCCGATTGGAGTGCAAGCGTTGGTCATGGTCAAAGTACATCACTCCGCACATGTAGTACGTATTGACCTCAAGTCGGAGGATTATTACACTACTCTATACGTCGATAATCCCATAGACACATGAATAGAACTTATCAAATGGTTTCTCGGTGGATATGCCAATATTCTCTAAAATATCTATGTGACCATCATGAATTACAGGAACTCATAGTTGTGAGATCAACTATACTTTCTAAAAGTATGATGCAGTTCACATACCAATCTTATCACATATCATCAATATCCCATTCTTGATGATCATTGATTGGGGCTATTTTAGGACCTTATGTGATATCATATAAGCTCCCACTTACTTATTGACAACATAAGTCCAAGGGAACACAATTATGAATAAGATATTGACAATCAAAATACTTAATCATCAATGTGTAATACCGCATATATCGAATATATAAAACTGAATGTGATCAAGTACATATATATCTCTAAAAAGTGATTGTCGCTAGGACATATATACTAACAATCTCCCACTTGGCCTAATGCCAATCACCGATGTGTCTAACACCTAGACTCTCAAAAGTCTAGTGTGTTTCTCACATCTCAAAGGTTTGGTGAATGAGCCAGCCAAATTGTCCTCTACGGGAATGCGTTCTATTGCAACTTCTCATCTTGCTATTTGTATCAAAACATGATAGCATACTGGTATTTTCTAGTTCCTTACTTTGCATCTTGGTTCCTTAGCTTGTGCAAATATACAGGTACAGTCACAATAACAATTATTGGATAACTGTCGCCAGGAACTACCCCTATTTCTTTAAGGAACTAACGTATCTAAACACTTACCTATGTTGCATCAAATGCAACAATTTACTAGGCTCTAGTTGTCGAATTTACAATAGTTTCTTGCAACTCTTGCAGCATTACTATTACATTGAGACTAAAAACATATACTGACTATGACTTGTAGTCTTTCTTATCATACATGAAACTAGTGCTAGAATAGTTAAATTCTACTAGTTCTTTCTGTCTACCATAGACAAGAGATATTCATGAAGATTTTGGGTGACCATTCTTTCACTGACTTCAATGAGGGTATATCATTCTCTATGATCAACATATATGAATAAAAAGACCACGCTATCCTTGTTGTGCACTCTAAACACGCAAGCACCCTCATTTCATTTGATGAAGTCAAACGATTTGACTATTTCATCAAAATTAATATTTCAACTCCTAGAGGCTTGTTTTAGCCCATAAATAGATTTCTCTAATTAACATAGTGATTTAGAATTTGACTTGGATAAAAAAAACTTCAGGTTGTACCATGTACACCTCCTCCTCGAGGTTTCCATTAAGGAAAGGGGTTTTGACGCCCATTTGTCAAATCTTATAATCATATTATGCAGCTATAACTAGCAAAATCAAAATGGACTTGAGTTTTACAACTGGTGAATAGGTATCACTATAGTCAATTCCTTTTCTTTGACTATAACCTTTAGCCACTAGCCTAACTTTGTATGTTCTCACCTTGCCTTCAACATTAATTTTCTCCTTAAAAATCATTTTGCATCCAATGGGTCTAACCCAACAGGCAAGTCAACCAAGTTCCATACTTGATTGATACACATCGAGTCCATTTTAGATTTTATGGCTTCTCGCCACCTCCATGAATCAACATCTAATATTGCTTCTCAGGTTCATCCGTATCAGGAATCTTAACATCATCATGATCCTCCATGAGGAAGCCTAACCTAGTTAGTTCATGATGAATCCTAGTCGACCCGCAGAGTTGAATGTTTTGCGTTTTGTTCATGCTGTTCATTCTGATCGTGAAGAGGTTCTCTTTCATTGGACTATCCAATGCTTAGAGAGTTTTCTGGTGCTACACTTTTAAGTGTTTCCAGAGAAAGAGAAGTGGGTGCAGAAGGAATGACAACCATGTCATCTTATCTTTAATAAGAATCACTTGCTGGTGCGAGGTGATTCCTATATTACTCCCACTAGCTGAAGGATATCCTCCTAGAGACATTCTTCAAGTCAATTCTCCCACTGAATCCTTCGTCAGACCATCTAATAAATCTTCATTCTCTATGTTACTTCAGCTTTCAATTTGATTAATGCACATTTCTTTACATATGTAGGGCAACCCATATTTAATATGTGAAGAAAATGTCTTTTATTATACTATAACTCATATAGTACATTTTGCACTAATCAAACTATTCAGAATGTATATTCAGATTTATAGCGTGTACCCTCAAAAGAATGTTTGGAAGAGAAAATGAATTCATCACAGATCTAGCCATGTCTAACAAAGCCTTATTTCTCCTTACAGAAACGCCAGTCTTCTAAGGTGTTCTGGAGGAGTTCATTATGACCGAATTCTTTGACCTTTTAAATAAATCAGAAATTTTACTTAAGTACTCTTTGACTTGCTATCCTTTTTCCTAGAAAAGGATTATTAGTCAAGTTGCTTGAAAGACAAGATTCACAATTTCCATATGACTCAAAAGCAAATGGTGTTAAATAATCTAATTCATTTAATGTTGCTATTCTTGTTTCATTAATTTGACCAAGTTTGCAATGTCATAGATAGGTAGTAATTTTTCTGATTACTTAATCGAGATCCTTTTACTTTATTCATTTAATATCTAATATGTCGATTGATAATTAACCATTCATAAGAAAAGCATTTCCACAACAACACCATTTTATAAAAATAATTATTAGTAGCAAAATGGAAATAGAAATCTTTTAATGTCTAACATATGAATGGAAATAATCTTCTTGGTAATAGAAGGAATAAAATAACAATTATTTAATTCTAATCTAAAATCACTGGGCAAATCTAAACTATAAGATCATATCACGTTCAGCAGCAACTTTTGCTCCAGCCTTCACGCGTAGGTCAATTTTACCCAGTCCAACTGCTACACTGCTTCTTAGGCTTCTGCACATTTTTACAAATGTGTAAGCCATAAGTTGTATCTAATACTTTAACAATGAGAGTTAGTTATATACATATTTATTTAATGATAAAAATACCTGAGCTTGAAGCACCCGGTGCTTTGGCTTGATTAGCCTTATACAGCTCACAATCTCTCTTCCAATGCCCCTTCTCTTTGCAGTAGAGGCAAACATCCTTTGCAACCTTTGGCTTCATATAACCTCCACCTTTAGGCTTCAGAGCTGTAGGAGTAGGTCCAACCTTACCTTTCTTCTTTTGCTTATTCTTGTTCTTAGAACGAGACTTAGCATTAGAGCTTACCATAAGAACAATCTTTCCTTTAGAGGTTGAGGCTTCATAAGACTTGAGCATGTTATGGAGTTCAGGCATGGTCGCTTTCGTTTTGTTCAAATTATAATTCACAATGAAGTTAGTAAATGAACTCGGAAGCGAATATAGGATGATAGCAGCTGAGACACGATCCTCAAACTTAATTCCGGTGGTTGCAACTCTTTCCATTAAGCCAATCATTTTGAGGACGTGCTCATACACGTTGCCACCCTCTTGAAGCCTACACTTGAAAATGTCTGTCAGAAGTTCATACTCTAGAGTCTGACTTTCTGAATCAAACAGACTTTTCAAGTGTTCAAGCATCTCGAAGGCGCTCATCCTATCATGTTGCCTTTGCAACTCCATAGACATTGCAGCCAACATAACACATTGCACATTTTTAGCATCAGTGACATGTTTCTCTCGAGCAGTCAGGTCAAACATGGCAAACTCAGGAGAGTTGGCATCAGGAATCTTGGGTACCGGTGTGTCTAACACATACTCAATATTTTCTTGTCTAAGAACTAAACGCACATTTCTTTCCCAGTCTAGAAAGTTTGGTCCAGTAAGCTTGCATGTATCCAAGATACTTCTCAATGATAAATTCGACATTCCTAAAAGCCTAAAGAAGTACAAATAGAACGGAATTAAAATTCATATAATAATTTATATGATCACATCTAGTTAACTAAATAATATGGACTTTTAATTATTTAGCTCCCACTATTTTTCATGCTCTTTGACCCCAACAAAAAAGAACATTAATTGTTTTCACAATCATAGTGGCCAAGATCCACATTCATACTATTACAGTCCCGGCTTGGACTGATCACTGCAATAATATAATGGGTAGGTCCCTAGACCAATTGCGTCCAAGCAATTCTTGGTTGATCAATTTTTAATTGATCGACATCCCTAAATTAACACTGACGCTTGGGCGACTCGAGCTAATTTAGGTAAGTCAAAACCATCACACGATCACAAACATATGTATCTATAAATTAGTTCTATATTTTGTCGAATGGAATAAACACTTGGGTGAAATATTCTTCAACGAAAAAATATTTCTACTTATTTAATTATGATGGGTGATGTCGTTATCCCAGACAAGACTTAAATTTTAATTTATGGGGAACGTTCAGCGGGGTATTAAATTAATTTATTTAATCAAGATGCTAAAACATATTATTATCAAATAATAATATGTTAACGAGATCTAACTCAAACATGTAAAATTAAAGCATACAATATAAATCTAATTTATAACAAATATAATAATCAAACATTAATATCATAAGCATGCTGAAATAACAATAATATAATAATAAGTTAAATTAAAATTAAACTTTTCAAATCTCAAAGATAATTAATCTAATTAAGAAAAGAATATTTTAATTTAGTTACGCACTTTATATATTATTATACAAATGGATAATAACGATTATCATCAACTCATCATCATGTTAGGTTTCTACTTGCATAAACGAGAAAAGATCGACAAACTGAGTACATCTTCAATTCGATTTAGAATTTTAAAAATTGCATGAAAGCCCTCAAAGTTTGTCAAAATTCTAAAAATAGCCCAAAATCCAAATATCCAGATTCAGATGCAGCGCATAATCAAATCGCAGATGCAAGGCTTTGTAGCGGAATCACCATTGGCCTGCAGCACCGTCGTCGCTGCTCGCCTTGCTCGTCCGACTAAATTCTCTGCAGTCCGACGTCGCTCGCCCGCTATAATCTTTTCTAATTCGTGATTTAGTATTCATCGACGCAGATTTCGATGTCATCGCTTGAGGTTCTTCCTCTTGGAAGAAACTCCAAATAGAAGACGCAACGACGAACAGAGGCTCACCCATTTAGATGAATTTGAAAACCTTTTGTTTGACTTCGTGTTTCTGGCTAAGTACGGCAGAATTATCTTCTTGGAAAAATTAATAGTGCTCGGATGGTGGAGTACATTGAAGAGAGCAAATCGTTTCATACGGAGTATTAGTTTTAGATTTCAATTCTAGAACTAAAATCTTAAATTATTACTCTAACTTTTGATTTCAAAAGAAGATTCGAATTTTGGATTCGGAGATAACACCAGGGACGAATATAGATCAAAAAAAATATACTTCGTATAATGTCATTAGAATCAGTTTGGCTCTGATACCACTGATAGGAAATTGATATAACGTACCTTGAAAGTACGGCAGCGGAAGTTTAAAATTTTCCCAAACAGATCTTCCCTAATTATGACAAAATAACGAATATGATAATAATAACAGATCTGAGTTAGAACTTACAGATCTTCCAGCCTAGCGGTGATAATCCTTGACCTTTGGTATCCACGTGATTTCTCCTTTCTGAAAGAACGGATAGATCTCCCTAAGAGAAAGGCTAGGAAATCTCTACGCAGGGAAATAAACTGGTAATACTGAATCTGAAAACTGGTATGTGAATTATGAAGGAGGAGGGTGTATTTATACTAGTTCTAAACTAGTTCCCCAATCACAATGAAAGTGTTCTTCATTAATGAGTTCTAATCCTAACAGGACAAATACTCCTTATTAACGATTCAATTAATTAAACAAAACAAAAATAACCAACAATAAGAGTAAAGTGGGCTTGCACGCCACTTTTACTCATAATCATTATTTATTTTTATTTTCTCTTTTCTTTTAATCCTAAATTATAAAGAAAAGTACCAACTTTATTTAATTAAAAATACATCTTAATTAAGTACATAAAATCCTATTTATTCCACTTAATTAATTCTATCAAATAGAACTCTCCTTCAACTTCATGAATTAAATATGTTTAATCTAATTAATATTTAATCCATTTTCAGTATTACTAATTAAATATTATTTAATCCAATTAATAATATTTAATTCCTTCTAACAATTCAATCGGAAGGTATAATCACTTGTTGTGTGACCCATAGGGCCTTATATATTAAACACTAATCAAATTAAGGTCTTAGTAGAATCCCTAGACGATTTACCAGACAATCTTAATATATAAGGACGTTTGCGAGGACTATTCAAACTCCCTGTAATATAGAGCTCATAGTGATACGGTCCTTTCATTCAGCGAACATTCAACTAAGTCTAGAACATGATATTGTGTCTATCCCAATAACTCAGTCTCTGTCTCTCAATCTTTCTAGATGATCCATAATGATCATATTCGATATCCAAAACGAATATATCTTTGCATTGGCCAATGACTTTATGATCCATCTAGATATGAGAAGTAGAATGTTCTCTCTTAATCTATTATGATGAATGAATCCTTTCTTGTCTCAACTACTACTCCATGTGCTTCGTGGTGCACCCAACACATGCCGTATCTACCCCGATTGGAGTGCAAGCGTTGGTCATGGTCAAAGTACATCACTCCGCACATGTAGTACGTATTGACCTCAAGTCGGAGGATTATTACACTACTCTATACGCCGATAATCCCATAGACACATGAATAGAACTTATCAAATGGTTTCTCGGTGGGTATGCCAATATTCTCTAAAATATCTATGTGACCATCATGAATTACAGGAACTCATAGTTGTGAGATCAACTATACTTTCTAAAAGTATGATGCAGTCCACATACCAATCTTATCACATATCATCAATATCCCATTCTTGATGATCATTGATTGGGGCTATTTTAGGACCTTATGTGATATCATATAAGCTCCCACTTACTTATTGACAACATAAGTCCAAGGGAACACAATTATGAATAAGATATTGACAATCAAAATACTTAATCATCAATGTGTAATACCGCATATATCGAATATATAAAACTGAATGTGATCAAGTACATATATCTCTAAAAAGTGATTGTCGTTAGGACATATATACTAACAGGAAGATGATGAAGAAAGGATGCCACACATACCTTGCTTACGTGGTGGATGAGACAAAGAAGGAGGTCGACATCAACGATGTACGTGTCATGTGTAAGTATCTGGATGTCTTCCCCAAAGACTTACCGTGGCTTCGACCCGATAAAGACATCGAATTTGTTATCGAAGTAGAGCCAGGGACCAAACCCATTTCGATTCCTCCTTATCGAATGGCACCGGCGAAACTTCAAGAGTTGAAGGTCCAATTACAAGAATTTTTGGACAGCGGGTTCATTAGACCTAGTCATTCACCGTGGGGAGCAACGGTACTCTTCGTGAAGAAGAAAGATGGTACACTAAGAATGTGTATTGAGTACCGACATTTGAATAAGGTCACGATCAAGAATATGTATCCTTTATCAAAGATGGTGTTCTCAAAGATTGATTTGAGGTTGGGCCATCATCAGTTGAAGATCAAGGAGAGTGACATACCGAAGAGTGAATTTCGCACTAGATATGGTCACTACGAGTTTCTTGTGATGTCATTCGGTTTAACTAGCGCACCAGCGGCATTCATGGACTTGATGAACCGTGTGTTTAGTGAGTACCTAGATCAGTTTGTGATTGTATTCATCGATGTGATCTTAATATACTCAAAGAATGAAGATGAACATGAACATCACTTGAGGCTTGTGCTTGAAAGGCTAAGAGAGAAGCAACTATTTGCCAAGTTCTCTAAATGCGAATTTTGGCTTAAAGAGATTGGCTTTCTCAAGCATGTCATATCGGGATCGGGCATTGCGGTGGACAATGCAAAGATAGAAGCTATTATGAGTTGGGAACAACCCAAGAATGTGAAAGAGATATGTAGTTTCCTTGGCTTAGCGGGTTACTATCGTACTTTTGTTGAGAAATTCTCCATGTTGGCGTCACCACTTACGAAGCTCACGAAGAAGGGGGCTAGGTTCGTATGGGACGACACATGTGAGAAAGGGTTTCTTGATCTAAAGAAACGACTTACGAGGCACCAGTTCTTGCTCTACCCACACAAGGTATAGGGTATGATATCTATAATGATGCTAGCATCCAAGGGTTTGGATGTGTACTAATGCAAAGGGGTAAGGTGATTGCCTATGCTTCTAGGCAATTGAGGAAACACGAGGTGAAATACCCTACCCATGACCTAGAGTTGGGAGTGGTGGTGTTTGCAATAAAGATTTGGAGGCATTATCTCTACGGGGAGACATGTCACATCTACACCGATCATAAGAGTTTGAAGTACGTATTCACTTAGAAAGAGTTGAATATGAGGTAAAGGAGATGGATGGAGTTGATCAAGGACTATGACTTGTTTCAAGAGCCATAATCCTAGTCGAATCAAGAGAAGGATGGTAGGGAACTGAGTTGAAGCTAACCATATCTTCAGACCTGGAACCAGATGCGAGTTATGGTATTATGCAACCTGTGGGATATCCACAAGAAAACCAAGAAGGTATAGAAAAAGGGGATTCAGATTCCAACTCTCCTCTAAAAGATGTTTTTCTTTGAGAAGTAATTCTTACTCATGGAATAGAAAACATGACACAACAAGAAAGAAAGATAGAGGACGGTGGAAAGTGTTGCCTTGAGGTTCCACCGGGTGAGAACAGTTTATATGCAATTGCAGCAAGCCAAGAGAATTTTCCGAACTTTATATTCTTCCCTCTTCATGTTGTTATTGAAGTTAGAATTTCCATTTTAAGGACTGCAATTAATCAGATGCAAGAGAGTATGATTGGGACTCTTATATGCAAAGAAAAGTATGGTTCATATGTTTCTTTTGCTCGCATGCATCTGGATAGAAAAGGTCCTAGTACCCTTGATTCACCTAACGATTTGTGGGTTGGTCCTTTGACAGGAGAGCTCAGAATTACAGATTCCATCACAGATATAACATGGGAAAATTGTGTGGAATAATATATTGAAGCCAATGAAAAGGTGAAATTGAAACAAGGCTTGAAAATGGCCTTGTCTCTTTCAGGTGAATGAACTGTTTACCTGCAAGAAAACCAACTTTGGAAGTTTTACATTGTAGATAGGATTTCATGTTCCATACTTAAGAGAATTGTGGTAGGTGGGAGCCTTTTGCGGCACTGGAGTAATGATGATGAAGACTTAGGAGAAATGATGCTGGTATATATAGTGGATTTCCTTGCTTGCTTGCTAAAACCTTTTATGCCTTCCTTTTCATATGAGAAAGGCAAAAAATTGAAAGAGAAAGAAGTTGAAAGGTACAAAGAGAAGTTTGCATCTAGTACAGAAACATGTGTTGTTATTGAGTGCTTGAAAATTACTTAAGCGAATGAAACTTCATTAGATATCTCTTTTGTTGCTGAAATGTCTCTGGTATCAAAATATTTGGTATTGAAGTTCCTAGTCCAGCAATCCGTCAAGTACTGGGAGGGAAGAGGTGCAAGAATTAAGTGGAAGTGGAAGATCATGGCCGTTTTCTATCACCCACCTTGAGGACAAGGTGGTTGTTTAGGGGGGAGTATTGATAGGAATCACGCGTATTAGGTCAATAATAGAAATAATAATAGTAATAGTAATAGTAATAGTAATAGTAATAGTAATAGTAATAGTAATAGTAATAGTAATAGTAATAGTAATAGTAATAGTAATAGTAATAGTAATAGTAATAGTAATAGTAATAGTAATAGTAATAGTAATAGTAATAGTAATAGTAATAATAGAAATAATAGTATTAGTGATAGTGGTAGTGATAGTGATAGTGACAGTGATGGTGATAGTGATATTGATAGTGATAATGATAATAATAAGTGTACATGTAGATAATAATAAGTGTACATGCAGTATAAATACAAGGGGAAGGGAGGAAAAAGAGGTGGACGGTTATTTCTGTTGGCTTTAGACTTGGAGAATGGGCATCTCGAATTGTCTATGTACACTATATTCCTTCTGTAAACACTTCATCTCTCAGAATAATACTTTTTGATCAGTTTCTTGATCAATTCTTCCTAATCAATCTCTATTGTTCTGAGTCATAATTTACAAGTGTTCTATGAGCTGGCTGCTCTAGTTTTATCCAAAGTAAATTTTAGTTGACACTTGACATGGGAAATGAACACGAGTATGCAATGCAACATATTGCTTACTTAGGATGTTTTTACTTGGACTCTAATTCCTCCTAGACCAGATCAAACCAGACCAGACTATTTCAGACCAGACTATTTCAGACCAGACTAGACTTGAATAGTTATAAAAATACAAAGAAACCAGACCAAACAGACCAGACCAGCAAATTACAGTCTAAGTAAAAACATCCTAAAAAAACATTGCAAGTGGTATGATATCTATGGCAGTCAAAACCATCTTTTGTCTCTTATTCATTTTGATTATCGTCAAGAGTTTTCATACCCTTTTAACTCATATTAATTACCTTTTTATCTCTTCTTTTGTTCTCTCAGGCATATGAGTTGAGACTAGGTTCTTGGTCCTTGTTCTCTATCGTTCTGCAGCATAATAATGTTCTCGTTGTATAGTGTTAATAATTTTTGCCATGCCTTTTGATATTTCAAAGTTGTCGATGGAAGTTGCACATTAGTTAGTGCTCTTTTTCAATGAAATGTAAGTATATTAAAAATATTATCCAAAAGTAACAGAATACATGTGTCAGAAATAACTATCTAAGCTACTAGACTAACCTAAACTAGTAAATATCGTTCACATGCCCCCACCCTCACCTCATGGTAAGGGTAGGGGAGATAAAAAAAATTCAAAAGAAATCACAACTAGCACCAGACATTGCCCCAGACTTAGTATAAAAAATATTAGCATAGTATCATAGCAAAAGATATCAGATATTGGGCCGCAGTCCAGCTGGGTCCCAATTAAATTCAGTCCAAGTCCACATCAAGCATTAAGCTTCCAAGCCAAATTCACGTTACTACAGCTCGACAGTCCTTTCCAAAGCAGCAAGTCCATGAATCTAGAGAAGCGAATCAAAAGCCCATAGATCAAAGAAAGCCCAATATCTGTTCGCACACCCAGTAGGGCTAGGGTTTGGAGAGATGCATCGGTTTAGCCCAACATGGCATCGTATACTTCCCAGCGCCGCAGCAATGAAGCGGTAAATTCAAAATCAAGGCCCCACGTACATCTATGCTAACCGACAGACCGGTTCGTATAGCAACCAGCGCACCTTGAGTATCATGCTTCACTCCAAACGACTTATTTTTCCACAATTAAAAAAATCGTGTTAACGGTACACGTGTGTAAAGATATGTAACTCGCGTTATTGATCAATGTAACTCAAGTCCGTTCGAAATGTAACTTACCAAATACATAGTATAAGAAATAAAATATTGATTTCAATGTAAACAATGAAAAATGAAAGTCTAATTGCACAATTGAAACGAGAATATATTTTATTTTTAATGTCATGGCCATAAAAAATAATTTTTTAGAAAAAATCATTTTTATGTTTCAATAGGAGGGGTTGAGTTTTTAATGTAACTCGTGTTATTACAAATGTAACTCGCGTTGATGGGAAATGTAACTTATGTGAATACAAAATGTAACTTGTTGGAAAATTGAACAATGAATTTTTTTTGTGTGTTTGAAATATTATAAACATTGCTTTCAATGTAAACAATGAAAAATTGATCCTAATAGCTTAACTACTTTTTTATAAATAGTGAATATGTTTTACTTTTAATATTAGGACAATAAAAATGATACAGCTGAAGTTTATTACGTGGTGTAACTGACATACATTAAGATGTAACTCGCGTATATTAAGATGTAACTCACGTACATTAAGATGCAATTTGCGCAGAAGAAGATGTAACTTCATGATATATTATCAAATGTAACTTCAAGAATCAAAATAAACAAACTCAATGTCTTAAAAACTCCTAATAAAAACAATTAAAAGTGGTTAAAAAATATTATAGAAAAAGTGTGTGCATATAAAAAATATTACAAAAAAGTGCATGAATATAAAAAGTATATTGCAAAAAAATACGCAGAAGATAAAGAAGAGCACAACTGTCACCCAGTGGGCCTTCGTCGGCTAGATGGCACCCTATCGGCCAAAGAAGAATCAATCCAGAATATGCTCCAGAAGCCAATGAGAAGACTTGTCCTCCCTAGGCCGTGCCTCCCTCGGCCAGAAGTAACTCGCAGAACTAGATTTCTCATGTAATCAACCCAATAGAGGTCTTATGTTTTAATGGGCCTCCCAAGCCCAAGGCTTGGGAGCCCGGCCCACTTTTCCCTATAAACACTCCCCCTGGGAGCCATGCAAAAATTTCGAAAATCATTAATACAAATTACAAATCACTTCTCTCTGGACGTAGTCTATCAGTGACAGGCGATGGGGTTAGGGTGTTGGGTACCGGTTGTGCAGGGATGAGGCGGGATGTGGTGGGGCTGGTAGGGTCACTGTTACGGTGGCGGCAATTATCGACAGTGATTCCGTTGGCGGAGGTTGCTAGTTGTGCGAAGCTGAGTACGGGGTGGGGAAGCAGTTGTGGGGCAGCCATGAGGAGGTGGCGCGAATGGGGGTTGGGGTGGCAGTTGGACGGCCATGGTGTCACTAGTGTTGGTGTCACCGTGGCGAAGTCAATGTGCCAGAGTGTCACTGTGGAGGTGGCATCGACGGTCACTCGCCGCGGGCGACATGAGTCACTAGCCAGGGCGGTGGTAGTCACTGACCGAGGCAGCGGCAGTCACTGGTCGAGGTGGCAGCAGTCACTGGCCGGGGGCAGCGGCAGTTACTGGCCGAGGCGGGGTGGTAGTCACCAGATAGGGCGGTGGCAGTAGTCACCAGACGGGGGGCGGGGGCAGTCACTAATCGGGGCGTCGACAATCACTACATGGGTGATCACTATTTGGCGGTCTAATTTGAGTCACTAAAATTATTGCAAGTCACTACATAATACTCATATTTTTTTGTCTTTCAGCCTTTATTTAGTACTATTAATAAAAGAAATAATTACATAAATATGACCAAAATAAATATGATTTACAAAAATATGACTAGTGACTAGAGTAGTAATGAAATAATAGTAATCACTGTTATGAATAGTAATCATCCATGTTCAAGTTTTGAGCTTAAATTACCACACAACACCACATTGTAGTAATGAATAGTCATATTTAGGAAAAAGGATCAAATAAGCCCTTCAACTATAATGAATCAATCACATAAACCTATCTACTAATAAAACCATCACTTACCCACATTTACTTTGTAAAAAGAATCAATCTGATCAAATTTACTAGAACTGGACTCTCTTTGCTGGTTAAAACACAAGTTTGACTTTTTCCTTTTCTTATTTTTATCTCTTTCTCTTGCTTCATTCTTTCCCAGCTTTTTTCAACTCCACCGTGCTTTTACATCTTATCGCATTCACTCTCTCTCTCTCACACACACACATCATCATCCAGTCTTGGAACTTAAAATCGAGGGGAAAGGAGATGTCGATGATCTGCTACCTACTTCTCCTAGGCTTCTAGGGACACCGGGTGGTGACTAACGATGGTAATCTCGTGGTGCGCATCCATGGAGGAACGGCCAAAGACAGGGATTCCATTGACGCATCTTTGTCTAGGCTGCGGTGGATGGGTTGGGAGAGATGGAGAAGGAAGACTGATAATTCCGGCGATTTTCCTTCGTCACTTGAATAATTCCGGCGATGAGAACAATTTTCGGTAATTGAATGGTGACAATTGAGTAAGGGGAGGTCACTCCTTGACGATGTTTGTTTCTCTATTCATTGATCAGACCTCATGAAAGCAAATTGATTTTACAATCTACAAAAAAATGATGAAAATAAAAAAAGGAACGAGATAACACAAAGAGTAAAAGATAAGAAAATTAAACAAAAAAATGAAAAGGCAAGAACCAAGGAGTGGCCAGAAATGAGAGAAATTGATGGAGGTGGGGCTTGGGGACCGAAGGAACGAAGGAGTGGCCAGGAAAAAAAAGTGAAAAATAAATGAGAATGAAAAGGAAAAAGATTAGCTTTTAACGTGTTATACAAGGTCATTTTCCGGTAGTTTGAGGTAATTGATTGTTTTGTAAGAGTAAGTAGATTTATATGATTGTTTTTTTAGTACATGGATCTATGTGATGGATCTATAATTGTAGGAGGGCTTATTTGAACCTTTTTCCTCATATTTATGTAAATATATTTTACTTTAATACTCCCCCCGTCCTGAATTAATTGTCTTGTTTGCTTTTGCATAAGTTTTAAGAAAGTAGTTGAAAAAGTGAAAGTTTTGGTTGAGATTTGATTAGAAAAAAGTGAATTGATATGAGCCACCCATTATTGACAAAAGAGGAAACAAGGCAATTATTTTGGGACGGACTGAAAAGGAAAACATGACATTTATTTCGGGACAGATGGAGTAATATTTTTGTAAAAAACTCATAATAAAATAAAGCCTATTAAGAGGGTGTTTGGTGACCCAAAAATGGGCTTATAAGCATGAAAATAAAAGAATACATCCATGGTTTTGGGCTGTTTTGGGCTGAATTATCTGATCAGCCGAAAAAGTAATAGATAGTATACCGTTGGAAATCAAAAATACTCTTTTACCCTTTATTTTAAGCGTAAACCTTGCTTACGTGTTCGTGGCTTCTTTACTTCCAGACCGAGGACGACAATTGAAGCACCTCCGACAGCTGCGTCATAGGTTTATCTTCCAGATCCATGACTTCCTGCTCGACTGCTCCATAGTTTCGGACCTCTTGAACGCTTCTCTATATTCATCTAAACTAAAGGTAAGGTGCGCTGCATCTTCATCTTCATCTTCATGTTCAATTGTTAGCATTCCAGACTGAAAAGTATCAGAGACTGATTTGGGATGGGTGAATCAGGACATGGTGATAGCTAGGCCCCTAAATCTGGCCCTGATCAAATTTCCTAATCTTTGCCAAATATTATCTTTAAACCAACTCGTGTGATGTTATTTATTCCTAGCCTTCCAGACTGAAAAATATTAGTAACTCTGGGCTTCCTTTTTGTATCAAGATTTTGAGTTTATTCACTTTGGCTTGTGGTATATATCCTATGTTTCCTGCTCATGTATCTCTGTGTATGTCTTTTTTTTTTTTTAATTTAAAATCATTCCACACAAACTGGAGTAATACTACTTACTAGTTACTACTAGACAACTAATTATCTAAACTTGTCAAGTTGCTAAACAAAACTTCCAACCTTGTGCTCCTACTTGTCAAGTTACTAGTTAACGGTCATAAATGTAGACATGTAGTATCATTTGCCAATAGTTTGGTCTGCAAATATGAATTTTGTTGTCTGCAAATATGAATTTTCGGTAGTTGTAAAACATCTTCTAGCAGCTGTCTTGAATAAACCAGGTTGTACTAATCTGACCCTATGCTTTCTTTGGCCTCAATTAAGGTCTTGACATTCTGGATTGTGTCTTCACTTCTCACTTGAACCATTATTGTTTTCTTTCTGGATGGCATTTTGATACTTAACCTTAGTGGCACCAAAAGGTCTTCAAATGAGGTTCGCGGTGCAAGTTCTCAACGTATGATTGCATTACGTGATGAAATAACAGAAAATTTGTCACGTAGTATGAGGCAACATCGTTGATAGTGTATGACAATTGCATGTGTTCTATTATGTATTTTCTTTATTTAATGTTTTTTCAAACATGTAATGAACTCTAATTAATACTTATGTGTGTTTTATGTTTCAGTTTTATTTTAAATTAAATGCATGTCCATTTGTTAATATACTTTAGAAAAAGTATATTTATTAAATTAATTTACGCATATTAGTCACAAAAGTAATACTAATGTTGCTCATTCGTAAATACGCATTTTTTTTGAAAGTAGTTGTATAAAAAGAATCGACGTAAGAGTAAGAATGAAATTTCCCAAGTAATCAATTATTTAAATAGGCTTATAATTAGCTAATCAAGCAAAAATAGTTTAGTAAAATTCACACCCATATATTTAAGGCCCTTTATAGTAATTTTACACACAATCAGTCACTTCAGCCAATATATTACCAAACACTTTCACTTTAGCAAATTAAGTCTTTTCAGGTTTTTCAGCCATTCCACCCTAAGTATTACTATAGTATTACTTTTAATTTATGCTTCTATTCCACCAATGTGGTAATTTACCGTCAAATTAGTGGATGAAGACGATCTATTCATTTTAAGTCTTGAGGAATGAACATTTCAACTCTACTTTAATTACACCAAGCAACGCAAATATGCAACACAAGCCACCCATCGGATAATATGAGCTCATATATCAATATGAGCTCATATATCTTCTAACTATTCATGATTAGGAACACATTATCATCATTGTTAATATAAATAAGAAATTATAATTATGATTTCTAGATGGTAATTGTATGACTCACAATTAGCTCCTAATCTAGACAAGATTATATTTTCCCCTATAAATAGGAGTATTCTCCTTCATTGTAAAGACACCATTAAAACATCTCTAATACACCTCTATCTCAATATGCCTGGATCAATTTACGATTCCAGGATTACAAATCTATAAGTGACTACAATTCTACCTTGTTCCAAATAACATCAAAACTGAAGTTATACGGACAAAAAGTCACTGATGCTGAAATGTTGGAAAAAACTCTGTTCACTATGCATCTTTCAAATATGCTTTTACAAGAGCAATATAGACAAAAGCACTTTCAAAAGTATTCTGATTTAATATCACTACTTGCTGAGACGAATAATGACATTTTGATGAGAAACCACAATATGAGACCCACGGGTTGTAGCCCTTTTAATTTTTGTCCACCAAATCATGGTTCAAAACATGAATCAAATGCAACCCATAGTGGTGCTCGTGGACATTTCAAACGTGGTCGTGGTATTGGTCGTTATAATGGACCTAGCGGGGAAACAAACAGAGTAGTAGCTCTTACAAAGGCAAGGGAAAGCAAAACCCCCATCAAACAAGAGGCCCGATGAAATTTTCAGAAAAGGCTAAAGTCACTTGTTTTAAATGTGGCACGTCGGGACATTGGGCAAATAAGTGTCGCACACCTACACATTTGGTTGACTTATATAAATCATCTCTAAAAGGAAAGAATGTGGAAACTAATTACGTCAACGAAAACGTTCCACCAATGCCCACATTTAATATGTCTGATTTTTATATGGATAATAATGAGATGAACACTGACATCGTCATGGGTGAAAAATAATAATAATAAAAATGAAATTATTCTGTTATGTAATATATTCTACAATAAAAGTTTGTTGTATTGTAATTTTTATTTGGTGTGCTTGTTTCGATTGTAAAAGTTATGTACATTTTAATGAATAAATTCTTGTTTATATTGCAATATTGAACTAATATTTGTTCATTTTTATCTTTTTAAAGATACAGAGTTAACTGAAATTTCTCCAAATGACTTTGAACAATGTTTAATAGACAGTGCCACAACGCACACCATTTTGAGACATAGAGATTATTTTTCTCATATGACATTAGTTGATGCTAATGTCAATACAATCTCAGGTGTTGCTAAACTCATTGAAGGTTCTGGAATAGCCTGTGTAATTCTCCCAAAAGGGACAAAATTAATAATTAAAGACGCTTTATACTCCAGTAAATCACGGAGAAATCTTTTGAGTTTCAAAGATATGCGTTTAAATGGTTTTCAAATTGAAACCATGTCTGAAAATCAAAAGGAATATTTATGTCTAACGACAAATAGATCTGGCAATAAATACATTTCAGAAAAAATGCCAGCATATTCCTCCGGACTATATTATACATATATCAGTCCAATTGAGATAAATGTGGTATCTAAAATTAATGACCACAATTCCTTTATCTTGTGGCATGACCGTTTAGGTCATCCAGGCAGCACTATGATGCACAAAATTATTCAAAATTCACTTGGACAATCATTAAATAATGTCAAAATTTCACAATCAAGTGATTTCTCATGCACTGCCTGTTCTCTTGGCAAATTAATTATCAGGCCATCTTTATACAAAATTGGAGTTGAATCTTCTGCATTTTTAGAAAGAATTCAAGGAGATATTTGTGGGCCAATTGCCCCTCCGTGTGGACCCTTTCGATACTTTATGGTGCTCATTGATGCATCAACACGTTGGTCAAACATCAGTCTTTTATCGACTAGAAGATTTGCATTTGCAAATCTCCTTGCTCAAATTATTCGTTTGAGATCACAATTTCCGGATTATTCAATAAAGAAAATCCGACTTGATAATGCAGGGGAATTTACATCCCAATCTTTTAATGACTATTGCATGTCAATTGGGATTGATGTGGAACATCCAGTTCCACCTGTGCATACACAAAATGGTCTTGCTGAATCCTTAATTAAGTGATTACAATTAATTGCTAGACCATTATTGATGAAATCCAGATTACCATCATCTGCATGGGGATATGCTATAATGCATGCTGCAAATTTAATTCGGCTCAGGCCAACTGCATATCATAAATTTTCCCCATTGCAATTAATAATCCGGTAAAGAACCAAATATATCACACATAAAAATATTTGGTTGTTCTGTGTATGTACCAATTGCTCCACCTTATCGTACTAAAATGGGTCCTCAAAGAAGGCTGGGAATTTATGTTGGTTTTAAATCTCCCTCAATTATTAATTATCTAGAACCTATGACTGGTGACTTATTCACCGCACGGTTCGATGACTGTCATTTTGATGAAACAGTATTCCCAGCCTTAGGGGGAGATAATAAAGAAATGGACCCACGTACGAAAGATATTACTTGGAATGCAACAGATTTATCTTTTCTTGATTCTCGCACAAATGCTTGTGATTAAAAAATTCAAAAGATCATTCATTTACAAAGTGTTGCAAATCAATTGCTGATGCTTTCACAGACTCAAAGAAAGTGACAAAGTCACATATTCCAGCTATGAATACTCCTTCTCGAATAGAAATTCCTGCGGAGATTAGCGAAAGAACTCTTGCTAATGAATCTATGATACGTAAAAACGTGGTAAACCACTTGGTTCAAAAGATTTGAAACCAAGAAAATTTAAAAAGCAAGACGTAGTTTGTGATGCCAAAGAAGTTCAAACTTCTCAAGAAGAAAATGAACATTTTGAAAATATCGGTTTTGAAGATAACATCAATAATAATGATACCTCGAAAGAGGATTCAATCACCTTTGAAGAGGTAAATATTCCAGATAAAGATAGAAATGTTGATAATTTCGAAATTTCAATCAATTACGTTTCTAATGGATTACAATGGAATAGAAAAGATATTGATGTTAATGATTTATTTTCATATGCCATCTGTTGAATACGATTGTTTTGTTGATGACTAACCATACAGGGGAATGGCGGATAGAACCGCTCACAGTTCCTTGAGTAACAAGAACAAATGGATATTATTAATTTGATTGACTAACCATGCAGGAGAAACTAAAATACAGCTCCAAATCCGTAATATGATTTGAGTTAATTCGGATTGCACCTACTTGTTCTTCTATTGCTATGATTTCCTTATATGAGTAATTATTCTCTTTCCATAATTGATATAGCTTAGTATGGTACATAAAATATTCCATAGCTACACGGTTGTGAAAGAATAAAAGCTGGTTCAAATATATTCCGTATCTAAATTAGTTGATTGCTTATATTGAGAAAAATATTCTTACCTTTTTGAATATTGACCAAAGCCTACCTTATTCGGTAATTAATTGATTGACTCAAAAGATGCACGAGCTGTTTGTATCTAATCTTAGTCCAGGGCCGATATATATGCTACCTTGATTATAATGTTTAATCCGGCTGCCTTAAACATTGAGCTCGGATATGGGAAGTATTATAAAGAAGGAAAGCAATTCAAAATATTGGGACAAGTCCCAAGATTAGAAGATCAACTATTCAAGGAAGGATGCTTAAACGGTCTGCCCAAGACAGCCTATATAAACGAAGCAGCCAAAGAGAAATGAGATGTGCTTAACCGAGCTTCTATTGAGCAATATACACTAGGAAATTCACTAAGTCCAAGGCATCTGAACCTGCTCGCGGAGTTCCAGACAGAGTTTCTTTTTCCCTTCTTCATATTGTAATTGGGTTTTTGAGGATTGGCTAAGTGTAGCATCCTCGGGTTGGTTAGTGTGTTTGTGAGAGCTTTGTTGTAAAGCTGAGAGGCTATCTACCTGCAAGGTAGAGATGCATAACTCTTCCTAGAGAGGATAGAGTTGGGGTGGTTCAAGGGTAGACTAGGAGAGTTTCCCTTGTAATCATTCAAAGGCTTTTTAGTGAAGTTGTTCAAATTCCTCTGAGGGAGGTCGAGGTTTTTTAATCCCTTTGAGCCAAGGGATTTTTCCTCGTTAAATCCTTGTGCACTTTATTATTTCATAATTCCCTGGACCCCACACTAGAACTGTGCGAAAAACTGCCACGGTTCCACACACACACAATTCATCCCCCCTCTTGTGTTGCTAACCGTTTCATCAATTGGTATCAGAGTCGGTCTTCACCACATAAAGGTTAAAACCTTGGGAAGAGATCCGGCAGCATGAATACGGTTGAACGATTGGAGGAAGGATACTCGACTCAATGACCACCGTTGTTCAACGGCAAATTTTATCAATTCTGGAAGAGTTGAATGGAGAACTTCATCGAGGCTGAGAACTACCAGGTATGGAACGTAATTGAGGTAGGCGATAACATCATCACTAAGGAGGATGCCGAAGGTAAGGTTATCCCTAAACCCAAATCTGAATATACTTCTGATGATTATTGTAAACTCGAGCATAATGCTCAAGCATTGAAATATTTGATTTGTGGACTTGGTCCGGCTGAGCACAACCGGGTTCTTGGATGCAAATCCGCAAAACAAATGTGGGATTTACTCGAGGTTACGCATGAGGGTACCTCGCATGTAAAAAGATCCAAAATTGACATATTTATGCGTAATTACGAATTGTTCGTGATGAAACCTAAAGAGTCAATTAGGGATATGATTACACGCTTTACTAATATTATAAATGAGCTCTCAGCACTTGGAAAAGACATTACTGTGGAAGATCAAGTGAGAAAAGTTATGAGAAGCTTGCCCTCCACATGGAAGCCTAAAACTACGGCTATAGAAGAAACTAAAGATCTCTCTACCATGACGCTAGAAGACTTGACCGGTTCACTCATGACATATGAGCTAGGCCTACAAGAAGAACAAGATGCCGAAAATGTGAGAAAAGAGCGAGGAATAGCTCTCAAGGCTCGAGAAGAAGAAGAATCCGGAAGTGAATCGGAAGACGAAATGAGCATGTTCGCCAAACAATTCAGGAAGATGTACCGGAAATTCAAAGGCAACCGAAATAAGCAAGGTAAAAAGGGTTTCCAATCTTTTAATAACCAAGGTTGTTTCGTTTGTGGTTCTTTTGAGCACACGGCAAAAGATTGTCCCCAAAAGAAAAATGATAGAACCTACGACAAGAACAAGACTAGTTCCCATCGGAGGTCCAGTGAAGATAAAGGGTTCAACAGAGACCTCAAGAAGGCAATGATGGCGGCTTGGGGAGATTCATCCGATGATGAAGAAGAAGAAAAAGGCCTAAATCATGCAGGATTGTGCCTCATGGCTAATTCCGATGAAGAATCCGACCAAGAGAATTTCGAGGTAAACTTGGAAAGTTTTCTTTCTAAATTTGATTCCCTCTCTAAAGGCAAGGTTCGGAAGATTTTTAAAAGATTAACTATCGAACTAAATCAAAGCCTTTCTGAAAACGATCATCTTAAATAACAAATCACCGAACTTGAGTCTAAACTCGAGGAAGCCACTAGAGCCAAGATAAGGCTGAAAACAAAAGTGGGAGAGTTATTAGATGAAAGGCTCAAGTATAGTGAAGTGGTTTTAGAACAAGATAATCTCATTTGCTCACTCAAGCTCGATAGTATGAATAAACAAGTTAATGACGAAGAAAAATTTCTAAGAAAAATTCCGGACATTGCCTTGCTCATTAATCATCTCAATCGCCTTGAGGACGAGAGACATGATTTCATAAACAAACCGGAATACCAATCATATAGTACCAAGGTAAGAACCAGGTCTAGACAGCATTCTAGAACTGGACCCTCTCGGTACAAAAGAAAGGAAAACGAGACTGCTGGTCTCGGATACATTCCAAGAGACACTCAAATGAATCAAAAACCGACTTTTCAGAACCAACCCTTTTATGGTAATAGAACTAGTGGACAAACCAGTTCTAGACCGTACCATAGACAACCTAGAACTGGACCAACCTGGTTCGATAAGCTTGTTCAAAGACACAAAACAGGTTATGGACAAACACCTAACCGGGAATTTTATAAAAGGGGCAAAGATCTTTTCGGAAATCGGAAAACCAAATATGTTGATACATATGATAGCCGAATTTGCAGGCATTGTGGCAAAGACGGACATCTTAGGTATCAATGTCACTCTCGACAACATGCCTTAGAGAGAAGCTTTAATTTCAGTAAATATCCCTCAAACCAATATAAAATGGAACCCAAGCAGGTCTGGGTTCCACGCACTAAACCTTAATCCTGGAACAGCGCCGAGTGAGGGGGAACAATCACTGGTTCCTTGACAGTGGTTGTTCTAAGCACATGACAAGAGATAAATCTTTATTCCTCTCACTGCGGCCATTTAGTGGTGGAAAGGTGACGTTCGGAGACAACAGCAAAGGAGAAATCATTGCTGTGGGAAAATTGGAAAGTCACCTGACCATGCAATAGACAATGTTTTCCTAGTCAAGGGTCTAAAGTTTAATTTGCTAAGCATTTCTCAGTTTTGCGATCGAGGTAACAGTGTAGTTTTTTATCATAATGTATGCCGCATTGTCAATAACGAATCTCAGCAAGTCATACTAGAAGGCAAGAGACTTGAAAATACATATAAAGTTGATCTCGACTTATTGTCAAGCATAAGTTTAACTTGCCTAAGCGTTATTGATAATGATCCCCTACTCTGGCATAAAAGACTGGGCCACGCTAGTTTTTCATTAATAAATAAACTCAAAAATAATGAATTGGTAGTCGGGCTACCTAAAATCAAATATTTCCTTGATCATATTTGCTCTGCCTGTGCCACCGGAAAACAATCTCGATCATCTTTTAAAACAAAGAATTTTGTGAGCACAAGCAAGCCCATTGAACTAATTCATATGGATTTGTGTGGTCCAATGTCAGTCCGAAGTCGGGGAAACAAAGAATATGTTTTAGTTATTGTTGATGACTTTTCACGATATAATTGGACTATCTTTCTTGCAAGTAAGAAAGATACGTTTAATGAGTTTGTTGTTTTTGTAAGGAAAATTGAGCATCAAACAGGGCTGCACCTAATTAAGATTCGATCTGATCATGGAACTGAGTTTGACAACTCACTATTCGATGCATTCTGCAAGGAACGAGGCATAGACCACAACTTCTCTGCTCCTAGAACTCCTCAACAAAATGGGGTAGTAGAACGGAAGAATAGAACCCTGGAAGATATGACTAGAACAATGTTGATTTCTAGTGGTCTGGCGAGAAACTTCTGGGCAGAAGTACTTAACACAGCGTGCTATATAATTAACCGTGCTATGATCCGCCCACTCCTAGGGAAGACACCCTACGAACTACTCAAAGGAAGAAAACCAAACATCAGTCATCTAAGAACATTTGGATGCAAATGTTTCGTCCACAATAATGAGAAGGACAATATTGGCAAATTCGATGCAAGAAGTGACGAGGCGATCTTTCTCGGATATTCTACTCAAAGCAAGGCTTACAAAGTTCTAAATAAACGAACTCAATGTGTGGAAGAAAGCATCCACGTAATTTTTGATGAAGCCCTCTCATTAAAGCCAAGGAAAGATGATGAAGGAGATATAGGAATCCTCCGCAAAGAAAATCACCCTCATGAAAACGTTGAAACAAGCCATGACCAAACTGAGGAATCACTGGACAATGAACAAAATGAACCTAGAACTGAAGAAGGACCCGGACTGACCACGACTAGTCCGATTGTAGAACCAGTTGGTCCAGGTCCAGATACCCTATACGAGTTTGTGGATCAACCCAACGCTCCAAGAGGATGGAAGCATCATCGATCACATCCCCTGGATAACCTCTTAACAGATCTAAATCAGGGAGTAACAACGAGATCTAAACTAAGAAATTTCTGTACTTTCTTTGCTTACTTATCACTTATAGAACCAGAGAACCATGAAGTGGCTCTCTCCGACATTGACTGGGTTCTAGCTATGCAGGAAGAACTAAATCAATTTGAAAGGAACGAGGTGTGACATCTAGACCCAAGACCCAAGAATAAAACAGTGATAGGTCTCAAATGGGTATTTAAAAATAAGCTTGATGAGCACGGACAGATCACAAGGAACAAAGCGAGGCTAGTCGTCAAGGGCTATAATCAACAAGAAGGGATAGATTTCAATGAAACATTCGCACCGGTGGCAAGGCTAGAAGCAATCCGAATGCTCATAGCATTTGCGGCTCATATGGGTTTCACCCTCCACCAAATGGATGTCAAGACAGCATTTTTGAATGGCTATCTTAAGGAAGAGGTATACGTTGAACAACCACCGGGGTTTGAAAATCCAGATTTTCCTAATCATGTTTTCAAACTAGATAAAGCACTTTATGGGCTCAAACATGAACGTCTATCAAAATTTCTTTTGGAAAATGGTTTTGAAAGAGGAAAAATAGATAAAACACTCTTTCTAAAAATAAAAGATCAATCCCTCTTGGTTGTTCAAATTTATGTAGATGATATTATTTTTGGTGCTACTAACAACTCACTTTGTGATGAATTTTCCTCTCTCATGAGCTCCGAGTTCGAGATGAGTATGATGGGCGAACTAAATTATTTCCTTGGTCTCCAAATCAAACAAAAAAGTAAAGGAACTCAAATATCTCAACAAAATATCTCAAGGAACTTCTCAAGAAGTATGGAGCAAGTGAAAGCAAGACAATGACAACACCGATGGGAACAAATGACAGGCTGGATGCAGACGAAGCAGGAACCAGCATAGACCAAAAGAAATACTGAGGAATGATCGGGTCTCTACTATACTTAACTGCCAGTAGACCCGACATAGTTTTCAGCATAGGTCTATGTGCCCGGTTCCAGGCAAATCCCAAGGAGTCTCACCTCAAAGCGGTCAAGAGGATACTCAAATATCTCAAAGGAACTATGAATCTATGCCTATGGTATCCACGTAATGAGGATTTTAATCTTATTGCATATTCAGATTCTGATTTTGCAGGTGATCTATTAAACAAAAAAAGCACATCTAGAACGGCTCACTTCCTAGGTCCTTGCTTGGTTTCATGGAGCTCTAAGAAACAAAACTCAGTTGCTCTTTCAACAGCCGAAGCCGAATACGTAGCAGCCGCATCATGTTGCTCACAATCCTTGTGGATCATGCAACAAGTGAGTGACTACGGGATCATCCTAAATTGCACGCCAATTCTATGTGACAACACTAGTGCAATCAGCATCTCAAAGGATCCGGTCATGCACTCACGAACAAAACATATCCACATTCGGAATCACTTTGTGAGAGATTGCGTGGAAAAGGGGCTAATCAAGGTATAATATTGCAACACCGACAAGCAAATTGCTGACATTTTTACAAAGCCCCTGGGAAGAGAAAGGTTTGAATTAATTCGACTTGAACTTGGTCTCATCAATGCTTAAAACTATTCTAATCCATGCTAATTGTTTTTTTTACAACCTAAGGAGAAGTCCTTTATTTTCATAAAAAGGAGGCAAGATCTTTTTAAGTTTTAATCTGCCAAAATTTTTGGGGATATTACAGCCAAATAATCGGCCACTTTCTATTTGGAAAGAAATCATTAAAGTTTGTTTTGGGAAGTGGGAAAGAGTCCCATATACCAATACGCCGCCCACTTCCAAAAATAAAAACCTTCCATAACCTCTTCCTTCTTCTCCTTCTTAAACCGCCATGGTCAAAACCAGAGGTTGCGCTCCTCCAACTGCTCCTCGTCGTTCTAGCCGGAAAAGAAGCGCACAACCACCTCCACCTTCATCACCTACTCCGATTGAACTCGAAACCTCACCTCCTTCGACCATGCAATCCGAATCTGGTGATTCCTTACCACCATTCCCGGCGTCCTCTCAGGGGGAACAAGAGGAAGGTTCTCCATCGCCAATTAAACCTCCCAAAGGAAAACCACCAACTCGCGACGGAAAGGTGTTGCCCCAAAAGTACACTCGGAAAAGGGCAATTGCTGAAGGAATCATCTCCGAGAAAGGCTCCACCAAAAAATATCCAAGAATGGGGAGGGTAGTCGACGAAGACGCCGCGCGACTCAAGGAGGAGTATCTCTCCCGTGGAATAGTTAAGGTACTCTCCATATCCTCTGGTGATCTTACTCGAAAAACCTCTGATTTTACTGAGCTTATTTCCTTCCAAAAATGGGAAACCTTGTTTGATTCCCAGAATTGTTCATCTGTGTACCCTGAACTCATCTCAGAATTTTTGGCTAATCTTATTATCAAAGACAGTGTTTTATCCTCTAGGGTACAAGGTACCAAAATTCTGATAAATGTGAATGATCTGGGTCAAATTTTAGGTGTTCCATGTACTGGTATATGCCAATATAACAAAACCGAGTGGCCCCTAACTGACACTTCTCAAACAGTTGCACTTGAATATTTTAACCCAACCATTTCCGAATCCTCTCTTCATGTTGCGAGCCTTGCACCAATTCCCAAACTACTGTTCTACTTTGTTCATCACAACTTGATTCCTAGGCTAGAAGGTAGATTCACACACTCTAGAGTTGAACTGGCCTATATGTACCTTTTAGCCAACAAAATTCCTATCAACCTTTCTGGGTTAATGATGGCTCATCTAAGTTCTACCATTAGTACCTCATCCCGAAGGATTGGGATTCCATATGCCCCAGCCCCACTGCTTACAAAAATATTCTTATCTAAGGGCATTGCTCTAGATAGGTTCTCCTCTGAAGAAGCCTGCAAGGTCCTGGACAAGAGATGTTTTAGCAACCTCGGACTAATTATATCAAACTCTCACCTGCTTCCTAAACCGACCGATCCCTCGTCTTCAGAACAAAAACCCAAACCAAAACCAACTCCGGTTCCTTCCATCGACCCAATGATGGTGGTACCCCCAATCACAGACCGCATAGATCTCCTGGAACGATATATTCAACACCAATTTGTTTCCCTTTCAGACTCCATCTCTGCATTGGCAAAAAGGTGGACACACTGGCTGATTCAACCAATGCTATTCGGAATGATTTCCAATCCTTCAAACAGGAAGTGGTGTAGCGGGTCTGTGAATCTGGCTCGACTCATCGGAGAATAATTTACTCTTCTGAGGATGATTAAACATTTTTCTACTGGGAGGGATTTTTGCTACATAACATCTTAACAAACTGTCCTACTTTGCACTTTTACTTGGCACTATTTTGGTTATTTTCTGTTTCCTTTTGGTTGATGCCAAAAGGGGGAAATAATCAGGTGCCTGCTTCTTATTGCTACACTAAAAACCTACTGTTACTTTACTGCTAAGTTTGGCTCAAGTACTAACCTGCAGGGACTCTTTTGGCACCAAAAGTTTGTCATCAACAAAAAGGGGGAATTTGTTGAATACGATTGTTTTGTTGATGACTAACCATACAGGGAAACGGCGGATAGAATCACTCACAGTTCCTTGAGTAACAAGAACAAATGGATATTATTAATTTGATTGACTAACCATGCAGGAGAAACTAAAATACAACTCCAAATCCGTAATATGATTTGAGTTAATTCGGATTGCACCTACTTGTTATTCTATTGCTATGATTTCCTTATATGAGTAATTATTCTCTTTCCATAATTGATATAGCTTAGTATGGTACGTAAAATATTCCATAGCTACACGGTTGTGAAAGAATAAAAGCTGGTTGAAATATATTCCGTATCTAAATTAGTTGATTGCTTATATTGAGAAAAATATTCTTACCTTTTTGAATATTGACCAAAGCCTACCTTATTCGGTAATTAATTGATTGACTCTAAAGATGCACGAGCTGTTTGTATCTATTTTTAGTCCAGGGCCGATATATATGCTACCTTGATTATAATGTTTAATCCGGCTGCCTTAAACATTGAGCTCGGATATGGGAAGTATTATAAAGAAGGAAATCAATTCAAAATATTGGGGCAAGTCCCAAGATTAGAAGATCAACTATTCAAGTAAGGATGCTTAAACGGTCTGCCCAAGACAACCTATATAAACGAAGCAGCCAAAGAGAAATGAGGTGTGCTTAACCGAGCTTCTATTGAGCAATATACACTAGGAAATTCACTAAGTCCAAGGCATCTGAACCTGCTCGCGGAGTTCCAGACAGAGTTTCTTTTTCCCTTCTTCATATTGTAATTGGGTTTTTGAGGATTGGCTAAGTGTAGCATCCTCGGGTTGGTTAGTGTGTTTGTGAGAGCTTTGTTGTAAAGCTGAGAGGCTATCTACCCGCAAGGTAGAGATGCATAACTCTTCCTAGAGAGGATAGAGTTGGGGTGGCTCAAGGGTAGACTAGGAGAGTTTCCCTTGTAATCATTCAAAGGCTTTTTAGTGAAGTTGTTCAAATTCCTCCGAGGGAGGTCGAGGTTTTTTAATCCCTTTGAGCCAAGGGATTTTTCCTCGTTAAACCCTTGTGCACTTTATTATTTCGTAACTCCCTGGACCCCACACTAGAACTGTGCGAAAAACTGCCACGGTTCCACACACACACAATTCACCACCCCCCCCCCTCTTGTGTTGCTAACCGTTTCATCACCATCGCCACAGATATAATAAATGAACACGATGACAATGAGCCTAAATCTATTGACGAATGTCGTCGTAGAAACGATTGACCAAAATGGAATGAAGCGATTCAGGTAGAACTAAAATCGCTAGAAAAGCGTAATGTTTTTGGACCAATTGTCCACACGCCAAAAGGCGTAAACCTGTAGGTCTTAAATGGGTGTTTGTGCGTAAACGCAATGAGAAAAATGAAATCGTTAGATATAAAGCCCGACTTGTTGCCCAAGGTTTTTTTCTCAAATGCCAGGAATCGATTATGATGAGACGTATTCTCCAGTAGTTGATGCTACTACTTTACGATTTTTAATTTGCATGTCTATTTTTGAAAGGCTGCAAATGCGGCTAATGGATGTAGTGACCGCATATTTATATGGTTCACTCGATACAGACATATATATGAGAATTCCTGGAGGCTTTAAAATACCTGATGCTTATAGCTCGAAATCTCGAGATTTATTTTCCATAAAATTGCAAAAGTCATTATATGGATTAAAACAATCTGGACGCATGTGGTATAACCGTCTAAGTGAATATTTGATCAAAGAAGGATGCAAAAATGATCCTATTAGTCCATGTGTTTTCATTCAACGATCTGAATCAGGATTCGCCATAATTGCAGTATATGTTGATGATTTGAATATAATCGGAACTCCCAATGAAATTGAAAATACTGCTAAATATCTCATGAAAGAATTTGAAATGAAAGACCTTGGGAGAACAAAATTTTGTCTCGGCATTCAAATTGAACATTTGAGAAATGGTATTTTTATCCACCAATCAAATTATACCGAGAAACTTTTGAAGCGGGTTTACATGGAAAAAGCTCACCCACTCAATTCCTCGATGGTGGTTCGATCTCTCAATGTGCATGATGATCCTTTTCAACCTTGTGAAGATGATGAAGAAATCCTTGGTCCCGAAATACCATATTTGAGTGCTATTGGAGCGTTAATGTATTTTGCTAATAATACACAACCAGATATTGCTTTTTCTGTAAATTTATTAGCCATGTACAGTTCTTCTCCGACAAGAAGACATTGAAATGACGTCAAACATATATTCCGCTATCTCAATGGTATAATCGATCTTGGATTGTATTTCAAGAATGGTGCAAATGCCATTTAGTTGGCTATGCCGATGCAGGATACTTGTCTGATCCACAAAAGGCAAAATCACAAACAGGATATGTATTCACCTATGGTGATACCGCTATCTCATGGAGATCGATGAAGCAAACATTAACTGCCACATCATCAAATCATGCAGAATTAATTGTTCTTTATGAAGCAGGTCGAGAATGTGTCTGGTTGAGATCAATTATCCAGCACATACAAAATGAATGCGGTATAAAATCTTTTACTTGTAATCCTACTGTGATTTATGAAGATAACACAACATGTATAGCTCAGATTAAAGGAGGTTACATCAAAGGGGATAGAACAAAGCATATAGCACCAAAACTTTTCTCCACGCATGATCTTGACAAAGAAGGAACAGTTGATGTCAAACAAATCAAGTCATGCGACAACCCTGCTGATTTATTCACAAAGTCATTGGCACCGAAGAAATTTGAAGAACTGGTCCACAAAATTGAAATGTGTCGTCTTCGTGATATATGTTAAATTGAGGGGGAGTAATATAATGCACTTCACTCTTTTTCCCTTTGTCGGGTTTTTATCCCACTGGGTTTTTCCTGACAAAGGTTTTTAACGAGACAGTACATTATAATACTATGATACTAATACCCCAGAATAATTAGAAGATGACCATTCAAGGGGGAGTGTTGAAATAAAGTTGAATTAGTCATCTTCTAACTATTCATGATTAGGAACACATTATCATCATTGTTAATATAAATAAGAAATCATAATTATGATTTCTAGATGGTAATTGTATGGCTCACAATTAGCCCCTCATCTAGACAAGATTATATTTTCCCCTATAAATAGGAGTATTCTCCTTCATTGTAAAGACACCATTAGAACATCTCTAATACACCTCTATCACTAAGTGTTCATACTATATTTTCTCTCTCTGATCTTCCGCTTATTTGCTTCAATTTTATAACACAATACTAGTTCTTCTACGTGATAGAGTTAGTGCCCAATTTTATGTGTATAACGCGAACATACGGTTATATTCTCGGTTAGTACATAAATAGCAAACATGGCAAATTATATCGTGGGATCGGCTCACCTTCCACATGGTGTGCCGATCCCACTTTAGGCAAGTGATGAAGTGCTCTTCCATTTTCTTTTTTACTAGAGCATTGTTCATTTTTTTCTTTTGTTTTTCTTTCTTTAATTTTCTTTTGTTTAATTCTTTTCTTTTTCCATCAAATTAAAATACTAAAAATTTAATAGCAATCTTACTTTTCTTTATCTTCAACTTAAATTATAATTGAATCTACTTTTTTTATTCTTTATCAATACATAACAAAAAATTTATTAATCTAAATAAAATAAGTATATTGCATTTCATATTCATTGACTGTTTTTGTTTCTGTAATATTTTTTTATATTCATATACTTATTTTGTAATATACTACGTAGTATTTATATTCATATACTTTTTTGTAATATTTTTTATATGGACACGCATTTTCTATAATTTTTTTTTATCATTTTATATGTTTTTAGAGGTTTTAAGGACATTTAGTTTGTTTATTTTAATTCTTGAAGGTACATTTGATAATATATCATGAAGTTACATCTTTTTCAGCTCGAGTTACATCTTAATGTAAGCGAGTTACATCTTAATATACACGAGTTACATCTTAGTGTATGCGAGTTACATCACGGAATAAACCCCTGCTATATCATTTTTATAGCCTCTAGAGGCTATAAAAATAAAAAAGAAATTAAGCTATTAGGATCAATTTTTCATTGTTTCCATTGAAATTAATGTTTATGATATATATATTATTCTCAAACACACAAAAAAATTGTTCAATTTTCCAACAAGTTACATTCTGTATACACCTAAGTTATATTTGCCATCAACGCGAGTTACATTTGTAATAAGATCAGTTTCATTAAAAAATCAACCCCTGCTATTTAAAAAATGATCTTTTTTAAAAAATTATTTTTTATGGTCATGATATTAAAAACAAAACATATTCATGATTTACCTAAAGCAATTGTGCAATTAGACTCTCTTTTTTCATTGTTAACATTGAAATCAATATTGTATTTCTTGTACTATGTATTTGACAAGTTACATTTCAAATGAACTTGAGTTACATTGATCAATAATGTAAGTTACATATCTTTACACGCGAATTACATCATTCATGTTACTGGAACAAAACGGAAAAAAAAATAGTTACTGTGCACGCGTGTACGGTTCACGCATGTATTGTTCATGCGATTTTTTTAAAAAAATTATGTAAAACTATGTCGTTTTTGGAGTGGAGCACGGTGCTCACCGTGTGATTGCACCTCATACACTCATGAAGGTTTTTTATATATGATTATATAACATGAAACAATGACATATATGACTAAAAATAACATGTAGACGATGGATAACAATGTAACATCTAACCTGAATATTTAGCCACTACTCTTACATAAAAAGAATGGAGTGACACGCGTTGCATGAGGGCGAGAACAGGGGCGAATCTGGCATAGGGCCAGGGAGGGCCTAGGCCCCACCTCAAAAAAAAGAAATTACTAGTATATATATTATATATGTACTGGGAAGAAATGGTATAATTAGAACAAACGTCCTATTGTAAGCAAAAGTTACGTTGGTGTGATGGTAGAGGTGTGATTAGTAGTGTAGAGGTTATGTGTTCGATTCTTAGCTGGAGCAGCATTTTTTTTGTATTTTCCATCCAAGTCCAGAAAATGCTATCTTACACAAATCAAGTCTGAATTTTAACTTTTGAATACTAGGATGCAAAAATTAAGTAGTCCAACTAATTGGGCATAATTAGTCTGAAAAACCAATTAGTTCAATTGATTAAGCTTTTTGAATATTGTCCTAAAAATTAATTAGTTTAATTCATTGGGCTTTTGAATATTGACCGAAAAATTAATTAGTTGAATACATTGGATTTCGTAGATGAAAATAAGTTTTCTTTACATAGAGTATAGATTTTAGAGTAAAAAAATCGGTTTATCTTGTTTCCGAAAAACTAACCTAAAAATTGGCACTAAACATTCGGGTAACCGATAAAACTTCGGTTCGATATCTATGACTTTTAAGATAATTGTATTGTTGGTTCTGTAATATTCAATTTATTCTTTGACATTTCTATAATTTACATTTTGACTTCTAAGATATTATTATACTATACTACATTTGACATTTTTTTATAATATACGTTATTTAATTAAATTTTGGCCCCACCTGAACGTAAATGCTAGATCCGCCCCTGGGCGAGAATGCCCAATATTAAGCATGTATATAACATAAACATTAGGATAAAGTATCGTCTCTTGGCAGAATATATTTTGTGGTTATGACATGCACAAAATAAGCGTTCAAGAGAATTGTTAAATTGAGCTACGGAATACGGAGATCTTAGAAACCTAGCGCCGCAAGGTGCAGTTTTGCCCTAAGAAGATTTCTCTCGCCTATGTGTGAGATAGTTTTTCTCGCCAAAGCGCGAGCGATGGAGCACCGCCTTAGTGCGGGTGTTTGTTTCTTCTTCTTGTGCTTCGACGATTATCAATGTAGGGAAGAATGCGATATACAAGCATGAAGGGATTGGGTCTTCAAGGATTTCCAAGAGACGGTCGTAGGTTTTTGCGGTAGTCCAGTGGAGGAGTTGGTGGATCAATGCCACAGTATGGAGATAGTCACAGGCGAAGACATATTAGGAGGTGGCACGTGCAGTAAAGGGCCAAACAAGGGAGAAGACAGATTGACGATCCGCCCCCCTCCTGAACCCCCGCCTTGGAGCGATGGAGATGTGAGGACTAGGAAGATGGTGTTTGAAGAAAACTGGTAGGAAAGAGTCTTGTTTTCTGAGTTATTTTTATTTCTTATGGTCTTATTTTCGTGTTATGTTTGTATACATCTCTCTGTTTTTTGTCGATGGCTTAATGTTTAGGTCTTCAATAATGACCAGTGATTGTTGTGTCACACCCGTTTGGTGGTTAGCGATTCGTATTTCTTTCTCAGGGATGATCATTTCTAAGTCTAGCCGCAAGGTTTATAGTGATAGTTTACAAATAGTTGTTGTCAGTGTTGATTTCTTAGAGTTTGATGCAACGATCTGAATTCTAATGATATTTATATAAGCAGTTTTTCTTCAAAAAGAAATTGTTCATTTTTTGTCAATAGGTCGGTTAGGTCATCCGATATTTCGGTATACCGAAACACGGTATACCGAAAGTGTCGGTACGGTATCGGTATAAGAATTTGTCATACCGCATTTTCGGTACGGTATACGGTATGGGTTGAAATTTTCGGTATAAGATTCTCGCTTGCGGACTATTCCAACTTAAGCAGAACAATATACTACCTCCGGTCTTAAATAAATGCAACACTTTGACTTTTACACTATTCACATGTTCTACTTTGACTACGTTTTATTTATTAATGTAATAATATTATTTTATGAAAAAAATATTGTTAAACTTGTCTCATTGTAAATTTTTATAATCTATTTTTATTTTTATTTTTTTACTAATACAATATCATTTATATTAATGGTCAAAGTTGTGTCTCGACAAGTTTGAAATGTTGACCATTGCATTTATTTAAGAACGGAAGAAGTATACCACATACACAATACACCGGAGTATAATATACTCATTAAAAATCACCACAAAATGAATAATGTCATTCAAACCGAATTTTATACTTTATTAAAATATGGTAAAATATGGTAAAATATGGTAAGGCCCCAACCCCCTCTCCTAGACGCCCTTCAGAGTAAAAAAAGGAGGGATTTCAAAGCTATCCTGATGGGACTAAATGGCCCGAATGGGTTGAGTGGGCCAAAACATTTTATCTTACAGTCGTAGATAGATAATTTTCCATCATTCGAGTCCTATACTGATACATTTTATCTTTCATGTCTCAGCTTGACAATTCGTCTATCTTTTAGATCTTGGATTGATAAAAATTATTTACCAAACACCTATAATAATTGTTTGACAAAGTCAAACAGTCGATGTCACTCAAAAAGCCAAAAAATTGCTCATAGGCTATTAAGAACTCGTTTGGTGACCTCTTTTTTCGGCTTATCAGGCTTATCAATCAATTTTTTCACCAAACACGTAACTTTTGATTTCGCGCACTGAATTGTGTAATAATAAGAAAAAGTAAGGTTGAAGTTATTTTTCTGGCTTTATTGGTTGAAGTTACTATAGATGATCAGTTTAGTTATTTTTTCACATATCCTTTAATTTTATTTATTAATAACAACAACATCCGAGCCTTAATATATAATTTGTTATTTATTAATAACAAATATTTTAATTTTTTTCATAAATCAGCAGAATGAGACAATACAGGCACTTCAGCCAAAATTTTCATAAATTTCAGCAAAATCAACCAATTTTAGAGGTCATTTGGTAATAATGTTTTCGGCTTATCAAGCTTATCAGCCAATTTTTTCACCAAACACGTGACTTTTGTCTTCGCGCGCAGAATTGTGTAATAATAAGAAAAGTAAGATGAAGTTACTTTTCAGGCTGTGTTGGCTGAAGTTACTGTATATGTCCATTTTAGCTATTTTTACATATAATTTTTTCTTTATTTTATCAATAAAATATATTTTGAAAATATTTTTTTTCTTAAATAGAATCAGACAATGCAGACACTTCAGTCACAACTTCATAAATTTAACAGAAAGAGCCGATTTTCGTATTACCAAACATGCTTTTAGTGTTACCAAACGGGGTTTTAGTGAAAAAGTGGATCATTTTTAGCATAAGATAAGAGGAGTAGGTTGTTGTAACTTGATTCCCATCCACTTATCGGGAATGATTATGATATTATTATTATACTCCGTATGATGGATGGATCACAATAAGAAGAAAATAAATTACACATTGAATTCATGGAATGGAATATATATAGAATTGAAAGAAGGCCGGCCGGCCGGCCTCCTAAGCTCCTTACCATTAAGCATATGTGGATCGGGAATTATATATGTTTGGCAGTAGCCTCCTCGCCTTGTTGTTCTGGCTTGGCGCCTCCTTCTCCAACTTTCTTCGGCTTCGGCTTCGGCTTCATGAAGCAGAAGCAAGAGCAGCACGGGCATTGAAACAAGAACTTCATCATCAATTTAGACACAGACACAGACAGAGAAAGAAAGAGAGAGATCTTTCTAAAACATAGAAACAAAAAACGACACAATTACTTAAATACATAGGAACAAAAGCCACCTAAAAATCACAAATATGATTACATTGTTTTAAATTTTCTAAATATCTGTCTTTGGACAAATATATCCTATAGTTTTTTGGACTAACACACACGTTAATAAAATTAATCAAAATAAAAAATCGAAAAATAGGATTTATAAATTAAAAAATGTAAGAAGTATAAAAAACATAAAAAAAAAATGACGTAAAAATACACAAGCCTTTTCGCCTCATCTACCATCGTCAGCACCACCAGCTCCGATTACCGAAAAAATGCCAACATGCATTAGTCATGCTATATTGATGACAGTTTCAATGAAAATTTTAGCATCATTAAAGGCTAATAATACCATTTTCTTGACATTTTCAGAAAAAAATGACATTTTTTACACAAAATAACATTTTTTCACTGATCTGAGGTGGTGGTGCTAGGCAGCGGTAGAGGCGGTAGAAAAGACATCCATTTTTTATATTTTTATTTGTTTTTACTATTTCTTATTAATTTTTAATTTTTACAAATAAAATTTAAATTTTGTTTTATAACTATTCTATTACTCGTTTATTTTTTATGATTATTATTATCTTTTTACGATTTTATTAAGAATTAATAACCTCAGGGGTATTTAGGGTAGAATATTAATATTAGTCCTATTTGTGAATGGTTTAGGCTTTAGTCCTATTTAGAAAATTAATATTTCATTTAATCCTATTTAGGGCATGGAAAAATAATTCAAATACCCAAGACTTTAAAGGGGTGTGAAATAAATACCCCAAACTTGCATTGTACTTATACCTCTAACTTTACATAAAAAGTTATTTTAACACCATGGTCACATATTTATTTACAATTTATGGTCATATAATTTATAGTGAAAATTTAAGCTCGTGAGTATAACTCTCCAATTTGGAGATTCTTCCACTATACAACAAAATTGTAAGTGATTGGGTTATGGGATTAGGTCCAGAGGCTAATCGGCCGAAGTCCTGAACCTGGGCTCGCGAGTCCATGTCGACGACATGGACTAGCAGGCCCAAGCCAACTGTCTCGCTAGGCTAGCCCGACCAGTGGGCCCGACAAACCAGAGCTCAAGCTGGTCCGACAGATCAAGCCATCAAAGAAGGGGGGAGTCCAACAAAGTGGAAGTCCAGCGGAGCGGAAGCCCAAGACGGCATGTCTTCCTGCCCAATTGGAAGCTTGCCTTCCATCCTAACGAGGAGCCTGCCTCCATCCCAATGAGTAGCCTGCCTACTAGCCCATAGGGGAGCCTGCCTCCATCCCAACGGAGAGTCTCCTTTCTAGCCCAGCAAAGGGCTTGCTTACTCGACTAGCGGAAGCCTGCCTACCATCTCAGTCGGAGGGAACTCAAGCATCCGGCCAACCAGCCAGACTGACCTGCCAGCCAGGAACAATAACGCCTAGAACATTTAATGCGCTGCTTAATTATGTTTTTAATTCCATATTAATGTTGTAATTAATTAATCATTATTATATTTGGCAGTTACCATTTGTAAACGCCTATAAAAGGAATGTTGTAATTCAAATTGAGAGCCCGTTTGGTAGCACGAAAATCGACTGTTTTGGCTGATTCTGCTGAAATTTATGAAGTTCTGGCTGAAGTGGCTGCATTGGCTGATTCTGATGATACAAGAAAAAAATATTTTTAAAATATATTTTATTTATAAAATTAAGAAAAAATTATATGTAAAAATAGCTAAAATGCTCATCTACAGTAACTTCAACCAATACAGCCAGAAAAGTAACTCCAACTTTACTTTTTCGGCTTATTACACAATTCAACGCGCGAAAGCAAAATTTACGTGTTTGGTAAAAAAGTTTGGTGATAAGCCTGATAAGCCGAAAATGAGGGTTGTCAAACGGCCTCTGAGACATGTTATTTCTGGCAACTAAATCTCTTTTGCAATTGTTCATATTCATACTTTCTATTTTCCTACTGAGTGTTTTGTCGTAGCTCTAATGAAAAGCCTACGAGTGTCCTTTTTTGATCAACAGTAAGATTTATAAAGATGTGTTTACAAAATTGTCTCACTTTATCTCTATGATGACTCACTCAAGCATGATGATAACAACTTTCCAAGCTATCTCTTTTCTCTCTCAAAAAGACTCTCTAACTCTCTAGCTTCCTTACTCAGGAAGTCACTTCTCTCTTGGCTAGAATGATTAGGAATGAAATCCCATATTCCTATTTATACTACTCGACCTCCATAATGAAGGGTGAAGAATAGTTCTCTAAAATGCTCCACACATGTCTTCATATTCTAAAGACTCCAAGGAGTTTTTACACCTTCCACTATCTTCCGTATCCTTCCATACTCTTTCATAAGGTCCCAGAAACTTCCACATACCTCTTGAGTATTCCATACTCTTTCGCCACACAATTTGACGGTTTTGTCTTACCATGGTTACTCCAGCCGTATTATCGTAAATACTTCTAATCCGGTCCATTTTACATAAATACTTTTTAAATCAACATTATTTTCGAGAAATAAAACTCTACAAAAATTATATTGAGTACTTTGTATTTAGCAGGGGCAGTACCAAGCCGGTGTGATGGGAAACGCGTATGACTAACTCCATTTGTCTGAAAATGGAGTTTATGATATAATTTTTATTTATTTATTACGGAGTAGTATTAACTACAGAGTAATAGTTTGAATAGATAGATCATGAAAAAATTAAATTAATTTGAATTTAACTATGATTTAATGAAAAATCAATTGAATAATAGTTAGATAAGTGTTAAAAGTGAAAAGGTCCAATTTTAAACAAAATTAAGATGTAACCATTGAATAAAAAATTGGAGAATAAAGATGGTGGCAGGCCGGTGCGGTAGTCTTGTTTTGATTGCTACATTGGATTCCAATTCCATCACTTTCACTCCGTCAGAAAATTGCATGCCTACTACCTACCTACCATAGGGCCCATCATCATTCTTTCTTCAACACCGTCAATTCTTGAATAAAGATATACTCCTACTAACACCATTTGTTTAATCCATATTAAAATAATATTTAGATTTCGTCAATTTAGTTTTTCTTCACATTCCAACAACGTCAATATAATAAATATGTTCAACATTTTTTTATATACCGCTTTATTAAAACATTAATTACATTACTCGAAGCAAATAAGCCCACATACTAATCAAAAAAAGGTTAAATAAGCTCTTATATAGGAGACTGTGTCCGGCTGTCGCCATTTGGGACAGTTCCCAGTTGAATTTTTTGATTAAATGTTTTGAGAATTATTCATTAAGTCTAGTTTACTTATACCAAATTTCAGCTAACAATTCAATTGGGAAGACATTCAAATAAATTCTTGAAGATAACTGTGCTTTTAACTGTGCAGTTATCTTCAAGAATTCATTTGAATGCCTTCCCGATTGACGTTTTAGATGAAATTTGGTATGAGTAAACTAGACTTAATAAATAATATGTTCAAAAAATTGCATCAAAATTTTCCAACGGAAACCGCCCCAAATCACGACGGCCGGACATAGCCTCATATATAAGAGTTTATTTGACCTTTTTTGGTTACTACGTGGACTTATTTGCCCCTTTTTCCCACATTTCAATGTTAAAAACTAAAAAATTCGTTTGTTCGTTTTTTAGTTTTAATAAAAAAAATGAGTTCATGTAAAGTTGGGTTATTTATAGTGGCACCATGAATTAAAAATTGGTTTTATTATTAGAGGCACCATGCTTTATTTATTAGTAATGTTGTCGGACATCTGTTTTATTACACCATCTTACCCTTGCAAAGGCGTCCTCCTCCAACATAAAAAGTTGACCTTAAATATTCTCACCATTGTCTCGGTCATATTGGTTTAACATAATACGGAGTAGTTCCTTGTTCTTTTGACATGCCCATATTAATCAGTCTTGGCCTAGATTAAGATCATATTACGTACGTACCTTTTCACTTCTGTTTTTTCATTTGGGGCTGTCCATTTTTCTAGATAAAGACATAGGATTTTACTTAGCAAGCTTTCAGGTACAATTCAAGAGCTCCATGTCAGGTTTTCTTTAGTTTTTTTGAACTTGAAAATGTTTTACAATTTATCATTAATGTGTATAACAGATAAAATGTCACTTTTAGTCTATGGTTTATAAGCTGAAATGTGCTAGAGTAAGAGTTTACTAATTAAGTTAGTGCAATACTGGGATTCTCATGGTAGCTTACCAGAACCAAACATGGTGAAAGACTGGAGGTGGATGCACAATATTAAAAAACAGTGCTTGGAGTGTTAAGGTCATCATTCATGTATTCCTGCCTACTTAAAAAAAATCAAATTCTCTCTCTATAACCTAGACCCAGATGTTCTGGAGATGTTAGGCATACTTATAATTAATTGTGAGTCTGTGACTTGGATTTTAGATTTCCTTATTTTGATTCTAAAATACAGGGCTAATAGAAGATATGCATGTCTAATATGCAAATTTTAATATGCAAATTTTGAGACAACATTATATCCATCAGATGACATTATGTGTCAAAGATAATTGTAATGCATGTTCTCCCTCCTGATACAACAACGGATAACTTCCCATTTCTACTGCATGTAGAGGTACACATTATCTTTCTCTATACAAAAACAGGAGAAAAGAATCTACTTTTCCCACCCAAAACGCTGCTCCATTGGTGGGTCGGGTCGTTCTAAACGGTTTGAGTATGGGTTGATTCTGCTCTTGCGGTCCCGGTAGTCAGTTCATATGATGTAAATTTTGGGGCTCAACGAAGTGCATTTAATGCTTTGTATTGGTTTTGTATAATGATGCTCAATAAATGCTTCTTTCAGTGACTCGATAAAGTGCATTGATTGATTATTACGTTTGCAGAGCATTGAGAAGTTACTTTCGAATTTCAGAAGGATATATAGTTGTTATGTTTCATCAGAAAACTCTTTAATGCATTTGCACTGTTTAATGTTTTTTATTCTCAAGAACACAACATCTGAATTAATAACGAAGAGTATAAAAACATATACTACGCATGCTTCAAAGAGCAATTAATGCAAGGTGCGCCCCCGCCAATCAACATTAAATGTGTAGTACAAAAACAATCTTCAAACTTGGATACTCAGTTCGATTTATCAACTATTGGCCCACATCTTCATGCTGCTTTAAGATATGCATTAAATGGATCGGACGAATGCAACACCATGTTTGAATATTCAAAATAATATATGGTCAGTCTTAAGAGAGAATTAAATGCATTGTACAATAAAATCAAAGGTTAAAAGACTATTCGATTACCATACCCTGTGATGTATGGTACGAGCATGCAACAATTAGCTGTGATAAGTTAGAACTCATAGATACATACTATAATTCAAAGGTTAAAAGACTACTCGATTACCATACCCTCCTCTTATATTGCTATAAATATGATGCCTTTTGGACCCTCAACACCACACCAGCCCCATGAAAGTTGTCCTCTCATCATGGAGGTGGATCACACAAAATCCACATGCACTGTAAAGGCATATGAGTTGCCATGCGACGCATGGCGGACGAACATGACGCGAAACTAACTATGTACTCAGCAGAAACCGAATGTACACCACCTCCCCCCCATCCGCTCCATGCAACCGCTCGATGAGCGAACAGGCGAGACTATGGGATCTAGCACATCGGTCCACACTCAGATCGGCGGAACCCCCACTCCCCAGATATGGGAGGGCATGGAGGGACCAGGCCCCTCAGAGGAGGACAACGCGATGCGGCTCGAAACCACACCCCGGTGATGCCACACAACAATCAATCGGGCCCAGAAGTACAAGGTCCTATTCGCTCGGGGCCCAGAAGACATGCTAGGGATAGACCTCGAGATCATGTTGCACAGATTGGCCACTTGGTTCGATGCAAAGCTGATGCAATAGAAGAAGAGGTACATGGCTGTCGAACGGAGAGATTTCATTAAGGTGGAGGTCACCACGCTGCTCGGCATTCGCCACATCCGGCTGGTCATCCATGTGGAATGGCTGTCCAACGCTGTGTTGGAACCGAAGGGTCCTACTTGGCGGATGTGCTTCGATTACTCAGACCTGAACAAGGTCTGCCCTATGGATCCCTTTCCCGTATCACAGATCAATCTGCTGGTGGACGAAACCTCCGGCGGTGAGCTCCTCAGTTTCATAG